>CAKKXW010000002.1:90300326-90314264 GCA_920937365.1 Sphaerophoria rueppellii | reverse complement strand
AAATTGCCATTCTACCTATTCTTATAACGGCAGACTACATATCGGTATTATGCATTTTTTTGTTGGGCTTTGACGATGAAATGTGCTGACATAAAAAGGTTCTTCAAATAAAAAGTAATGTTTGACTTTGAAGAGGTTTTCAAAATTGAAATGGAATATGAAATAAGTGAAGTGGAGACATTTTCCTACGCAGAAATTGTAACGATGTTTCAGTAGGCAATTTGTTGCTGCTTCTAAGGCACATATATATTTGATGAAAAAGTGTTGATGCTGAAATTTTTTACAATGCCAAATAAGCAGAATTTTTGTGAAATTATTGAAATGATTTTGGGATTGTTACACAAGTTCAATTTAGGTAGGGTAACGACACTAGTCTTCCGACAGATTACTTTTTTACTTTCAATGTTAATACCTTTTTTTCTATTAGTAATTCGTTCAAATCTTAATATTTTTCTAAGACTAGTACTTTGGTGTATTACTGAATAGAAAGTAACTTACAAGTTATAATATAACATTGATTTAAAATGGTGAATTCTAAGAAAGGGTGATTTTTCGGAGTGTCCGGACGATAGTTCTAGTCCCCGGACGACTGAAAATCGAGTGTCCGGACATTTCCAATCAAAAACTCAATTTCTTTTTTTCTGTTAAGTGTTTAGTAGGTATAGAGTAAATCATTTTCTACATCGGTATTTATTAACTGATTGTTTGGCATCCAAATAATCAAAAAATAATTCCTAGTTACTGTTAATTAAGACAAAGTATAGAAAAAAAAATTGGGACCAGTCTCCGGACGATCAAAACAGATTCTCCGAACGATTTTGAACCTACTTCACCACTCATTGCTTAAATGGCGCGTAACTCTCCTGTTTTCTATCTGAATTAGCATTAATGTAATGTTTACATGTTCCAAGGTCAACTAGTTTTTGTTTCTTGTTTCCAAAAGGAACGAAGCCTTCAACACTTAACTGATGTATACTACTTTTTGTGTACATAACCATTTGAAAGGGGTGAAACCTGAAACGTAAGGTCAAGCGAATGGTCTATTTGGTTTCTTTTTGTGTTATCTTGTATGCATGCTAATATGGAATAGAAGCGTAGAGGAAAGAAACAAGTTTTATTATTCCCATAATTTTTAAATATTTCTCCATCGATTGACACCAAAATGATTTCAAAATATTGTCTGACATTGAATAAATAATGATACCTACTAAAATCTTAACATCCGAATTCCGAACGAAAATTCAATCCAGTCTCCGGACGATTGAAATCTAGTCCCCGGACGATCGAAGACAAATTGTCATTTTTGTCTTAAATCTATGTCTATTAAGTGAAAAATTTGTATTCTGGATGCAAAAGAGCACTTTGGCCAAGGAAATTAAACGTTTCAAATAAATTTGAACATAGAAAAAATATAATTTGTTTTTGTCTTATTTAACACTGGAGTTAGGCTGCGTCCGTCAATTCCATTTATGTATTTTGAACAACGATACCAACTTAGTCGCAGGTGGCCATGGAGAGGATAGAGTAGTTGATTGCTAGGCCAAATGTTTCGGGTTCAAGCCCCAGCTTCGGCAGCATTCTTTTTCTGCAAAAATCGCCAGCTTATCTGAGGCCACCTGTGCGATGATATGAGACAATTAAAATCTGTGTCTCCTCCTCTGTGCCACGTAGGTTTATGTTATGTGTTCTTCCCTTCTATGTATCTATCTGTGTCGCTCTGTTGTATTAATGTCTTGGTCTGTCCCAGCCGATGGTCTCAGTCACCAGTGCTGCTATGTGTCTGTAGTTCGTCACATTTATGTGCGAAGTACTGTGAAGTCAATGTCAATCAACAACTTAGTCAACTGTTGTCACACAAAGATAGGAAATTAGAACAATGTAAGCGGAACAAGATAGCATACTTTGAGGAGCTTGTAAAGATGCATGTCTATTCATCGCAATTGATAAACAATAAAAATCTGCAATGTTAAACCAAAACATCAGTGGAGTTGTTAGCCCAGTGGGTAGTGCACTGGCTTCCCAACTAGCTGGTCCTTGGTTCAAATCCCAAATGTGAACTCAAAAAGTTTTTCGATTAAAATGAAAAAACAACTAGACAGCACCACTAATAAAGGAGACTGATGATCGGCTTGGCACCCGTGAAATAGCTGTAACTAAGTTGTTATCGTTGTTCAAAATACATACATAGAAAAGAGACTAGATTTTCGCTATATTTGGGACCAATGCCCCGTGTTCTGAAAAAAATCGATTAATTAAAGCAAAAATTAATTTTTCCCTTTAGCTTTTGAAAGTTCATCATATTTTCATTGAAAAAAACTTCATTTGATTATAACAAAATCCACTATTCTCAGAATATTTGTCCAAGGTAAACAGCTGCGGCTGCTGCTCAAACGACCCATAAGTTTTCCGTTATACCTTCGATCGGGTTCGGGTTGAAACTTCGAATATGGATGAGAAAAATGTAACTAATTATGTATTTTGTTGTTGTTTGCAAATTCTGTGTTTAGTTTCTCTTTTATGCAAAATCGTACGGACACTGGGGTCTGTCCGGAGACTGGTGCCGTTACCCTACTCTAGTAAGAAAGTACATTTTGTATTTGTAAGTGATGGGAAAAAAGTGAATAGTGATATACATTGACTTCATTAACCAAAATCTGTGAATTTCAAAAAGATGTTTTGTATCTGTTGTGTACTTTAAATTCGGTCAATTTTATTTCAATTTATCTCTAAGTCTACAGTTAACAATACAGCATGAAAATATCGGCCATCAGGCGATGTGCTGGTTTTCGAAGTCGCACTTCTCTAGGCCTGCTTTCTTTTTGTCCATCATAATTGGTTGTTGTCGATGGTTTGTCTTCCAGCGTGTCTTTTTATACAGCTGAGGTTCGCGAATATGGAAGCTTCTCAACTGTTTCTTGTGGAACGTGAACTTCGAGGTCGAAAAGGTCAATAATAGCTGCGTTTTATTATCACCATGATCCAGATCAGATCATTGATTTATATGTGTAAGAACAACAAAATGAGATCCTGCTTTTCACTTGGATCAATTTTTGTGATCCAAAAATTAGTTCTTCTTCCGCACACAAGTTGAAACGTTGGCGTGTATTTTCAATAAAAACCGTGCTGCCACTTTCACACATTCATCTATCCGGTAATGAAATATTTTTCAATTACATAGCAAAAACTTTTCCCCTAAAAAAACAACATAATAATCGTTGAAAAAAAATGTCGTAGGGCAACTTCGATCGGAATGAAAAAAAGAAAAAAAATACAAACATCTGATAAACTCGAAGTACAAGAGAAATTAATGATAGAAGCTGTTTTATTTTCATGATCTGATCCGGATCAGATCATCGTTATAATAAAACGCAGCTAATATTGAGATCGCTATTTGCACATTGCCTTGAACGAAATTGGTTTGCGTGTCGACCCCAAGATCACCTTCATTAAATTTTCTTTTTCTTACCCCATATTTGGTATTATATTGTTCTTCCATGTTATGGTTTCTTTTGACTGCTTCTTTTGATGATGGGAGTAGCAAATCCAAATGCGTTTTTACTTTTCTGCCCAGAAAAGCTTCTGCTGGCGTCATGTTCTCTGGAAGTTGGGCATTCGGTGTTGTTCTGAAGCAATGCAAAAATATTTGAAGAGCTGAAGGTATCTGCTCTCTCCCTTCTAACTTGTTGATGTCACGTTTAAAAATGTTCACAAATCTTTCGGCCTAGCCGTTAGATTGTGGATGAAAAGGCGCTGTTCTGATGTGTTCAATTCCTCCTTGGGCATAAAATTCGGTGAACTCGTGAGACGTGAATTGTGTCCCATTATCAGAGATGATTATGTCAGGAAGTCCAAATCTGCCAAATACCTCTCGTAAAACTGCAATTGTTGAATTGGAAGTTATCGAACTCATGCAAAAAATTTCTGGCCACTTTGAAAATGCGTCTACAATGATGAGGAACATGTGACCATGAACCAAGGAGTGGAACAGATCGGCCATGCTGCTAATAGAGTTTTTACGGGAGCTGATGAGGTTGCTGCACACGAATTGCAATTCTGAACAACTTGTGTAATATCTTTGTCTATATTTGGCCAATAGACAAAACTTCGTGCAAGCGCCTTCATTCTAACAATGCTAGTATGCCCTGTGTGCAATTGTTTAAGCAGCCTTTTCTGCAATCCTCTTCGACCGCATCATGTACACGCTGAACTACATCCGCTTCGACCGCAAGCAGTTTGATCCATCAGCTCCGAAATTCATTCCCCAGCATTCAGGCGAGTCCGTGTTGTATCTTTTTTGAGCTGCGGTTAAACTTTGCTAAAAATTCGAATTGAGATTAAATCCCTTAACTTTTCGTGCATTTGACTTGGAATTTCTCCTCGTTTTTTAATAAGAGGAAACAATAAATCGAGCCTCTGCGCCGATTAGAAATGACGGTAATTCGTGTATGTACATATTTTCTTTTTGCGTGTCTTTGGAAACAAAAATTAAATTTATAAAAATATTGATGTCCAAGCCAGCGAAATACACTTTTTAAGGTAACTCGATTGAATGAGAATCAAGGAGAACGAAGTTTAAGATTATTTGATCTGCTTATCGTTGGACATTTCAAATTTCAAGACTTATCCTTCAGGCCTAAAAAAGTTGTTTCTCTGCTTGAAAAGAGAACATCAAGGTGACATTATTATGTGCCAATGTAAAAATATGCACAAGGTTGAAGTGTTAACATTCAAGCGAAATATTTCTTTAAACAGGCTTAAAGTATTTCCTCGCAATGAAGTTGAGTGACGAGTGACGAGCAGATGATTTTTGACATACAAAAAACAATTATCTTACACTAGCAAACCCGACAAACGTGGTTTGGTCTACGAAAAACTCTATTTTACGTTTATGAACATCAAAAGGAAAGAATCTGTCTCTTTGTTAGTACAACGAAAGCTCAATCAACTGTCATAAGAATAATAGAAACATATTTCCTGATAAATTGTTCACTTTGAACATTTGACAGCAACTTAAGTGTTCCAAATGCTTGTTTTGGTTGCAAAATTCAATCCCAAATACTCTTTGAATACACCTTTTGTATTTATGATTTGATTAATAATCTCGTCTACCCAAAGTCTTCCTTCAAAAGAATTCATAAAAAAAAAAACAGTTTCCCCGAAGAAAAAAGGGAATGTTATAACCAAAATCATGATAAATATTGCCATTGACCGAAAGCAAAAGCATGTATTAAGGAAAACCAATTTCAGAGCTCATTTAATTTGAAAGATCGACCGATGACAAAAACGACTAAAGGAGAAACCTTATCGTAGACTTGCAGCGAAAGTTTCATCAGCATGCGTGTTGCCAAAAATGTAGTAACTCATTCTTCAATGGTTTTCGACCGACCCGGTTGCAGGTGACTGGCTAGAGCATGCGACGCTAACGGAAGGAAGTATGTTTTCGTTCCTCTGTTCGTGTTTAATCTTTTTTTTTCAGAGAAAGTGAAATTGCAGTTGTTGCTGTGTGTCGCGTCATCTCATATCTAATCGTTGCGTCGTCGTGTCCGTCTGGCCGCAAGGACACCCCCAATCGATATGTGATAGGGATGCGAACAAAAAAATCCTTTAAGGTTGACTGAGCACTTAAAGTTGTTATTTCTTCTGTGCGAAAAGAAAAGAGATCAATTTTCGTTTTCTTTACTGTTTTTCGTTATTTCCGTATTATTTCGACGAAAATAATATTCAAGGGTGTGAAGCTGTTAGACTCTGGCCATTATAAGCAAGGACTTACGCATTAAGCGGAATCATTATTCATTTTTGATATATTTTTGTTACCGAGAGTGTGTGTGTGTGTGTTTGTGCGATTTGCGAATGCCTATACCATTTAGGAATATTAATGAGCTAGGATTGTACTGTAGCTTGTATGGATATTTTTGGCACAGTCGGGTTATTCTTATTTTCTTCTAAGAAATAAAAACGGGAAAAGGTAGAAGAAGGAACAAAGGCCTTTGAGTGAGATTTTACATGACAGACTAAGATATAAAAGTAAAATTAATCAAAACTTGAGGTATTCAATGTGTCGGCATCGTGGGGGTTTCATTTTAATAAATTCTAACAGGGATGATCAAGATATTCTTTCACTTTAGGTACAGGGTGATTGAAAAAAAAAAAGCACTAGAGACATATAGATCAGAACGATTGGAACAAGAAAGGAAATATTAGAAGGGGAACGTTGGGTTAAGACCTACATATGTACATAGGAGGAGTATAAATAAACAAAAACTTGTTTTCTGAGCTAAAAATTGTGAGAAACTGTCGCGAAATTCACATAAAAAGAAAAGACCCTTGATCAAAATTTATTCTCAAGCAACGTCAGGTGTCAGTAGTGTCCGTAGCTTAGTGGTTAGGTGCGTTGGCTGCTAAGCAGAACGTCGTGGGTTCGAGTCCTACTCGTGCCCATAGTTTTTATTTAATCTTTCACGGGCACTGCCTCTTGCGAAGAACTGACAAAACTTCCAAGAGTATCATCTGTCATGGAAAAGTGCTTCTGAACCATGCCGTTCGGAATCGGTGTTAAATTGTAAAGGGTTTTTCAATAGACGCTACAAAAGTTTTCTTAAATAAAACAAAAACGGTTTTGGATATCAATGAAATTCTTTATTCCTGTGGAAGTACATTTGATGCCATTATGTATGGATTTCGAACTTGCATGGCTACCACGGGCACGCTAGCAAAAGGCCAGACGCTGAACCCAATTTCCGACGGTTTTCAAGCATAAATCGGCCGATACTGCCGCAATTTCACGTTCGATATTCGTACGAAGTTCATCAATCGCCGCTGGCTTGTTGGCATAAACCATAGATTTGACGTAGCCCCACTGGAAATAGTCTAACGGCGTTAAATCGCATGCCTCGTTCATTCCAATTCACAGGTTCATTTCTAGAGATAATGCGCTCATCGAACTTCGTTCTCAATAATTCGATTGTTTGGCCCGCTGTGTGACATGTGGCACCGTCCTGTTGAAACCACATATCGTCCAAGTCCATATCATCCAATTGATTCCAAAAATAATCGGTTAGCATTGAGCGGTAGCGATTTCCATTCAGGGAAGAAGTACGGCCCAATGACACCATCAGCATTTAAACCGCACCAAACACTGATTTTTTCGGGATGTAATGGTGCCTCGTGAAGCACATGTGGATTGCTGCCTGACCAATAACGCATATTTTGCTTATTGACGAAGCCATCCAGCCAGAAATGAGCTTCATCGCTGAAGATGATTTTTCGCTCTTAAGTGTTGACCACTGACTCCGAATTTCGGTAGTAAATTTTAATAATATCGACTCGTTGTTGGATCGTTTACCTTTCCATGATGAAATGGCAAACCTTACTGAAGAGAAATGTCAAGAGAGCGGGAAAAGAAATGGCGCCGTTTGCTGTCCCTATCGGTCTACTTTTGTAGCGTCCCTATTGAAAAACCCTTTAGGTCCATTCAATTCTTCACACGCACCGGGAAAATTGTTGATGAGAGTAAGCCACTTAGGTCTTGGCTCTTCAAGAGCTGTCGTGCCACTCTATTTATTTTTAACGTCAGGTGTTTGCGTTAATTCAAGTGCTTTTCAAATAAATAAAACAGCAAACTTGTTTCAGGAAAAGAACTAAACAGGCTTCCCCGTCTATCGTTGCATAGTGTAAGAGTCAGTCTATCAAGCAATATGAGGTAAACTTTTCGTTAGAAATTAAACTTTATACCACAAAATGAATGACCCTGTACAGATTCATATTTCGAGTTTAGTCAGCAGAAATTTGTTTGAAATGTTAAACTTATTTGGGAAATTACGTGTTACCAATATTTTAAGAATTTACTGACTAAACTAAACTATCTGCCATAACTAAGCCATGCAACTGGGCTATGTGAAGACATCTTCAAAAATGATAAAACGACTCCTACAATTTTATTTAAAGTAATTGAACTGGAAGGCATACCAATTTATTTATTTACAGCCTATATAAATGCCAACACAGTCTATAATCATCTGAATTGAGGTAAATTGCCAGTTTTCATTTCCTAAAAAAAAAAATTAAGTCCCCTATTTACTTTGCGAAAATCAAAATGTCAGAGAAGAGGAAGAGATTTTCCATTTTCAACGTTTTTTTTTGCCTTTTTAAAGTTCCTCCATTGGGAAATATCCAAGTCACGTCGTCTTCGGTCGAACAATGTCACCGAACGCTCAATCCTCAACACAAATACAAGAATTCACAATCCACCTACAAGCATTTCGCTATATATGTTGTTTGGGAAAAGGAAAAAGTCCAAATTGAGCTGCTTTTTTGCACACGCCCACAATTTAAAATTTACGACCAATAAAAATAAAAAAGTTTCTACCCCCTCACACCGCTCATTTGGAACCCCCCTCACATCCACACAACATAACCTTGCTGTAAGAACTTTGCATAAGTCCATTCTATTGCCCATAAACAGGAAGCTCGATGTATGTGTTCCTGTGTGATCCAGGAGAACGCTTGCGCCCTTGTCGCCAATGGACTGTAAACGGGTGGAAATGTAAAAAAAAAAGGCAAAATGAAATAAAAAACCTCAACGCGATATGAATCCATTTTAAATTTTATTTTATTTTTTTTTTTTCAAAACAGAAATATTTGTGTATAGGTAAAATCAAAATCAGGTGGAAGGAGTTGCTGCTGAAGAAAAAGAAATCCACACCCTTATTTTGTTATTTTATTGAAGAGATGAAATGTGACAGTTCAAGCAAAAGGGGTTGTTGTTCTCACTCGCATTGTGTTTAGGGCAAATTTACATAAATTCGAATGAGATCCTTTAATATATTCACCATCTATAGATTGCCGTTAGAATGGCTTCCAGTGATTCATCCTTTAACTCGGGTCTTCTCCCTTTTAAGGATTTCTTTTCATATATTCATCCCTTAAGTCCCATGCAAAGCAGGAGAGAAAAGCGAATGAAAAATCCCTGCCTGCCCAGATTCCTGAAGGCGATGTGGTGATGGGGCGGTTTTCTATTTTTTGTCGTATCCAGCTTCTCATACCTTCGAGTGCTGTTTTTCTGTCCCCCCCTTTATGTATGCAATGGAGCTAAGAATAAAATATACGATCACACATGCAAACAAGACTTGACGATAAAAAGAAGGAAAATTGTGAAAATCATCTATGACAACGGGAAAATCGATTTTTCTGTCACACACATAAAAATCTAACTGCTGTATGCCCCCTTCTTTTTTTTGTTTTGCTTCTTCCTAACTTTCCCCTTCTACCCTATAGTCAGTGTCGAGCAGACGACATCATCATTGTCGTTGGATAAAAGGTTGTATGGATATGCTGGAGGGGGTGGGATGCAACTGCAGAAGGTACAGAAAATGAGATATAAGCGAAAATGCAAAATAAAATCGTAAGGGGTCGAAATGTTGTGCTCAAGTTTTTGGGGCTCAAAACTGAATTCAAAATTTCATAGTTTTTGGTTACTTATACTTGAAATTTCATAAGCATAAAAGTATACTATGAAAAATGTTCCCAATGTTGAGACATTCAGAAACAGATCTGTTAGTTTTCATAAATTTTGTATGTCAATTTTTATTTGGGGACGTTTAATCCAATACTAACCCTTTAGATACAAACACTATAAAAACTTAAAAAAGCAAATCAGAAAATGAGAATGGTGGTTCTGCATACGAGTTTCTTTTCAAATTTCAATCCAACATTCAACGTACTCCAACCTCAACCCCTAAATGCCTGTAGGACGTGCTTTGTCGGTTCTTCAAGGTAGAAAAAGGATAAAAGGGGACATAATACAATGTTGGGGTTTGTTTGGATTCTGGTTTTTGTTGGGTAGGGTTAGATTATGAGCAAGAGTAAGAAAAGTTTGTATTCAGAGTTTTCTTATGCCATTTGCGACATATTCTTGCAACGTGAATGAAGCAAAATGGGAAGAAGGAAACAATTTATATGCATGTTAGTTTCTATAGCCATTTATTTATATTTTTGTATTCCCGATGATAAAGGTAGGGTATTAGAAGGGGTAGAAGCATCGCAACGATAGTGGAATTTTGTGTGGTTTGTGAAAATTTAATGTCTTAGACGTACCCACTGAAATGCTTCAACAAATTTAATAACAGACCAGATAGAAAAATTGCTTGATGAATCGAAATTGCCTGTTTTCTTAATTTTTTAATACAACAATTAGTTATTAATATTAATATTTTATGGTTTCTTATAACGCAAAGTCATTAAACATTAAGCGAGTAGCTTAGCTGATAATTTCAAGTTAGTTTAGTAGACGGTCGCAGTTCATTTTGTTAAAGCAAAATGGAAAGACATGTAGTTGCATTGTTAGCAATGACTGTCAAGTGACATTCAAGTTGTTCTATGACCTGCGTCAAAACTCGGCCTCAACTGATGAGCCAACTAAAATTTGAAAACGAATTATCCTTTTTACGACTTTTATCAACTAACATTTAATCAATAAAAAAAAAAAGAGCTAAGCCTTCTAAAAATTCGGAAATTTTTATAAAATAACAAATTCCTAGGGTGAATTTCTTTTACATACTGTTCAATGTTTGTGTTTTTATTTCAGAGCTCTTAACATTTAATGCAAATATATTACACTCTTAGACGTGCGACCTGTAAATCTTTTACTGAAATATAAAATAAAAAACTTAATAGCTAAATTAACTGGGTACTATAGGCGCATCTATTCTAAAACAAAAACATAAAATTATAAAATTACTAAGCCACGTCATACAGATTTTACCGTATTTTTCAATGCAATCTAGTTTTCTAAGTGACCCATTATTTCATTTTATACCTTTTTAAACTGCAACGAAATTTTACGAAACGTCGCTAAGTGGACCTGTCGGTTGGGCTTCGGATTAAACAAATTTAGCAAATACTTCAACCTTAGAAAGTTCATAACCCAGAAAACCTCAGATCATAAGATTTTCGTGGCAAAGTAATTCTTCTTAACGCCATCAGTGCCGTCTTCATTTCAATAATTAAAAGTTCTATCGGAATAACAACTGTTATATTTTACGAATGCAATCCAAATCCAATCGGATGTTACCATCGTATTTTCCATTTCTTGAATCTTGAAGAGCCCAGAAACTTTGAGAATCAAGGAGAACGAATGTTATAAAATTGTTCTTGCCTTATCTTCCATAACACCAATAGATTTTTCCCAAACATACATATGACTCTATCTTATAATTATTCGTTTGCAAACAAACCAAAAAACGAAAACTTGAAGGGCGACCGAAACCACTACAAACTTCGTTCTCCTTGATTCTCATTGAATCGAGTCACCTAAAAATAGAGTGGCTTACTCTCATCAACAATTCTTTAGGTGCGTGTGAAGAATTGAGGGGACCTACAATTTAACGCCGATTCCGAACGGCAAAGTTGAGAAGCACTTTTTCATGACAGATGATACTCTTGGAAGTATTGTCAGTTCCTCGCAAGAGGCAGTGCCCGTGAAAGATGAAATAAAAACTATGGGCCCAGGTAGGACTCGAACTCACGACGTTCTGCAGCCAACGCACCTTACCACTAAGCTACGGACACTACATATGGGTTATCTTACCCCGTGATAAAAAAAACGATTTGGTTAAAGAAATCTTAAAGGTTGAAATTTAAGCTATTTTCTTACCCGAGACACAACCCTCAGGTAAATTTAAGGCATTTTTTTTCACTGCTCAGTTGCCAATCAAGTGCGAATAAAACGCAAACGCTCCAACTCATTTTATCTGTCAAATTCAATTTGTATGGCAAATGTCCAGCTCGGTCCGTGGCTAACTGTCTCCAGTTTCGCACGCCAAGTTGGTTCAGGTCCTCTTCCACCTGTGTGCTCTACCGGAGTCACGGTCTTCCTCTTCTGCGACGTCCTTCTGGATTGGATTCGAAGACCCTACGAGCCGGAGCATTATTTTCCATTCGCTCAACATGACCCAACCATTTAAGTCGTTGGACCTTAACTTTTCTGGCTATGTCAGTGTCGCTGTACAGCTCATAGAGTTCTTGGTTGAATCTTCGTCTCCATTCTCCTTTATTGCAGACAGGATCAAAAATCACTCGAAGAATTTTTCTCTCAAAGCAGCCCAAAGCGTATTCATCAGATGTCGTCATAGTCCATGTCTCTGCACCATACATGAGAACCGGGATGATAAGGGTTTTGTAGAGTGTCACTTTAGTTGCTTGGGAGAGGACTTTACTACTCAATTGCCTTCTAAGTCCAAAGAAGCAGCGATTGGCAAGAGTGATCCTTCGTTTGATTTCAGCGCTGGTGTTGTTGTCTGAGTTAATTGCGGATCCCGGGTAGACAAAGTCCTTAACTACCTCGAAGTTAAATCTGTCTATGTTGACGTTTGCTCCAAGACGTCGATGTTGGTTGTCCTTTCTTGTCGACAGCATTAACTTGGTCTTGCCCTCGTTAACCGCTAGACCCATCTTCCTGGCCTCCGTCTCAAGGCTCGCAAAAACTCCACTGACATCACGCTGTGTTCTTCCAATTATGTCAATGTCGTCTGCGTATCCTATTAGCTGGACGGACTTTTGAAAGACTGTGCCTCTGGTGTTGACATTGGAGCCTTGCACAATTTTTTCAAGAATGATGTTGAAGAAATCGCATGACAACGTATCGCCTTGTCTAAAACCTTTTTTCACATCAAAAGCGTCCGTAAGGTTTTTCCGACCATGATGGAACAGCGTGAATTTTCCATTGTCATCTTACACAGACGGATAATTTTTTCTGGGAAGCCAAAACTAGACATTGTCTCTATAGACGCTGTCATACGTGGCCTTGAAATTGATGAAAAAATGGTAGGTATCGATTTGAAGTTCCTAAGTCTTCTCCAAGATCTGCCGTAGGGTGGTCACTTTATCTGCCAAATTCAATTTGTATGGCAATTGTTACATAAAACATCGCAAAATGGACCTGAGGGTTGGGCCTCGGATTGAAAACAAAATAGCAAATACTTCAACCTAAGAGAGTTCATAGCTCAGCTCAGATCATAAGATTGGCGTAGCAAAAGAATTCTTCTTAACGCCATCAGCACCGATAAAGCACAAGATAAAGCTTTACAGCTTAAAATATCGCTTGTACGACCGAAACCACTACAAACTTCATTCTCCTTGATTCTCATTGAATCGATTCACCTGAAGAATGGTATTATAATAGCACTGACACGTCGATTTCTTTTAAATTGGAAGTCTGCACAGTTCCTTCTACAATTACAATCAAAATTGTATGTATGCGATGCGTGAAATGTTAAACTATCGTTCTTAGTATTCGGAGCAGGTGCTTGAATATATTGCTTCTTCTTCAAAACAATTCCAAAACAAATGCACAAAAAAAAAGTTTAACTTCAATCTCAATTCCCAAACGAGCGATTTATGCGTCGTTCATATCCAAAACTTCTACCACGAACAACAGCAACGAACCGAAGAAAGGTGCAGGAAAAAAAAAACAAATCCAAATGTAATAATTCAAATTGTGTATGCGAAATGGGATTTTTATGCCTTGACCAAAATATACGAGGCCAAAGCGAATACGTATAAATGGGAATTGCGAATGTTAGATGAAGGACCTTCGATACCTTTTGGCCATAATATTCCATATAGAAGTAGTATGTAATCGGACAAGAAAAAAAAAGAAAACATAACCAAAACCATTAAAATTATACCCAGAGGAGCCCGAAACTGGGTAAAAAACAGGCCATCAACAAAACCGAATATCACGAGCATAAAAAATTGTTTCTTTTTTACCCTTCTGCCTTCGGTTACCGGTTTTCCATAGCTTCCAGGAAGTAGATTGTAAGCGTTAAGGGTAAATATGCATAAGCGAAACCGGAGCATATAAAACCAGTTCCGTATTTTTAGGGTAAAGCGTATGTGTTAAACTTAATAATGTAAACCTAAACAAAAAAAAAAGGACGTGGA
>CAKKXW010000002.1:90190946-90288046 GCA_920937365.1 Sphaerophoria rueppellii | reverse complement strand
CGATGTTGGTTGTCCTTTCTTGTCGACAGCATTAACTTGGTCTTGCCCTCGTTAACCGCTAGACCCATCTTCCTGGCCTCCGTCTCAAGGCTCACAAAACCTCCACTGACATCACGCTGTGTTCTTCCAATTATGTCAATGTCGTCTGCGTATCCTAGTAGCTGGACGGACTTTTGAAGACTGTGCCTCTGGTGCTGAAATTGGAGCTTTGCACAATCTTTTCAAGAATGATGTTGAAGAAATCGCATGACAACGCATCGCCTTGTCTAAAACCTTTTTTGACCTCAAAAGCGTCCGTTAGGTTTTTCCGACTATGATGGAACAGCGTGAATTTTCTATTGTCATCTTACACAGACGGATGAGTTTTTCTGGGATGCCAAAACTAGACATTGTCTCTATAGACGCTGTCATACGTGGCCTTGAAATCGATGAAAAAATGGTAGGTATCGATTTGAAGTTCCTAAGTCTTCTCCAAGATCTGCCGTAGGGTGGTCACTTTATCTGCCAAATTCAATTTGTATGGCAATTGTTACATAAAACATCGCAAAATGGACCTGAGGGTTGGGCCTCGGATTGAAAACAAAATAGCAAATACTTCAACCTAAGAGAGTTCATAGCTCAGCTCAGATCATAAGATTGGCGTAGCAAAAGAATTCTTCTTAACGCCATCAGCACCGATAAAGCACAAGATAAAGCTTTACAGCTTAAAATATCGCTTGTACGACCGAAACCACTACAAACTTCATTCTCCTTGATTCTCATTGAATCGATTCACCTGAAGAATGGTATTATAATAGCACTGACACGTCGATTTCTTTTAAATTGGAAGTCTACACAGTTCCTTCTACAATTACAATCAAAATTGTATGTATGCTATGCGTGAAATGTTAAACTATCGTTCTTAGTATTCGGAGCAGGTGCTTGAATATATTGCTTCTTCTTCAAAACAATTCCAAAACAAATGCACAAAAAAAAAAGTTTAACTTCAATCTCAATTCCCAAACGAGCGATTTATGCGTCGTTCATATCCAAAACTTCTACCACGAACAACACCAACGAACCGAAGAAAGGTGCAGGAAAAAAAAAACAAATCCAAATGTAATAATTCAAATTGTGTATGCGAAATGGGATTTTTATGCCTTGACCAAAATATACGAGGCCAAGGCGAATACGTATAAATGGGAATTGCGAATGTTAGATGAAGGACCTTCGATACCTTTTGGCCATAATATTCCATATAGAAGTAGTATGTAGTCGGACAAGAAAAAAAAAAAGAAAACATAACCAAAACCATTAAAATTATACCCAGAGGAGCCCGAAACTGGGTAAAAAACAGGCCATCAACAAAACCGAATATCACGAGCATAAAAAATTGTTTCTTTTTTACCCTTCTGCCTTCGGTATATCCTTTTTTTTGCATTGGTCGATCCTTGAATACTATTACACGTTTTAGGTACCGGCAATAATGGTTATGGAGGGTGGTGGTAGTTGGTGGTTGTACCGGTGTGGTTAGGGACGGGGACAAACGGTATTTTTTTGGAAGAATGATTGCGGTTTTGCTACATCGCATACGAAATCCGAAAGACCTCCAATATTTTACAGGATAATGTGACATTTCGATTATTCGATTGGATTTAATGTGTTTTATGACCATTTCACCTCCTTCCACCTCCCCCCGGAGATATGGGAGAAAATTGCCACTACCCACGCAATTTTCCACTAAATCCATATTTCGCTTTAGAAGCTCCCCATCCAAGAGTGTATTAGCAATTTAGTTACGGCAACTGAAAGCCAACAGGCGACTTAAGTTAATGTCCTTGGTGATGGAGACAAGTTTTGAGCTCTGCTGATGGTCAACCTGCATCGATGGCCATTATCATGTTTTTTTTTTTTTTTTCATATCATTTTTTGTGTGTCATGCTTAAAAAACTAAAAGACCGAAGTTTGGTCATTAAAACGTATACCAACACGATAAAGCGGAACGCTTTGTCGGTCAGTAGTATGGAACTGGAACTGGAAATGGTACGCGTCCGGCCAGCTAATCAGCCATTCGAATAAATTTCCACTTAATGGCGGGGCACAGTTGTTGTATTGGTATGGTATGTTTGACTAGGGCCAGCGGTGACAGCAGCAAGCGGAATAACGCGAGCGAATGTCCTATTTAAAGGATTACACGGTGAGTTATTGGATGACGTTTTGGGCGCTGCTCATATATCTCGACTATTTTTAACTTAATTTTATTTTATTGGCTTTGTCATTGCCATTCGTCTTTTCATTGGTATAGGGTTTGTTGTTTGTATTTTGCTTTGTTTTTTGCTTGTTGGAACATTATTATATCCTTGCGTTGGGTTTTGTTCAGTAAAATTAATGGAGATATATGAGAATTGCTCTTTTTTTTGTTTTTAGGGAATTTGAAGAAGAGCCCGAGATCCATGACATTTTTTTAAAAGCACATAATGCGTTAGCGTGCTGCGTGCGTGTATATTGATAGATTTTCGGTTGATGGCACATTCGACGTACAGGCGAAGGTATTCAGGAGCTAGGTTTAAGAATTGGATATTATGTTCTAAGGCCCGCCAAAAAACAATATGGGATCCATTTTAATTGGCAATTATTTTTTAATGTTTATAAATGGTCGATTTTGTTAATCGCGGTCCTTGATATATGACACTGCATCGGATGTGACTGGTTTTTTATTGCCATTGAGTAATGGAGCGATAGAAGAATAATGTCAATGAGAAGCAAGATTGATGGTGATCTACGGATAAAAAGAAGAACTGGGAGGATATTACAAGGAAACAGAAGTGCGAATTCTTTCCATATGTTTCAAAAATAGTTAGTATTTACGATGAACACACATTTTGGTATAGTGTCGTCAGATTTCACTTCACTTTTGAATGAATCATATTTGATTCATAGAATCCGTTTTGTTTCTTTACAAAATTTCAGTATACAGGTGATGGTAGTGATACAACTTCAATAAATACATTTAAGTTACTTTTGACGCTCTAGAGCTTTTCAAAAAGTTTTCTTGTCTTACACTTTAACTTTACCCTTTTGCACGTATTGCGATATGAAGAGCTGCTATTAACAAAAACACTGATTACTATAATTATCTTGATGTCGCATTAAAAAGTAAATTTAAAATTAGAATGCCACGTGACTCTAATTTGGCTCAATTACCATAACAATTTGGTTTTATAATTTACCTACCAATTACTTGATTTAATACCTTTTTAAAGCGCAACAAAATTTCAGTATTTAACGCATGAAATTCTCATTTGTTCCATAGTCAATTCATTACTTCGAGTTAATATGGATAAAATAATAATTTCAATGATCGCATCTGGCATTTTCATCCTATCTGTTCTTGTGGTAAGCAATTGATTAATCATACTTTTCACCTGGTATACAAAATTAAATGAATTAATTTAAAAATCCAATTTTATTTTAAGGACCTCGGAAATGCTGTTCGTGCTACTATCCCTTATGTTGTTGATGCAAAAATACTGGAAGATTAACCTTTTAGTATAGGAAGTCTTGTTTTGAATGAGAATAAATAAATAAATATGTGACGCAATTATACTTCGATCTTATTTAAATGTAAACCTACATTTCAGAGTCTAAGTTTGTGAACATTAGTCGATTTGTCTTTTAAGAATTTTGGATACTTTCGGCGGTTGATAATTCTTCACATTTTTTTTTTTATTTTTTCAAGTGACTCGAAATTATGAGAATCAAGTAGAACGAATGTAGAATAATTGTTCATGCTTTAGGAATTATTTTTTTGGCTTCTTCTGTACCAAGTTCAATAAGGAATCGCATACAATAGGATTCAAAAGCATATTTGAAACATTATTCGTCTCTTAATTCAGCATTTTGTGGGGGAATTTGAACATCTGCAACAATTACTTTCAAGCTCTAGACCAAAAAAGTGTTGGTAGTATCCTCATAAGCCGCGTAGCCCCACAACAAAAAAAAAGTCCAGCGGCGACAAATCGCATGATCTTGGATGGCCAGTTGATATAGTCACGACGAAAAATTACGTGGCCAGGCAATGTCTCTTGCAATAAAGCCATATTCGCTTGAGTTGTGTGCCGTGTGGCATGTGGCACCGTCTTGTTGAAACCACATATTCTCCAAGTAGTATTCTTCAACAGCAGGCAAACAAAAAGTCGGTTATCATATGACGGTGACAGTCGTTCCATCGTCGTTTTCGAAGAAGTAAGGTCCAAGCACAACTGTGGACCATAGAACGCACCAAAAAGTGAATTTTTTGGGGATGTAATGGTCTCTCTTCTTCATACATAAGGATTCTCAGACCCCCAAATACGACAATTTTGTTTACTAACCCACCGAGTGAGAAATGTGCTTCGTCGCTCAAGAAAATCTTGTTCGAAAAATCACCGCCCACCGCCTGTTGTTCAAGCACCCACTCGACGTATCTACGACGTTGTGAATGGTCAGCTGGCTTCAGTTGTTGTGTGAGCTGGACTTTATATGGATGTAGGTGTAGATCCGTAAGACAGTCTTTATTCCGGAGAACTACGAGGTATCAACACATTTGGGTCTTTGGCAACAGTTTCACTTGCAGCGGCGATGTTTTCAGTGATACGAGCGAAACGATGATGTACAGGATCCACTGAAAGCACATTTTTGTAGTAGGTTTTTAACAATATTTATGCGTTGAGCGATGGTTAAGCGATTCATTTTCGTATATATCAGACTTTCAACTGAAAAAAAAAATGGTTTAACAACTTAAATTGACAGATGTCGAATTCCAGTCCTATACTTTTGAAACCGCAAAATGGAAAACCGCTATAACAAAATCTCTAATTGTTTTGTGAAGAAGAAGAAGAAGAAGAAGAAGAAGAAGAAGAAGAATAAGAAGAAGAAGAAGAAGAAGAAGAAGAAGAAAGAAGAAGAAGAAGAAGAAGAAGAAGAAGAAGAAGAAGAAGAAGAAGAAGAAGAAGAAGAAGAAGAAGAAGAAGGAAGAAGAAGAAGAAGAAGAAGAAGAAGAAGAAGAAGAAGAAGAAGAAGAAGAAGAAGAAGAAGAAGAAGAAGAAGAAGAAGAAGAAGAAGAAGAAGAAGAAGAAGAAGAAGAAGAAGAAGAAGAAGAAAAGAAGAAGAAGAAGAAGAAGAAGAAGAAGAAGAAGAAGAAGAAGAAGAAGAAGAAGAAGAAGAAGAAGAAGGAAGAAGAAGAAGAAGAAGAAGAAGAAGAAGAAGAAGAAAAAAAAAAAGAAGAAGAAGAACGAAAAAGAAGTTCTGCTCGTGGGTTAATCGTACAACAGGTTGAGGAAAGGCACATATAAATCAGGGGCCGAAGTGAGTGAGTCCGTTCAGTGATCGAACGAACGAGTTAATAAAAGGTTTTCCAATAAAAGATGTTATTTTGAATAGCTAGCTTTTTCGGTAGCTGTCACTTTTGAAGCTGTCATTTTTTGACATTTGACAAGTAGAAACTACGCCATTAATAAAAACAGAACGATACACGCTTCAACAACGCATTGAAATTTCAACAAGACGGCCGGCGCTACGTGCCACACAACCAATGAAATAATCGATCTTTTACGGGAAAAGTTTCCAGACCGTGTTATATCTCGAAGAGGTGAACACAATTGGCCACCGAGATCTTGTGATTTAACACCTTGCGACTTCTTCCTTTGGGGCCCCTGAAAGATAAGGTCTACGCCAACAGCCCACCGTCGATTCAAGACCTCAAAGATGGAATTCGTGAGGCTATCGAGGACATAGGGCAGCCACTTTGCGATTTGGTTATGGAAAATTTCATGAAAAGGATATGGTCCTGTAAGCGTGGTCGTGGCGGTCATTTGTTGATATTGTGTTCTATTATTAACGGCATACCTTCCTCTTTATAATGAAATAAGCATCCGATAATTTATTTCAAAAATGCCATTTTTCTGTGAATATCAAAATAACACCTCTTATTGGAAAACCTTTTAGACAATTTTTTTATTTTGTGAAAAAAAAAACATAGTTTGACTCTTAACAGAAGACGAGATTCATGATTGTTTGGAGTGGAAGATCTTGACCTAAACAGATTATTGACAACGAATTTTGTCATGGAATAATTCAAATAGTAAAATTTAAATTTTTTCGTAGAAAGTTCCTCCCATTCAGTGAGGTGTTTATGTTTCGAAGGAAATTCAGTTCGATAACTGAGGAGAGAATTTAAATTTTTTGTACTAGAAGCTCGATACAGAACTCGATAACGTGATATGTAATGCCAAACACACAAACACACACAGAATTCAAATGCGGTTTTTCGGCCTCAGTTTTAGTGAACCGGACCCAGACAATGCTAACATTACTTGTTCTCCTTATGGTCTCATTATTATTGATGTACTTATTATCTCATTTATCTTATTATCTCACGCAATAGACCGACCTCTTTGGCTAACCAGCTCCCAATTCGCATACATTTGTACAATTTTAGTTCCATATCATTCAAATATGTAATATTTATGTACATAAATAGGCAGAAAATTATCTTATTATTCTTTATAAAACGTAAATCAGATTAAACAAATTAATTTAACACAAATTTATCAAACAAGCAGTAAAGAAGCCTTTACTTAGCCGTTGAATGATTATGCAACTAAGATCTGCTAATTAGAAGAATTTCATAATTAATTACAAGTTTGCAGTCGTTCACTTTGCTATAAAAATTCATTTCAACTAATAAATATATTATTTTATTAATAAACTCATTGGGAAGTATGAATAAAACACAGTGGTGTTTACTTTATACTCAACTAGCCGACCCACCAGTACCATGCTACCGTATGTAACTGCATAAGTGTTTTTTTTTTTTTTTTCAATTTATATCCTTTTGAATAGCGCACAGTATGAAAAATAGATGGGAAATAAAATCAAAAGTTACCAAAAGTGAAGAGTAATATTTTCTGATAGAGCTTTGTTCTCGTACATCATTTGATATAAACCATCTTGGGAAAACTATCATTTATCTCAAAGAATGCTATTTTTCTTTGAATATCAAAATAACACCTCTTATTGGAAAACCCTTTAGAAATCGAAAAAAAATTATTTTTTGACTATAACTTTATAACCATGCGCCTTTATTTTTATGTCCAATTGTATAACTGTTGTCAAGGGAAATTGTTATATTATCGATTTGAAATTTTAGGAAAATGTTTGCGAATAATTAACATTTTTGAATATTTCCGGTTATCAGGCCTTCAAGAAACCTGTTACCCATTTTGATGAGTTCAATTCAAGCAGACCTTTCCATTGATGTCTCATTCGATATGTATTGGAAGATTTTTTTTTTTTCTGTTCATAATTTTGGCAAGGGGCAAGGGGAACATGATATTTATGGTTCTACATATTTTTTAGTTCACATTATAGCCATACCTATAATTAAATTTTATAAAAATGCATTGGGCGGCTTAAGAGTCTTTGTCGGTCATACAAACAAACCATTTTATTTTATACATACTTATAATTAGCAAACCTACTTCACCAAGATTAAGCGACTTTAGATGAACTCTAGAGTGATCATAATAAAACACAGATATTTACTTCCGCCGATTTCAATGATTTGAAGTTTTTCTGACTTAACAACAAATTACATATCCACTTCTGCATAGCTAACATCTTAAATGTTATAATCTTATTAAAAACTAGCCGACCCAGCGAACTTTGTCTCGCACCCCTCAGAGAAACTTTAGAATAATTACAATCAGCAAAGATTTTGCTAAAATGCAATGTGATTTGCTTGAATCTAATTGAAATAGAGAACTTCATGTATCTGAATTTTACCAAGCTTTACAACTAATATTCTACATTCATTATTTAAAATTTCGTTGAAAAGTTAACAAATTTTAATTCTTCCATTGTGTTTTGAAAATTTCACAAACATCAAAATTCCATGCAGCTTTCAATTGTCCCCCTTTTTTTCTGACTTTTCGTAAGACTTTCCCAAAATTTGTTTTTATAGGCTATACACATGAAAGTTTATAAGATATTGATGATTGAGGGTTAAGTGCTAAGGGATAATGTAGTCCGTCGTAGCTTAGTGGTTAGGTGCGTTGGCTGCTAAGCAGCTAAGGGGTTCGAGTCCTACTCGTGCCATAGCTTTTATTTCATCTTTCACGGGTACTGCCTCTTGCGAAGAACTGACAAAACTTCCAAGAGTATCATCTGTCATGAAAAAGTGCTTCTCAACTTGGCGATCGCGTTAATGTAGGTTCCCTCAGTTCTTCACACGCACCCAGAGAATTGTTGATAAGAGTAAGCCACTAAGGCCTTGGCTCTTCAAGAGCTGTCGCGCAACTCCATTTAAATTATATGCAAACATACCAATAATGCAACTAAAATTCTATACAAAAACTTGATTTAAGGACTTGAAGTTCTTCGTGCTCTCGCAGAGTTTTCCAAGTTCCCAATCCAAAATTATTCATTTTTTCCTTTGAAAACCAATGAAATTTCCGAGTTTTTCACCAAGAACTTTCTATTTTCCATTTGAAAACTTCGAAATTTTCCAGTTTTCCATTTGAAATCCAATGCATCGAAAACCCATTTGAACCAAAAACTACCAAGCAAAAAATCTAATTTCCGACCTTTGTTTGGTTTTTTCAGCTTTCCCACCCTTCCATGAGGTTTTTCCAATTTTTTTTCACAGAAATCATCACTGAGTACAACAGTATCAACTATGAAAATTTCACAATTATCTGTGGGGCCATTTAGGAGTAATTATTTATTTATTTTTTAAATAAAATGAATTAAAAATTCTTAGTCAAAATTAGCCTTAATTTAAAGAAATCGAAAAGTCTTTAGAGAAATGTTTACCAGAATTCTGTCCAAAATATTCTAACGAATTTTCTCTAACCAATAGTTTTCATGCGAGACACACCGAGAGACACTCTTTTTTTCAAATACTCTAGCTACAATTTTTTAACGAGTGCAAAAACTTGGCAGAAAGTTTATATTGAGTCGTACAAAGATAATATTGATCGATCAATCCATTTTTGAGTTATAACTGTTGTAACAAACCTGTCTTGTTCTTCTTTTTAAACAATTTTCATTTAAGCCAATAATAAAATTGGTTCACTGATTTATTCTTCCGCGTTTTTAACCTTCCTAGTTTGCAATTTCTGTCGGCAAAAAGAAAATAGACTCAAATCGCTTTGTAGTACTTCCAAGTTTCAAAGATCAAGTCCTTACATCTGCAGTTTTTTTGAGCTAAACAAGGATTTAAGTACACATATATTCAAGCTCAAACCGAAATCCTCTTTTCAAGAAAAATAACTTCAAATCGCTGTAATTTTCATAAAATTATTCTCGAGGATTTTTTTCAAATAATCACCCGCCATTATTTTTCGTTTATTCCCCGAGGAACTCGTGCGTATCCGCTCTTCCTCTCGTCCTTTAAACAATTTTTTTATTCATCGAATGAATCTATGTGTCATATTCTAGTTCAACTCCTAAGACGACCGTAAGCGTAACGTTGTTGCCACCCTGGTAAATTGCCCCCAAGTTGGTATACAGCCCCCTGGGTGAACAACAACGATTACTTGTAACATACGCACGTATAAGTTGTGTATTTGCAAACATCTCGTATTCTCCTGGCGGGCTCGGTCGGACTCGAACTCGGACTGTATCGAGCTGGCTTCCTCTGTGAAAGTCCATCTTTGTTTGTGTGAATGCGAAATCATTTATATTGTAAATGCAGGAAGAAAAGAAATTTTATTTGTTTTCTTTTTTTGTTGTCAACTTTTTTCTTTTTTTTTTTGCTCTGCCTTTGTTGGGTTTCCTGTTGGAATAGAATTTTTTGTATGTAGATAGACAGTGGCCCAGGAGTAATGTGAACTATACGACTTCGATACTCTGTGCAGCCTGAAGAAGGATTTTTTTTAACATCTGAGGTTGCTACTTTTAAGAGGGGTTGGTGAAACAGTTATTTATTATTCCAAAGGGGTGGCGGGCGGTTGGTGGTGGAGGTGGTCGAGTTGTAGAGTTCCCAAAAAGATTCTGTGCGATTTTGTGGCGGTGGCAACATGAAAAATTAAGATATAATAATTTTAGAACGATAAATATGAATTTATTTTCATGCTGAGGATAATTCAGATGTTTGTTTTTTTTTTCTGTATGTTGGACTTCTCCCTTTTTTAAGAAAACTGTACACTTGTCCAAGGTATGTGTGTATATGTGGGAGGATTTTGCAAGAATACGAACGGAAACGAAGGGAAAATAAATAAATAAATTGTAAAATTATTTCACCATAATAACATGTCAGGGAAATGGTGCAGCCTTCGTGGACCGGAAAGAAAGGTGTGGGTTGAATATTTCTTTCGAGGGATTTTCATGTTTTTGTTTTTTTTTTTTTTTCTTCAAAAGTTTATTTTTAGAAGAATTGTATGCTGTAATTTTTTTGGGGGAGTTGTGGGTATTTTGAAACATTCATGAGGTTAGGTAGAAATGTAAAAATTTGAAAATTGAAATTTGACACTGGTCTCTGGAGAAATGTTTAATGGTGAGTGTATGATGGTAGCCAAAGGCAAAACGAAAATTCATGTTACCACAATGTAAACATTTTCAAATCGATTTCGTTTGGTATTCCTATTCCATGGTAATCCATGTTGATGTGGGTGTAGCTTAGATTTGGGGTATGGTATTCATACATTTTTGATCGTTGTTTAATGCTTGTAAATTGAATGTAAATAATTAAGTTTATGTTTCTTTTCTTTGTTATTGTTATAGGGTAAGTTCAAAGGGTAGACATTTTCCTGCAACTCAAATGACTGCTCTGATCTCCAAGTCAGTTTTGCGGTTGAAGATAAAGTTGGTGAAAGAAGTTGTTGGTGGCAGCAACTGTGAAAAAAAGTCGCACAAAATAATTTGTATTTCCGCTAACCGCTAAAGAATGAATATATGATGTTTTTTACTACGCCTATATCATAAAAAGGACCCTAAACTCAGAAGGAATGGGGTTCATCAGTTGCCCTTAACTCTCGGATAGCGGGGTTGCCCTCAAACTCATTATCTGGGAAAGTTCTACCATTAAACTCGCTGGGACCATGGTAAAACATTCGAGCGACACTGACTTCATCTCAGGCAATAAATCAAAGCATGTGGTCAGTGTCTCAGTGAGTTCGGCCGAGTTGTGGTGTTATACATTTTTGTGCAAAAACAAAATGTGAATTATAATTTACAAATTGTAAATTTATCTCTATATATGAAATTCTACTGTACGTTGTATGTCACAGAATTACTCCTTTTGTATGCGTTCAGGTGGTGCCCCCAGATAGTAAAGATTTACAAATCAGCACGTCAGGTGGCGCTGCAGTCGGTGTCTATATTGCAACTGAAAGGCTGGATCCGAATTTGGATTAAAATTGGTGGGAAAGTAGCTTAGAACAACTTAGAACTTGATATTTTACTAGCTGACCCATGAAACGTTTTTTTGCCATACATATGCTATTTTTAAGCAAAGTTCGTAGAACGATAAAATTTAATTCGATCGCGATCGAAAAATTCAACCGGGAATTATATTTTTAATTCGATCGCGAATTTTATTTTTCGGTTCTTTGAGAATAAAATTTGTGTTCACGATCGAATTAAATTTTCGGGAACTGAAAAATTAAATTCGATCACGAATTTATCACAGAAGATCCAAAAAAAGATCCATTCACGAACCGATCTGCATCACTTATTTTGTCGACAATATTTCTTGAATTAATATTTGTTTCATACAGTCTTTCGTATGGTTTAAACAATTTTTTAAAAAAAAGTTCATCATCGAAAATTCGAAAGGGATGTTTTTGACCGTAACAAGTCCAATACAACATTTAATAAATTGACTTTTGTCCATGTCAACGCAAATTGATAATTTTTTTTTTTTACGAACTCCAGCACTCGAAATCGCAACACTTCTACTTCCCGACGGTTCTTCATTTACATCATCATTAAAACAAACACCATGAACTTTTGTAAAATGTCTCTTAATATTGCCAGTCACAAGTCCTTTTAATTTCTTTTCACATCTTAAAACATGATGCCATATTATTGTCTTGGTCATAAGAAACATAATTATTTACTTCGAAATCTTTTTTTCGTCCCATTTTAAACACCGAGATCAAACAAAAACAATAAACAACCATACACCGCAAAACACATTCAAAGAATATTTATTTCCTTCGATCTTTTCACTTTTCGGATTTTTTCGTATCCTTTTTAATTTCTGTTCGTGAGAGAACAAAATTTGAAGGGAATTTTATTTTTCCGATTTCTCGCGAATGATAAAAAGAGAAAAAAAATTTTCAATTCGTGCCGAGAGAGATCGGATGTTTTCGGATACCGAGAAAAGTATCTGTATGAGAATTTTTAGTTTTTTCGGATCGTGAGAAGATATGAAAAAAGTGAGAAGTATCGTATTTTTCGGATCGCGATCGATATTTTACGAACCCTGTTTTTAAGAACGGCTGTGGATGTCCATGAACTTCTCCTTAACGACTGGACCGTTTAAAGCATTTTTTTTATGCGTTTGGATGGTGCCCTGAATGGTTTAGAACCACAAATCATTCATACTAGCTGCTCCGGTAAACGTTGTTTATACAAAATTTCTGAGAACGGATGTATCGATTTGGCTCAAATCGGTGGGTAGGTAGTTAGAAGCAGGACACGGCTTACAATACTTTCTTGTCCTACTAGTTGACCCGATAAACGTTGTTTTATCAAATAAATAATTTTTACGAGCTATTTTAGCTGCAAAAAATATCGATGTAAAACTTAAAAATACAACAGTCATTGCGTGGCAAAGAGACCATACTAAGCCGATCAACACTGTTCTCGAGCCAATTTTACAATCAAAGTAAAGCCTTAAGTGAGGACAATTTATACGAAATGCCCGCTATTTCAGTAGCTGTCACTTTTGAAGCTGTCATTTTTTTATTGTTGACAAGTAGAAACTACGCCATTAATAAAAATGGGACGAAACACGCTTCAACAATGCCTTGAAATTATTAAAATTCACTATAAAAATGGTGAACATTTGGCAGAGACGGTTCGTAAAACTAAAACATTTTTGGGTCGTCGCACCTTGTCGGACTGCAATACGGAAATTGGTGGACAAATTCGAGCTGTTGGGACAAGCTTGTGATGTCGAAAATAAAACCCGTGTACGTCGCTCAAGAACAACTGAGGCCAAAGTTGAAGAAAACCCATTCCTCGTCGTTCTTTGGAATAAGGCATTCCACAAACGTCTTAACACCGTATTTTGCATAAAGACTTTGGTCTTAAGGCTTATAAAGTTCAGTTGACACAAGAACTCAAGCCGGCTCATCATTAACAACGTCGTGTCTTTCCTGATTGGGTCCTTGAAATGCATGAAAATTATCCGGAATTTCATCGAAAAATCATCTTGTCTCATGAGGCCTATTTCCACCTGGGAGGCTACGTCAATCAACAAAACTGTCGTATCTGGGGCTCGAAAAAAACAAGAGTTATTGTTGAAAAGCCATCTCCATCCTCAATGCGTGACTATTTGGTGCGGTTTATGGTCCGGGGCGGGGTCATTGGACCTTACTTTTTCGAAAATGAGGCTGGAGCAACAGTTACGGTCAATGGATTGCGCTATCGAGAGATGATTAATGATTTTTATGGCCGGAATTGGATGGTATCGATCAGGACAACGTTTACTTTCAACAAGACGGCCGGCGCTTTGTGCCACACAAGTAATGAAACCATCGGTCTTTTACGGGAAAAGTTCCCGGACCGTGTTATCTCTCGAAGGTGATCACAATTGGCCACCGAGATCTTGTGATTTAACACCTTGCGACTTCTTCCTTTGAAGATACAGAAAGATAAGGTCTACGCCAACAGCCCAGCGTCAATTCAAGAGCTCAAAGATGGAATTCGTGAGGCTATCGAGGACATAGGGCGCAGCCACTTTACGATTTGGTTATGGAAAATTTCACATAAAGGATTTGGTCCTGTAAGCGTGGTCGTGGCGGCCATTTGGCTGATGTTGTGTTCCATACTTTCCCCTTTATAATGAAATAAACATCCGATCATTTATCTCTAAGAATTCTTTGAATATCAAAATGACACCTCTCATTGGAAAACCCCTTACAATTCTTCTAAGACTGGTGCGTGAAATGTTGAATTCTAATGGGATTGATAACACTTTCAGGTCCTGAAACCAAATTATCGTCTTAAGTTTAAGCGCACCATACAAAATAAGACGGGAAACATGCCTATGTATATATCTAAGTATTAACCTATCCCACGAGCTTTTCACACAAGCTTCCTCGCCTGGAGTAGAGGCAGCTTAATTTTGTCCAGAACTTCTATTCTTTTTATCGTCTTCGACAGGCCTATTTGACAATTTATGAAAATAAACCGATCATTTTCTTCAAACCATTATTAGGTAGTTTACTTTTGAGAGTGCAATTTACTTTTGTCTTCATTCAAAATTTACAAAATAAAACGATTAAATACAGAACATCATTTTCATCCTTAAAAAGTCGTTATTCCTGCTATCAAGGAAGTTTCACTTATGAAATAATCATTCATTCATGCACATATGTATGGCGCTTAAAGCATTTCTAAGAAGATCTTAGGTCTTTGGGTAAGGGAAATTCAAAGAATTTTGCTCAAATTCAACATTTAACTGTGGATTGTAGATTTGCTCGAAACACCATTGAAACAATTTGGAAGTCCTTAGGCTCTATAAGTTGAAAACGAAAAAAAAAAAGAAACAGCCCCAATTTGAAAACCATTTTGTCATTTTTTTCTTTTCTAAGAGGTTTAAGTTATTGAAAATGAAATTCCGGCTTTATTTTATTTTTTCATATGGCATGTGCACTCCTTAATGACTTCCTTGGAATTTTCAAGCCCAAGGGGGATTTCTCACTTTTTCTTATATTATTTTTCACTTTTCGTCCTAAGTCCTGTTAGTTCTTGTTGTCCCAATCGAAGGCGATATACTTTTTTTTGTTGAAAGACTTTGTTTGGAGGAGTTTTAAAAAAAAGCTTCTTTTCTTTTTTTTTTCTTGCTGTGCCTTATCTTTATCTGCACCCCATCCATATGGACTCGACATGAGTTTTTCTTTCTTTTACTTTTCAAAAAGTTTTGCCAACCATTTAGGAGCTATATGCAGGAGGCCGGAAACGAGAAAGGGAGGGTTTTGTAACAAGATGAAACGTAAATTGAATTTTCTATTAGTTTTTATTCTCTCTTTTTTGTTGTCATCTTTTCTAATTTCGGGAGATATTTTTGTTTCCATCCTTAGGAGGCAATTTCAAAAGAATTCCTGCAATCTCTATATTTTATCAGAAACACTTTCCTTTGAAAACTCCCTTTGGAAACTTTCAAGACATAGTGCAACACATGGCCATTTATTTAATTGCTTGCGTCATTTATTGTCAGCATGAGAAATTACAACATCGCCCCACTGTGGCCAATCTATTCAAATTTAACTCTAACGATCATCCTCCGTATACAAAAAGATGACATAAATTCAATACATTTACATATAAAATGGTCTGTTCGCACACTCCCTTCCGAGCAACAACAGCAATTTCTAGAATCCTTAATAGCAATCCGAAGCCATTAATTCATGCATGATGAACAGTAAAACCCATTTACAAGCAAACACGAAGACAGACCCACACACAGCCAAGCGCACAAATATTCTAATTATATTCGAATTATTTACATAAATTCCCATAAGACGTTAATATCACATGCTAAAATGTTATGGAGAAAAAAAAATGAGCCAGAGCCATTAACATCTCCCAGGGGGATGGCTAATGAAACTCGTCTAGAGATATGTTCCTTGACTAATGGCCAAATACTCTTATTTCCATATTAGGTGGGTTTGTTTCTCTGTGTAGTGAAAATCAATAGGATTCATATTTCAGATTGCAGAAAAATGTCAGTGGAATGAAATGGGCCATATTTGCAAAAGTCGTTGACTTGGTCGATTGGAATTGTCGGAAAGAAAGCTTGACGTCTTTTGAACAGCTGTTTGATATTTGAGGTAAGAAATGAGACATAACTTGAAATGTTTGTATTGTCTTATCCAAGTCTATCGAATTCACCAATACTGTTACAAGGTTGACATACTGAAAAATTACATTGGCGAGGACAATTTATACGAAATGCCCGCTATTTCAGTAGCTGTCACTTTTGAAGCTGTCATTTTTTTACTGTTGACAAGTAGAAACTACGCCATTAATAAAAATGGAACGATACACGCTTCAACAATGCCTTGAAATTATTAAATTTCACTATTAAAATGGTGAAAATTTGGCAGAGACGATTTGTAAAACTAAAACATTTTTGGGTCGTCGTAAAGCACCTTGTCGGACTGCAATACGGAAATTGGTGGACAAATTCGAGCTGTTGGGACAAGTTTGTGATGTGGAAAATAAAACCCGTGCACGTCGCTGAAGAACAACTGAGGCCAAAGTTGAAGAAAACCCATTCCTCGTCGTTCTTTGGAATAAGGCATTCCACAAACGTCTTAACACCGTATTTTGCATAAAGACTTGGGTCTTAAGGCTTATAAAGTTCAGTTGACACAAGAACTCAAGCCGGCTGATCATCAACAACGTCGTGGGTTTGCTGAATGGGTCCTTGAAATGCATGATAATGATCTGGAATTTCATCGAAAAATCATCTTGAATGATGATGCCCATTTCCACCTCTGAGGCTACGTCAACAAACAAAATTGTCGCATTTGGGGCTCGGAAACCCAAGAGTTATTTTTAAAAAGTCTCTCCATCCTCAACGCGTAACTGTTTGGTGCGGTTTATGGTCCGGCGGGGTCATTGGACCTTACTTTTTCGAAAATGAGGCTGGAGCAACAGTTACGGTCAATGGATTGCGCTATCGAGAGATGATTAATGATTTTTATGGCCGGAATTGGATGGTATCGATCAGGACAACGTTTACTTTCAACAAGACGGCCGGCGCTTTGTGCCACACAAGTAATGAAACCATCGGTCTTTTACGGGAAAAGTTCCCGGACCGTGTTATCTCTCGAAGGTGATCACAATTGGCCACCGAGATCTTGTGATTTAACACCTTGCGACTTCTTCCTTTGAAGATACAGAAAGATAAGGTCTACGCCAACAGTCCAGCGTCAATTCAAGACCTCAAAGATGGAATTCGTGAGGCTATCGAGGACATAGGGCGCAGCCACTTTACGATTTGGCTATGGAAAATTTCATGAAAAGGATTTGGTCCTGTAAGCGTGGTCGTGGCGGCCATTTGGCTGATGTTGTGTTCCATACTTTCCCCTTTATAATGAAATAAACATCCGATCATTTATCTCTAAGAATTCTTTGAATATCAAAATGACACCTCTCATTGGAAAACCCCTTACAATTCTTCTAAGACTGGTGCGTGAAATGTTGAATTCTAATGGGATTGATAACACTTTCAGGTCCTGAAACCAAATTATCGTCTTAAGTTTAAGGGCACCATACAAAAAAGACGGGAAACATGCCTACGTATATATCTAAGTATTTACCTATCCCACGAGCTTTTCACACAAGCTTCCTCGCCTGGAGTAGAGGCAGCTTAATTTTGTCCAGAACTTCTATTCTTTTTATCGTCTTCGACAGGCCAATTTGACAATTTATGAAAATAAACCGATCATATTCTTCTAACCATTATTAGGTAGTTTACTTTTAAAAGTGAAATTTATTTTTGTCTTCATTCAAAATTTACAAAATAAAACGATTAAATACAGAACATCATTTTCATCCTTAAAAAGTCGTTATTCCTGCTATCAAGGACGTTTCACTTATGAAATAATCATTCATTCATGCACATATGTATGGCGCTTAAGCATTTCTAAGAAGATCTTAGGTCTTTGGGTAAGGGAAGTCCAAAGAATTTTGCTCAAATTCAACATTTAACTGTAGATTGTAGATTGGCTCGAAACACCATTGAAACAATTTGGAAGTCCTTAGGCTCTGTAAGTTGAAAACGAAAAAAAAAGAAACAGCCCCAATTTGAAAACCATTTTGTCATTTTTTTCTTTTCTAAGAGGTTTAAGTTATTTGAAAATGAAATTCCGGCTTTATTTTATTTTTTCATATGGCATGTGCACTCCTTAATGACTTCCTTGGAATTTTCAAGCCCAAGGGGGATTTCTCACTTTTTCTTATATTATTTTTCACTTTTCGTCCTAAGTCCTGTTAGTTCTTGTTGTCCCAATCGAAGGCGATATACTTTTTTTTGTTGAAAGACTTTGTTTGGAGGAGTTTTAAAAAAAAGCTTCTTTTCTTTTTTTTTTCTTGCTGTGCCTTATCTTTATCTGCACCCCATCCATATGGACTCGACATGAGTTTTTCTTTCTTTTACTTTTCAAAAAGTTTTGCCAACCATTTAGGAGCTATATGCAGGAGGCCGGAAAGGAGAAAGGGAGGGTTTTGTAACAAGATGAAACGTAAATTGAATTTTCTATTAGTTTTTATTCTCTCTTTTTGTTTGTCATCTTTTCTAATTTCGGGAAATATTTTTGTTTCCATCCTTAGGAGGCAATTTCAAAAGAATTCCTGCAATCTCTATATTTTATCAGAAACACTTTCCTTTGAAACTCCCTTTGGAAACTTCAAGACATAGTGCAACACATGGCCATTTATTTAATTGCTTGCGTCATTTATTGTCAGCATGAGGAATTACAACATCGGCCCACTGTGGCCAATCTATTCAAATTTAACTCTAACGATCATCCTCCGTATACAAAAAGATGACATAAATTCAATACATTTACATATAAAATGGTCTGTTCGCACACTCCCTTCCGAAGCAACAACAGCAATTTCTAGAATCCTTAATAGCAATCCAAAGCCATTAATTCATGCATGATGAACAGTAAAACCCATTTACAAGCAAACACGAAGACAGACCCACACACAGCCAAGCGCACAAATATTCTAATTATATTCGAATTATTTACATAAATTCCATAAGACGTAATATAACATGCTAAAATGTTATGGAGAAAAAAAAATGAGCCAGAGCCATTAACATCTCCCAGGGGGATGGCTAATGAAACTCGTCTCGAGATATGTTCCTTGACTAATGGCCAAATACTCTTATTTCCATATTAGGTGGGTTTGTTTTCTCTGTGTTAGTGGAAAATCAATAGGATTCATATTTCAAATTGCAGAAAAATGTCAGTGGAATGAAATGGGGCCATATTTGCAAAAGTCGTTGACTTGGTCGATTGGAATTGTCGGAAAGAAAGCTTGACGTCTTTTGAACAGCTGTTGGATATTTGAGGTAAGAAAAGAGACGATATAACTTGAAATGTTTGTATTGTCTTATCCAAGTCTATCGAATTCACCAAATACTGTTACAAGGTTGACATACTGAAAAATTACATGGACGCCTGCAGTGGGGGCAGAGGGGGCATTTGCCACAACCTAGAATTCACAATGTCCAGACATAAATTCTGTAAATCATATTTATAACATGAATATGTACAATGCACATACAGGTATCACAGTAAACCAGTGAAAACAAATAACGTGCTGTAGTAGTTCTCTTTGAACTTTTTGAAGTACAAATTCATGTTGAATAAATGTTAAAATTATTTCAAAAACAAATATCTGAAGCTGAACAAATTGGGATTGAAATAAAAAAGCTTCGTATAGCCAAAATACAACAGCACCTACAAAACTATACTGCTGACATACCACAGGTCTGCTATAGAGTTTCTCTTTTTATTCCATACTAGCCGACCCTGCGAACCTCTCCTCGCAACCCGAGCAACTCAAGAATAACTATAATCAACGCAGATATTGTTAAAATAAAATGTAATTTGCTAGCTTTCTATACCTTCATTAAAGCGTGAAGTAAAATGCAAATTTCATTAAAAAATTCTACAAATTCTCGGGGCGTTTTCAGAAAGTCCTGAGAAACAGGTCTTTTTCTGGTAATCGGAGTGTGTAGGTTGCATTAAGACAAGAAAAAATTATATGGAATGGGGGTCTATTGCCCCCTTTTTAGCCAGGAGGGGCGATTTTATAACAAAAAAAGCCTATTTTAAGAAAATATTAAAAACCCAGTGCTTTGTCCACAATGCCATGTTATACCTTCTAGAAAAGCTTAAGAGTGCTTCTTTCGTGCTGCATTTAAGCACAACTGTTTTCAGGAATAGTTTTCGAAAAATTCATCATCATAGGTTTTTCTTAATTTCTCGAGAACAAGACGACATTAGGGCATGCGGTTTTCTGGATCTCACTGAAAACTGCACTTAATTGTGAACAAAATTAGTGCTTAATTACATAAAATTTCGAAATAAAATAGTTCGAAGTTAAAAATTAAAGTTGAAAAATTCGATATTTTGATTTTGAAGATGATTTTTTTGAAAAAGTATTCCTGAAAACAGTTTTGTTTGAATGCAGAATGAAAGACCGTAGACTGTTGCATGATAGAAGCTGAGTTTTGCTCTATGATCTTTGGCATTGTAAAGAGGCTGCAACTATTAGCTTTGTTGAAATTTTCAACAAACATTCACAATTTCTACCAAGTTTAAGGAAAATTTTCAGAACTCTCCGCAGAGTAAAAACTCAGTGCACTTTGTATGGTTTCTTCACATAGAGATCGGTTATCTACTCAAGCCGCAAGAACATTATCTGAAAAAAGCCTCCTATAGAAAGATTTTCCAGGAAAGCACCAAGAAGTCTACAACTTCTCAGTTGCAGCATCTGCTGTTTGCTTGAACGTGCTGATCTCAGGAACTACTAAATCAAATCGAACAATTCTTTTTGTGGTGAATAGTTCATTGATTAAGGAAGGACTTACGCTATATAACAATGAGAATTAGTGGAAAATGTTTAAAAAACGGCAACAAATTATTCATTTTTCTGATTGTTTGAACGCGCTTATCCTAGCAACTGCTAAAAAAATTGAACAATTCTTTTTGTATTACATATTCCATTTATCTAGAAAGGGTCTTAGCTACACAACGTTACGCTAATGAGTTACGAATAATAAGAGCAAAGCACCAGTGAAAAGTGTAGCTAAAAGGGGGAAAATTATACATATATGAAGGCTTCGAGTTAAGGAAAATTTCGATTTAGAGAGAGTCCACTGTTTTAAAATAACTTTGAAACAAAATTCCCATGCGGGCGTGATGCACAAGTCGAAGACGAACCCCCAGCGGGTGGATGAGGTAGAGGCGGACGAAGTCGAGGACAACTGCTAGTTTAATAATAAACAGGTAAAAAATCAGCGATTTGTTTTATCGATTTAAGTTTTTGTTATTATACTAGCTGACCCTGCAGACTTTCTACTGCCTCAATCGATAAATAAAAGTTCTAGGCTTTGGTATCTCGCTGCTACTCTACCCGCTACCCTCTACCCGCTAACCCACTACCCTCTACCCGCTACCCGCTTTGCGCTACCCCAGTAACCGATACCCACTATGTCTACCCATACCCGCTACACCGTTATCCCGCTTCCCCACTACCCATTACCCACAACCCGTCATCCCGCTTACCGTTACCCGCTAACCACTATCCCACCACCCCACTACTATTACCGACCTCTAAATCGCATTAGCATAGCATTGTTTGCTTATGTTTATTTATCTTTTATTATTTAACCTACCTTTCATAATAAAAATCTTCAATGTCACTATTGCGATTGTTAAGAAGTGGCTCTTAAAAAGTAGAAGTGGTAGGAAGTTGAAAATTAAGGATTGAATGTATTTCTCAATGCCGCACCATACAAAAATTATAATAAAAAAAAACTGCCCAAAAAATGCCAAAACAAAATATGTGGATGAGCCTTCCTTAACACTTAGCGGTATAAAAAATAGATATGCACCTAATCTCATACCTACTGAATACACATATTAAATTTCATCACAATCGGTCAAGCCGTTTGGTAAGAGAATGACTACTAAAACTATGACAGAAGAATTTTATATGTATATAAGAATTAAACGCTTACAGCCAAATTCATAAACATAGACTACCGAAGGACTAACTCTTAATCTTCAAACTAGTGGAAAATGCTATTAATAAAATAAAATTTCTCTTAAGTGACGTTTACCAACTAAGTCCACCTTGAGAGGTTGATTAGCAAGGGACTAAGCAAGAAATATGTCAATCGTGAAAGAAAAAAGAAAAATGTCTGTGTGAAAATAAGTTGTTGATTTTGTTTTTTTTAATAATAGCTTATCGGTTTAATGAATTTTTAAATCGATTGGATTTTATTAACAACCAGCCTTCGAAAACTTGTAAAGGAAAATTGTACTAAACGAAGTACAATCCTATGGATGTGTTGTGTGATGAGGATTTAAAAAAAAATGTATAGATAGGTTTTCACAAAAAAATATGAAGAAATTTACAGACACCATTGAACCCGATCTAATGGGGAGCCACGAGGTTGACATACATATACCCACGAACTCACAAGTTATGGCTGCTATCTGATACTGCGGTCGTAACGAGGTTTCTTTTTTTCTTTTAGTTTTGCATTTTAATATTGGCGGAATCGAAGCAGACAAATTTCATGTTTATTTTTTTCTTTCATTTTAAAATTGATTGTCAAATATCAACAAAAACAAAAATGTCCAAAAGGGAATTTTTGGTAAACATCACTTTACTATTCTGGGATCAAATTTTTTTATTAATAAGAAATTTTAGGCCATAGACTTACGTTTAGTCTTTGGACCAGTTAGACTGTGGATTAAGAGTAGACTTGGTGTTTTTTATTAATATGGCTGTTAATGTTTACTTCTTCTACTGAACAAAATTTAAAAGTTTCCCTTCCTGTTTCAAATTTCAACCGTTAACCTTAAAACATCAGTCCATTATTTTCTAAATCGTGTAAAATCGCCTTAAAAGGCATTTATTACTTCATTAAATTTAACTCCGTCCGCAGGCGATATTCATTCCCCCATCCTCAGTGTTTGGCAGTGGATTTCAGAAGATTTATTACACAAATTCAAGTGAAAATGCACAAAAAATCCAAATGTAATGTGAAGTGTAACGAAATATTAAAATGTATGATTTTTCACATTAAAAAAAAATCTCCCTAGTCTTCTGTATGTATACAAATACATATATGGTCACTTTTGACAATTTAAAAAAATAAAAAAAAAATGCTTGCTTAATCTTGCGAATGCTTGAAAAGGGAAGCAAACGTGACCTGAAGAAGAAGTCCTAAACATGATCTGCCCTTCTCTCATGGAACATATTTCACCTCCCATAGCTGTTTTCACAAGGATTTCAACAAAAATTCAGTAGAAAAAATTACAAACCATTGTTAGTTAATAATCCTCCAGTAATGAGACCTCTAAGGGTGACCTTAAAAATTCTATTCTATGTATGAATTTACTGGCGATGACGACGCACAACGGACGGCCATGACAACTTGTCATTCCTGAAGGGATGAAATCCCTTCCAATTGAATTTTATCACTTCATTTTGTGGCTTTGAATTTGAAATGAAAATATTTTTTCAAACCAAATTGTTAAAAAAAAATATTCATCCCCTTTTGATGGGTGGTAGCGGGCTTGTGGTTCATTTGAACAATATTTTCATTTAGCTGATTTAGTTTTATGGCTCAATAAACTGTTTTATATATTTTTTTTTGGTCGGTTTTAACATTTTAGGATTTTTTGAATTGGGCCAAAGCTTTTACATCGCGACTTCTGTTCGGTATGAATAATTCAAAGCACATTTTTTGTTAAAATAAATGTTTTAAGAGAACTTTAAATTTGCCAACAGAATTTCAAATGTTTGCTTTACAAGTCGATGAAAGGAAATACATAAGCTTCCAAATTACACCCACATGTGGACGTATAGGCTGAACAATGGTCATCTAAGTTTAGTCATATGACTGAAAAAAAAGAATGATTTTAAAAAAAGGACACGTGCAAAGGAACAAATCAAAAGAATCAAACAGAGAACTAAATTTGCTACACTCACAAAAAGAATTTAATTGGATCCTTGATATAATATGTACCTATGTATGTTTTCTTGGAAATCAGGTTGTTCTTTTCTGAATTGTCAATTTGTTTGGAATTTGCTTTTTACATTTAAAAGAAAACGAACAAATGGAATTTTTTTCCGGCTAAAAAATGTCCTTTTTCGTGCTCAGAAATTCAATTCGATATATCGAGGTACTCATTGGATAATTTCACTCATGATCCAATCTCCTTGAACTGTAGAGGTACTTGTGTCATAATCCCTTAAAATATTCTATAACGTCCATTGTCGTCAAGAGTTTCTCAATTTCTTGAGAATCGTTTAAAATTCAATCAATCAAAAGTATCCTTCTTACGCAAATTACACGCCGTTTTGCATCTGGACAGGACATCCATCCTTACATCCCTGTTTCGGTTCTCAAAATACACAAAGTGACTAAATCAAATCTTTGTTCACATATCCCAAGGCTACTTGTGCCCTTCAGCAACTTTTAGACTCCCACCAAACATCATACAAGCAAAAAAAGGATGACAAATGATGCCAGGACATCTCTGTCCACGTTCTACTTCGCTGCTCCAAACTTCAATTCAGTTTCCAGGACGAATTAAATACATTATGCATGCTCATGCTGGAATTCAAGTTGAGATACAGAAGAGGATGCTAATCTGAATTTGGACACCCTCTGACAAGATGCCAAATCCCAAATGAAAAGTGAAAAGATGTTGCGCTCTTATCATAATATTTTTTTTGGTGTGAGAGTCCTTGGAGAGGCTGATGGGTTTGACCATGTCCATTCGTCTCAGTTATGTCCTTTGGGCACGTCTCCAGTATTGTTAGTATTTCTTGTTGTTTGTCAGTGTCGTTCTCTATCGAAAATTTCAAAAAAGAAAAAAATGGGTTTGGCTTGCTTTTGTGATGTCCTTTGGGGTGAAGTTGAAGTTGTTTGGAAGATGATTGATTAGGTTCATGTAAATTTATTGATGTCTTAGTCCGGGGGCGAGAAAAATATAAATGAAAGTTCGTTTACATAAATTTACTTACAGAAAGTGTATTTTTTTTTTTTTTTGTGGAACATGAGAAATTGGAATCTTAAATGACCTCTTGGACTTGAAACAAGGAGGCAATTTCATATTGTTGATCAAATAGATTGATATCAGGCATGTCAAATTGGGTATGCATATTTTTCCCTCGAGTGGAACATCAGACGAATTATCCTTGCAGAGTCTATTCGAACTAACTAAAGACTGTTGACGAAAAAAAGGGTTGAGTACGTATTTAGCTGTAACTCGAAACTCGACACTTGGTCCATCAACCCCATCATTTATTAACAACAACACTTTTGGCTCACAAAGACTAAAACATTGCTAAGCGGTTTTTCTTGTAACCACTGTGTGACTCATCAAAACGCAATTATGATTGATGACGTTAAACGTAATTATGAATTTTCCAACTAGCTTAGCAATTACAGGCGCTCGCTATTTAGTTGGCGTCCTTTTGTCCATTTCGTCGCCTTTTTTTCGATATCCTGGTAAGAAATGGCTTCTGTCTTGAATACAACTGTACAAACTTCCAATGAAAGCAATAGTCTGTAAACAAAAGGAGTAAATGTAGATTGTGTTTGTGTCTGGGAATGGATTGATGATCAATCCTTTTTGCATTCAGAAACTGTTAATTCACCGAAGGACATCCGCACAATGGAAGAGAAATGGTGGAAGATGCAAACAGTTTTTAATCTTGCTGTGGATATGGGATAGGGTTGATGAAATCTAATTTATTATGTGACGAAGGGGGTTTTGGCCTCCCCCACATTTTCCTTCCGTACCAAGGTGAATGGACAAGGAAAACTATGTCTGGAGAAGGGTTGATAATGATTCGGTTTGGTTTACATTTACATTGGTCCTTTTCGTTCTTACGGTTCAGATCTGTGTGGACTATTGAATGAATGTTAAGTCTTGCATTAGAAACGCTTGACGGTATATTATTTCTGAATGCATGATTATTAGATTGGCAGAGATGGCAATGACTTTGCTGTATGGCGAGCAAAGAAAGGGTTGATGATAAAATTCTGTGTATTCAAGGACAAAAGAGACTGTTTTGAGTGATGAATGACTTAATGGATTGGTGCTGTCTGGGGGTGTCCAGAGATAAATTCGTTTGTATATTGAAAGCGAGACTGATAATGAGGATGGCAGACTAATTTAATCCAAGAACTGAGACGTCGAAGTGTGGAAGAGTTGTCATTTCTACCCTGTTTGTGTATGCGTATACATACATAGAAAAGGTAGAAAGGGATGGGAAATTTGGGTAGCTGGAAATGAGGTTATTTCGAAGGCATGAAGAACTCAAAACAGACTTTCGAGTTTCATTTTCAATACAAACAAAACTTTGAAATTAATTTTAAGCTCACAACTCGTAACAAAACACTTACATAATCATTTCACGTACCTGGAAAACTTGAAAAAGGCATTTTTAAGGTTGATAAACGTTGGGTATCAAATGAATATGTTCATTGCAAAACTCAAATATATTCTGCCAAATCATTGAATTGTGTGTTTATTTTTTCCACTTTGATCCCAAATCGCCCACGTCCGTTGAATCGACTAGCCCTAGTCCAAAAAAAGCACCTTTTGCAATAAAAAATTTGGCAAGCAAAGTTTTTTATCTATCATTCTTCGGGCTGGGTTTGTTTGCGTTTTGGACCAGGACAGTGATGACGATGACAGTAGTTGATATGTATTCAATTCCAATGCTTGGACAGGAAGACAAACGGAATATCCTTTATTTATACAAAATAAATGAAAATACTAAAGAATTGACTCTGGAATATGTACATTGTATAGAAGGACATGAGGAGCAAAGATATCTCAAGTCGACTTGGTTTTGTATGCGAAAAAGAAATGTCCTCCGAGATGGATCTAAGTTTCATTTTATGTTCGAGGTTTCTTATTTTCTTTTTTTTTTTTTTTCTTCTATGTACATATTTGAGACTATGAGGATGAACGACTTGAGTATGTATTGTTGTTTATTTTACGAGGGGTGCCTCTCTTGCCTTGTCCGCCATTAGTCTGATTGAATTTATTCAGTTTGAATTTTCAGTTCATTGTTTCTTGTTTTTATTTGTATATCCTTGGAATTGAAATTGGAATTTGTGTCTCTGAAAACAGATCTAAATGAATGTGACAGGAAGTCATATTTTGTCGGGTGGGTTACTGACATTTTTTAAGAAAGAATATTCTTTCTTAAAAAATTCTCGCGTTTATTGAGCCAGTCAAAATGCTCAGGTGAGTTTTTCTTTGATTTATAAGAAGGATAAAGAAGGATAAATGCACCAGTCTCTGGACAAGTTACTTTTTTGTTTACTTTCAATATTAATAGCTTTCTTTCTGTTAGTGTTTCATTCAAATCTTAATATTTTTCTAAAAATATAAATATTTCTCAGTAGTTTGGTGAACAAACGAGTTGAAAGTAACTAATAACATCAATTCAAAATGATGAATTCTAAAAAAAACTGCTATTTTGCGGAGTCTCTGGATGACTGAATATCGAGTGTTTGGACATTGACATTCCAATTGAAAACTTAATATCTTTTCTTCTGTTAAGTGTTGATTATAGAGGAAACCATTTTCTACATCCTGATTGTTTGACAGCCAAATAATTTAAGAAATAATTCCTTTTTATAGTTAAATAAGAATGAAAAAGTATATATAAAAAAAAAAAAACTAAATCGGGACCAGTCTCCGGATGGTTTCGAACCTATGAAACCTATGAGTGGTGATCATAGCTTAAATGGCGCATTAAATCTCCTGTTTTCTATCTGATTTTGTATTGTTAATACAAACAAGTTCAAAGGTTGTTATTTTTCGGTTTAAATATATTAGATAGTGGATAACTGATAAGTGGAAAATTTGTGCTCTGGATACAAGAGATCATTACGACTAAGCAAATTAAACGTTTCAAAAAAAGAATTTGAACATAGAAAAAATAATAAAATAAACCGACTTGAATCTGTCCGGAGACTAGATTTTCGCTTTATTTAGGACCAGTCCCCCGGACACTGAAAAAATCGATAAAAAAGCAACGTTTAATTTTTCTCTTTATTTTTTGGAAGTCCATTCATTGAAACAAACTACATTTGCTTACAAGATCGCACAAAATCAACTATTCTCAGTATACTTTTCCAAGATTTGCCAGCCACTATTGTTTTCCTAAGAAAAAAGCAAACAGCAGCTGCTTAAACGACCCATAACTTTTCCGTTATATCTTCGATCGTTTTGAAACTTCGTATGTGCTTGTGAAAAATGTTACTGATTATGTCTTTTGTTGTTTTTTTGCAAATTCTGTGTTTAGTTTCTGTTTTATTCCCTATCAAGTGCAAAATAGTCCGGACAATGGGGTCTGTCCGGATACTGGTGCCGCTTGGACCGAAAAATCAAAAGACCAACAAGCCAGAAGACCGAACACCTAAGAGACTAAAAGACTAAAAGATCAAAAGAATAAAATCATAAGACCAACAAGTCGAAAGATCAAAAGACCAAAAAGCCAAACGGTAAAAAGACCAAGGAGACCAAAAGTTCAAAAAATCAAAAGATCAGAAGACCTTTGAGCAAAAAGCCCAAAAGCCAAAAGAATTAAGTTCTAAAACACCTAAATACCAACAGAGAGTCAGCAAAAAGTCGTTTGATTAAAAGACCAGAAAACTTAAGGACCAAAATATTAAAAAGTCCACTTCTTCTGCTGAACAAAATTTTAAAAGTTTCCCTTCCTGTTTCATATTTCAGCCATTAACCTTAAAACATCAGTCCATTATTTTCTAAATCGTGTAAAATCGCCTTAAAAGGCATTTGTTACTTCATTAAATTTAATTCCGCCCGCAGCAGGCGATATTCAATCCCCCATCCTCAGTGTTTGGCAGTGGATTTCAGAAGATTTATTACACAAATTCAAGTGAAAATGCACAAAAAATCCAAATGTAATGTGAAGTGTAACGAAATATTAAAATGTATGATTTTTCACATTAAAAAAAAAAATCTCCCTAGTCTTCTGTATGTATACAAATACATATATGGTCACTTTTGACAATTTAAAAAAAAAAAAAAAAAATGCTTGCTTAATCTTGCGAATGCTTGGAAAGGGAAGCAAACGTGACCTGAAGAAGAAGTCTAAACATGATCTGCCCTTCTCTCATGGAACATATTTCACCTCCCATAGCTGTTTTCACAAGGATTTCAACAAAAATTCAGTAGAAAAAATTACAAACCATTGTTAGTTAATAATCCTCCAGTAATGAGACCTCTAAGGGTGACCTTAAAAATTCTATTCTATGTATGAATTTACTGGCGATGACGACGCACAACGGACGGCCATGACAACTTGTCATTCCTGAAGGGATGAAATCCCTTCCAATTGAATTTTATCACTTCATTTTGTGGCTTTGAATTTGAAATGAAAATATTTTTTCAAACCAAATTGTTAAAAAAAATATTCATCCCCTTTTGATGGGTGGTAACGGGCTTGTGGTTCATTTGAACAATATTTTCATTTAGCTGATTTAGTTTTATGGCTCAATAAACTTTTTATATTTTTTTTGTCGGTTTTTACATTTTAGGATTTTTTGAATTGGGCCACAGCTTTTACATCGCGACTTCTTTTCGGCATGAATAATTCAAAGCACATTTTTTGTTGAAATAAATGTTTTAAGAGAACTTTAAATTTGCCAACAGAATTTCAAATGTTTGCTTTACAAAGTCGATGAAAGGAAATACATAAGCTTCCAAATTACACCCACATGTGGACGTATAGGCTGAACAATGGTCATCTAAGTTTAGTCATATGACTGAAAAAAAGAATCATTTTAAAAAAAGGACACGTGCAAAGGAACAAATCAAAAGAATCAAACAGAGAACTAAATTTGCTACACTCACAAAAAGAATTTAATTGGATCCTTGAAATAATATGTACCTATGTATGTTTTCTTGGAAATCAGGTTGTTCTTTTCTGAATTGTCAATTTGTTTGGAATTTGCTTTTTACATTTAAACGAAAAAGAACAAATGGAATTTTTTTCAAGCTAAAAAATGTCCTTTTTCGTGCTCAGAAATTCAATTCGATATATCGAGGCACTCATTGGATAATTTCACTCATGATCCAATCTCCTTGAACTTTAGAGATACTTGTGTCATGATCCCTTAAAATATTCCATAACGTCCATTGTCGTCAAGAGTTTCTCATTTTCTTGAGAATCGTTTAAAATTCAATCAATCAAAAGTATCCTTCTTACGCAAATTACACGCCGTTTTGCATCTGGACAGGACATCTATCCTTACATCCCTGTTTCGGTTCTCAAAACACACAAAGTGACTAAATCAAATCTTTGTTCACATATCCCAAGGCTACTTGTGCCCTTCGGCAACTTTAAGACTCCCACCAAACATCATACAAGCAAAAAAAGGATGACAAATGATGCCAGGACATCTCTGTCCACGTTCTGCTTCGCTGCTCCAAACTTCAATTCAGTTTCTAGGACGAATTAAATACATTATGCATGCTCATGCTGGAATTCAAGTTGAGATACAGAAGAGGATGCTAATCTGAATTTGGACACCCTCTGACAAGATGCCAAATCCCAAATGAAAAGTGAAAAGATGTTGCGCTCTTATCATAATATTTTTTTGGTGTGAGAGTCCTTGGAGAGGCTGATGGGTTTGACCATGTCCATTCGTCTCAGTTATGTCCTTTGGGCACGTCTCCAGTATTGTTAGTACTTCTTGTTGTTTGTCAGTGTCGTTCTCTATCGGATATTTCAAAAAAAAAATGGGTTTGGCTTGCTTTTGGGATGTCCTTTGGGGTGAAGTTGAAGTTGTTTGGAAGATGATTGATTAGGTTCATGTAAATTTATTGATGTCTTAGTCCGGGGGCGAGAAAAATATAAATGAAAGTTCGTTTACATAAATTTACTTACAGAAAGTGTATTTTTTTTTTTTTTTGTGGAACATGAGAAATTGGAATCTTAAATGACCTCTTGGGACTTGAAACAAGGAGGCAATTTCATATTGTTGATCAAATAGATTGATATCAGGCATGTCAAATTGGGTATGCATATTTTTCCCTCGAGTGGAACATCAGACGAATTATCCTTGCAGAGTCTATTCGAACTAACTAAAGACTGTTGACGAAAAAAGGGTTGAGTACGTATTTAGCTGTAACTCGAAACTCGACACTTGGTCCATCAACCCCATCATTTATTAACAACAACACTTTTGGCTCACAAAGACTAAAAACATTGCTAAGCGGTTTTTCTTGTAACCACTGTGTGACTCATCAAAACGCAATTATGATTGATGACGTTAAACGTAATTATGAATTTTCCAACTTAGCTTAGCAATTACAGGCGCTCGCTATTTAGTTGGCGTCCTTTTGTCCATTTCGTCGCCTTTTTTTCGATATCCTGGTAAGAAATGGCTTCTGTCTTGAATACAACTGTACAAACTTCCACTGAAAGCAATAGTCTGTAAACAAAAGGAGTAAATGTAGATTGTGTTTGTGTCTGGGAATGGATTGATGATCAATCCTTTTTGCATTCAGAAACTGTTAATTCACCGAAGGACATCCGCACAATGGAAGAGAAATGGTGGAAGATGCAAACAGTTTTTAATCTTGCTGTGGATATGGGATAGGGTTGATGAAATCTAATTTATTATGTGACGAAGGGGGTTTTGGCCTCCCCCACATCTTCCTTCCGTACCAAGGTGAATGGACAAGGCAAACTATGTCTGGAGAAGGGTTGATAATGATTCGGTTTGGTATACATTTACATTGGTCCTTTTCGTTCTTACGGTTCAGATCTGTGTGGACTATTGAATGAATGTTAAGTCTTGCATTAGAAACGCTTGACGGTATATTATTTCTGAATGCATGATTATTAGATTGGCAGAGGTGGCAATGACTTTGTGGTATGGCGAGCAAAGAAAGGGTTGATGATAAAATTCTGTGTATTCAAGAACAAAAGAGACTCTTTTGAGTGATGAATGACTTAATGGATTGGTGCTGTCTGGGGGTCTCCAGAGATAAATTCGTTTGTATATTGAAAGCGAGACTGATAATGAGGATGGCAGACTAATTTAATCCAAGAACTTAGACGTCGAAGTGTGGAAGTTGTCATTTCTACCCTGTTTGTGTTCGTATACATACAAAGAAAAGGCAGAAAGGGATGGGAAGCTGGAAATGAGGTTATGGCATGAAGCACTCAAAACAGGCTTTTGAGTTTCATTTTCACAAACAAAACTTTGAAATGAATTTTAAGCTCACAACTCGTAACAAAATACTTGTATAATCATTTCACGTACCTGAAAAACTTGAAAAAGGCATTTTTAAAGTTGATAAACGTTGGGTATCAAATGAATATGTTCATTGCAAAACTCAAATATATTCTGCCAAATCATTGAATTGTGTGTTTATTTGCTTCTGCTCTACGAAGCCTTCCACTTTGATCCCAAATCGCCCACGTCCTTTGGATCGACCAGCCCTAGTCCAAAAAAAGACACCTTTTGCAATAAAAAATTTGGCAAGCAAAGTTTTTTATCTATCATTCTTCGGGCTGGGTTTGTTTGCGTTTGGGACCAGGACAGTGATGACGATGACAGTAGTTGATATGTATTCAATTCCAATGCTTGGACAGGAGGACAAACGGAATATCCTTTATTTATACAAAATAAATGAAAATACTAAAGAATTGACTCTGGAATATGTACATTGTATAGAAGGACATGAGGAGCAAGGATATCTCAAGTCGACTTGGTTTTGTATGCGAAAAAGAAATGTCCTCCGAGATGGATCTAAGTTTCATTTTATGTTCGAGGTTTCTTATTTTCTTTTTTTTTCGTCTATGTACATATTTGAGACTATGAGGATGAACGACTTGAGTATGTATAGTTGTTTATTTTACGAGGGGTGCCTCTCTTGCCTTGTCCGCCATTAGTCTGATTGAATTTATTCAGTTTGAATTTTCAGTTCATTGTTTCTTGTTTTTATTTGTATATCCTTGGAATTGAAATTGGAATTTGTGTCTCTGAAAACGGATCTAAATGAATGTGACAGGAAGTCATATTTTGTTGGGTGGGTTACAGGTAAAGAACATTCTTTCTTAAAAAATGCTGGCGTTTATTGAGCCAGTCAAAATGCTCAGGTGAGTTTTTCTTTGATTTATAAGAAGGATAAAGGCACCAGTCTCCGGCCAAGTTACTTTTTTGTTTACTTTCAATGTTAATAGCTTTCTTTCTTTTATTGTTTCATTCAAATCTTAATATTTTTCTAAAAATATAAATATTTCTCAGTAGTTTGGTGTACAAACGAGTTGAAAGTAACTAATAACATCAATTCAAAATGATGAATTCTAAAAAAACGGCGGAGTCTCTGGATGACTGAAAATCGAGTGTTCGGACATTGACATTCAGTATCTTTTTTTCTGTTAAGTGTTGATTATAGGGGAAACCATTTTCTACATCCTGATTGTTTGACAGCCAATAGTTAAATAAGAATGAAAAAGTATAAAAAAAAAAAAACAAAATCGGGACCAGTCTCCGGATGGTTTCGAACCTATTTCACCACTCATAGCTTAAATGGCGCATTAAATCTCCTGTTTTCTATCTGAATTTGTATTGTTAATACAAACAATTTCAAAGGTTGTTGTTTTTCGTTTTAAATATATTAGAGAGTGGATAACTGATAAATGGAAAATGTGCGTGCTCTGGATACAAGAGATCACTTCGACCAAGCAAATTAAACGTTTCAAAAGAGAATTTGAACATAGAAAAAATAATAAAATAAACCCACTTGAATCTGTCCGGAGACTATATTTTCGCTTTATTTGGGACCAGTCCCCCGGACACTGAAATTGATAAAAGAGCGACGTTTAATTTTTCTCTTTAGTTTTTGGAAGTTCATTTATTTTCATTGAAACAAACTACATTTGTTACAAGATCGCACAAAATCAACTATTCTCAGTATACTTTTCCAAGATTTGCCAGCCACTATTGTTTCTAAGAAAAAGCAAACAGCAGCTGCTTAAACGACCCATAACTTTTCCGTTATATCTTCGATCGTTTTGAAACTTCGTATGTGCTTGTGAAAAATGTTACTGATTATGTCTTTTGTTGTTTTTTTGCAAATTCTGTGTTTAGTTTCTGTTTTATTCCCTATCAAGTGCAAAATAGTCCGGACAATGGGGTCTGTCCGGAGACTGGTGCCGCTTGGACCGAAACATTAAAAGAACAACAAGCCAGAAGACCGAACACCTAAGAGACTAAAAGACTAAAAGATCAAAAGAATAAAATCATAAGACCAACAAGTCGAAAGATCAAAAGACCAAAAAGCCAAACGGTAAAAAGACCAAGGAGACCAAAAGTTCAAAAAATCAAAAGATCAGAAGACCTTTGAGCAAAAAGCCCAAAAGCCAAAAGAATTAAGTTCTAAAACACCTAAATACCAACAGAGAGTCAGCAAAAAGTCGTTTGATTAAAAGACCAGAAAACTTAAGGACCAAAATATTAAAAAGTCAAAGCCTAAAATTTCAAAAACTTAGATCAAAGGTCCAAAAAACAAAAGGGCAAAAATCCAAAAGGACAAAACTCCAAAACTTCAAAAGACCCTAATTCCAGAAGAAAAAAAGAGTCATAAGTGCAAAAGACCAGAAAAATAAAGGATCAAAAGAGTCAAAACACCAAAAAGTCAAAATGTCAAAAGACCAAACAGCGCAAAAGTTCAAAAAGTCAAAAGATAAGCAAACCAAAGAGCAAATGACCAAAAAAGACGATAGCAAAAAAGGTCAAAACAACGAAAAGAAAAGAAACCAAAAGACCAAAATATAAAAAAGATCAAAATGTCCAAAAGACCAAAAAGTCAAAAGGCCATACGACCATAAGACCAAAAAGTCAAAATAAGGACCAAAAGATTGAAAAAAATATTCAAAGAACCAAAAAGTGAAAAGAACAAAATACATAAAAGGATCCTTGTACAAAAACATCAAAAATGTCAGAAGAAGAATAAGCCCAAAAACTTAAAATATCTATCTATCTAATAACCCCCGCCTCCCCCCCCCCAAAAAAAAACAGTTCTTTTCTTTTTCTCAATTATGATGGTAAAAGTGGGCGCAGTGTCAAAAGTCCGTAAGTCATAAGTCCGTAAGGACTTTTGACCCACTTTGGTGGGTCAAAACTTCACAAATTGATTATGAACCTATAACTCACGTAAGTGAGTCAAAAGTACGTCAAAAATTCTGATGGATCTGACCCCAGCTAAGGGTGAAGTTAAATCGATAATTTTTTTTTTTTTTTTGCTTATTCCGAGCGGTGGAGGAAAATAAGTCCACGGGACCTAACTCCAATGCGGGATTTGTTTCGACCAAGGGAAGATTTGGTCCACTTTTGTAAAGTGGTTTACGGTGAGGATTAAATTCCTTAACCAATTAGTGGTTCTAGTTCCCTTTCCGAATGTGAAATATACTGCCATCTAACCAGACAAACTTAAGTAAGAATTCAAGTACTGAGCAATGTTAAAATGAGTTTTTAAGAGCCGTTTGTTCATTCGAGTCATAAATATAAGTTCTACATAAAGTTTTCATATTTGTATGGGATGTTCCGGAAATCTTAAGTTCTACATAAAATCCCCATACAAAAGGAGAACTTTAAGTATAACATAAATTATGTTCCGATTGAGCAAATGGGCCTAAGACTCTGATTTTATGTTTTCAATCAAAGAACCTAAATCATTCAGAAACTCAGTCATACGATTTCAGTTTCTCAAAATTCTAAAAATAATATGAATGGCCCAATATATTTGGATTAATAGCTTATTTTAGTTGTCGACTAAAAACATTTTTTAAGCTGTTTCGTTCTATTTTAAAAAGTAACCATTACACAATTACACATCCTATAATGCATAGAGAATTTTTCAAGCAGATTCATTTTGGGCATCTTTTTTTCGATTGTGGATGAGGCCGATAAGAAACACTCAAGATTGATTTGGTTTGATTGCGAGCGAAGCGAGCGGAAAAAACTTTGCCCAAAAGAGAATCAATTTGGGGTGTGGAAATAAAAAAATTCTTTTGGGCAAAATTTTTTTCCGCTCGCTTCGCAAATTCTTGTGGTTATAGGATGGCCTACTCCCTCAACCGTACATTGACATCTCAGAGTGCAACGCTTTATTTTTCAAAGTTAATAGATACTCGTACCAACTAAAAGGGTCGATAACAGAAAAGTGTGGATATTGTTTTCTGAGCATCAAAAAAAAAAAATAATAATAATATTAACGAGCAGTTCAAACAGCAAATCAATTAAACATTAAATTTTGTGCCTCTTTTTGCAGGCATATTGTAACAAAGAGAGCGTAATAGTTTTCTTAATCCATTTGTATCATGAAAGCTTCATAAATTATTGTATTTTTAGTCTAGTTCATAAAAGAAAAAAAAAATTCGCCATAATAATAAAATTTGATTTCCAAGAACTTATGGCTCTTTTATTTGCTGACTTTTGGCTCACTTACGTGGGTTATAAGTTCATAATCGATTTATGAAGTTTTGACCCACCTAAGTGGGTCAAAAGTCCTTACGGACTTATGACCTACGGACTTAAAACAACTGCGCCGGTAAAGTGTTTATTTCATTAATATCTGACGATTGTCAAAAATCTTTAAAAATCCATTGTCTACTTGTACCATAACTTTGCATGTCCTGAATCAAATTACTTACGATAGGGCTGAATTATTTGGAATTCTCGAATCACCTGTTTAAATTTGATAAATCGGATAAACAAAACAAAAATAAATACATTTTTGGCATAATGTTAGACACACCAAAAATATTATGTAACAGACTTTTTTAAACGAAGAAAAAAAAGAACTACTCAAATACAAAAGTATTTGCCTTCCTTTCAACATTTTTAACATGTGGATGAAGGCAAAAAAATTCAAGTTCCTCAGTCTATCTGTATCTTTTAGAAGAAACAGACGACTGAAACGACTTATCTGTTTTAAATCATATTTCAACACTTTTTTGTAGATTTTATCTTTCGCACTTGAGTAAATCAACATGAAGTCTACATTCGTTTTTGCTGTTTCTTTGGTTTTGTTCGTGTGGCAGTTTCAATCCGCAAGTAGAGAAATTCAAAAAACTTGTTTAATTCAATTTTAAAATATCGATTTTTCGACATTCAAGATTGCCGAGTAGCGTTGACAAACCCAATTTACAGCAACTTGACATCAGAAAGCCCTTATCCCAGCTATCCATCGGATTTTCATGCTTTCAATGAAACTCAAAAACCTTCGGTACCAATCGGTCCCAGAGCTGTCCAAATCGATCCATCAGAGATTAAGGATGAGGAGATTCTTCAGATTTCCGAACTGCTGTACAACAAGGAAATATCCCTCCAGGATCAGGTATCTGTCAATGTCCAAGGAAAAACTCGTTCTGTCGCCACCGATGACCAGGCTCCAGATCCGTAAGTAGAGGTCGGCCATCAGTTATATTTTTCTAATGTCAAATTTATTGACAGCCTTATGACTGTCAGTGAGAAAGTTCTTAACTCGCCAATTATTGTCAAGTTGAGAAAACTTTTCAATCACTTCGAAATGGACACCGCTGTAGCTGAAGTTATGACTGCTAAAAAACTTCAAGAGCAGGATGACTTTCTAGAATCGATTTTAGAAACAAATGTTATGCGTCAAGCTATGCAGTTTCTTCAATCTAAAGGTGAGTCCTCATTAGGCATCGATTTAGCTGGTTAACAAAAGAAGTCTGATTCTTTAAGGCATTGTTTCGTCTGACCATAGATCACAGAAGGACCTTCTCAAAACTATTTGGTTCACAATTTATAACCGCGGACAGGGTGCTTTCGGAAGTTCCGGATTCGAACACGTTTTTGTGAATGAAATTAACAGAGGCAAAATAATTGGGCTACACAACTGGGTGTACTTTAGTGAGGAAGAGAAAGCTGGTCGCTTGGACTACAAGGGTTGGATCAATAAAATCGATCTGGGAACTGTTAGTCATCTACTATTTCAATTTCTCCATAAAAATAATAATAATTGCTTCCTTTTTTTTTAAACAGAAAGGTAAAATTCTTGGAGTTCGCTTCACTCATAATGGACTCAATAAACCAGTAAACACCATGTTCGTCGGAACAAGTCCCGAACTTGAAATGGCTTTGTATACAATTTGCTTCGAGCTTCGTGGTGATAAATTGTGTCCCTTGTCGTTGGGAGGCAAGAAGTTCAGTATTCAGTCGTATATTTGGAGGTTCAACGGCAATAATTTGATTGGATCAGCTTATCCTAAGATTTGAAAAACTAAAATAAAGTTTGGAAACTAGCGAAATTGTGTTTTATTACTATTCTAGATGGCACTTCTACTTCTGTTTCATGAAGTAACGCTTCATGAAACAGAAGTAGTCTCAAAACCATGTTTTAAATATAAAAGTAAAAAAAAAACTGTAACGCTTTCCGTTTACCGAAACCTTGGTCTCAGCTTTAACGATGCTGTCCAGTTCAAGTATTCTCAAAATACTTTTCCTCAAAGTCTGGAAACAATTCGAATAAAAAGGATTTAATGACAAATTTTGACATTCTATGTTACGTTACATTCTCTATGTGAACTGTTACATGAGGTATCACATTTTCCTTACAGTTCAAATTCAGAGGTCACAAAACTGAATGACACTTTGCTCATATGAACAATAAACATGTATACAATAGGAGGTTCAATAAAGTTCAACAGATTCGACTCTGATTCTATATCATACTGAGTCGGTAACGAAAACTGCGATGAATGATACACTCATCCAAATTTGTTTTCCAGAGTTCAAAAGCATCTTACCTGGAGAAAAAAGAAAATACGAAATACGAGCTTACATACATGTTGCGCAACATTCTTTGAGTACTCTTGTCGTCAACTCAACAACTCGTATGAACTCAGTCAAAAGATCATTGACCATTAAAAAAAAAGGATGAAAAACGTTTATGCACGTTTTAACTTCTAAATTAGAATCCTGCATCCTTTGTTTTTCTGCAACGAACATGTGAATTAAGCTTCTGTTACACTGATTAAAGGGTGCATTGTCTTGGCAATGTTTAATTGTTAATTGTAATCCTACAGCAGCGTCCTAGCAGAATATGGAATCCTTTCAAGCAGTAAGGTGATACCCCGCAAGACATACACATACAAGTCGTAAAAGTCCATACAATTAACAACAAAGAATAGCCGAAAAATAAGAATAATAATAATGAGGGATGGTCTTCAAAGGACCATTTTCGACCGAGGCACACAACAACAGCACTAATGATCCAATGTCCAGGATAAATTGTATTGTAACTCTGTTAATGTGTTTGAGTTTTAATACTATGATGTGGGGTGGAGGCGAGGCGGCGATATGATGGACTTTTCTTTGGCCAAGAGAGTTCGCTTCTCAATTCAAATCCGAAATGAAGAAAACAACAGGAAAATGGAGTGAAAGAAAAACTACCAAAAATGTAAACGTAAACGTGTCTAGGATCACAATTAAGGACGTCTGGCCGAATTAAATGATTTACTATTCAAATTTAAGATGTGAGGAATTTCTCTCGAAAATACCAACTGGAAACAGGGTAGACTTCCCTTTTCTTTGAACATATAAAGCAACTTATAAGTACCCCGCATAGGGAGGATATATTTTTGTGTTCACTCAAGTGTATGCGTACTGACAGGACTTTGGGTGTTGTTAGGCTTGAGCGTACGTTCCGAGCGTGGGTGAAAGTTTATTTTACATATCTTATGCAAAAATATCTGTATCTGCACGAATTGCAATTAAGGCCAGACCAAGTAAGAATTATAAGGAAATTTTTGCAAAGGGTGCGTTGTAGGAGAGAATTAATTGCTTGGGGCTGGATTTGTTGGTGTAAAATACAAAGAATGTTGAATGTTGATGGGGACTTCATTATTCTTTCAATATGTAAGAGGAAAAATTCAGAGCTTGGGTTCATTACACTCGATGAAATAATTTTTCTGGGGAAACTCACAGAAATTTAAATGAGAAAAGTTGTATCCGTTTGTGAAATTTGTCAATGAAAAGGTCAGTGAAATGACTTTTAGTTCAATGCATTAGTGACAAATAGCACATAGGTTTCTTATTCCGTTAAAGTATAGTTCCCGTGGAAAGATTAAATTTTAAATAGAGCAAAGGATTGACTTGATTTTTTCAATTGGAAATGGCAGTTGAGTAGTTGAAAAATGACAAAAGCTACTCTTTATTACAATTACGATTTCCATTTTTGGTAGGCAGCTACACAAGCCGTGTTTATTTAACTACTCAATAGCCAGCAAAGTAATCAAGTGAGAATAGAGCGATCCAACTCACTTTATGTGTCAAATTCATGTCAATTGTTCATAAAATGTCCCAAAACGGACTTGAGGGTTGTGTCTCGGATTTAAGCAAAAATAGCAAATACTTCAACCTATGGGGTTCATAACTCAGAACATTAGATTCGCGTAGCAAAACAATTCTTCTTAGCGCCATCGTTGCTGTCTTCTTTTCAATAATTAAAGGTTCTTTCTGTTATTTTTTTACTAGCCTTTTTATCGATTGCAATCCAAGTTGTTTGTAGATTTTTTTTCACTACTCAGTAGCCAGCACAGTAATCAATTGCGAATAAAACGCAACAAATCACTTTATCTGTCAAATTCAATTTGTTACATAAAACGTCGCAAAATGGATCTGAGGGTTTCGTCTCGGAATCAGAAAACTAGCAAATACTTCAACCTAAGATAGTTCATAACTCAGATCTTCAAACTTACGTACGAAAATAATTCTTCTTTTTTTCAATAATTGAAATTGCTATCGCCGGCACAACTGTCATTTTTTTATTGGCCTGTCTATCGACTGCAATCCAAATTGTTGTTGTTTGTCAAGGGAAATGTAGCTGTTCTGGCTACAGGCTAGTGAAAAAAACACACCTATTGACAACAGAATTCGCCAACAAATTCATTGAAATTACCCTTCTCAAAGTTGTCTATACAAAAAAAAATGTTCCCTCTATTATTGGGGGTTATTTAAGATAACAACCATTAACCATGTTACTCATGACCTAAATAACATGATACTGGTTGAAAAATAAGGTAAAATTGTTCCGAAATGGTTTACTTATTTACTTAGACATCCAAATGTACTAGTTGCGTGTCGGGTCATACGAGAATAAACAAAGAAAAATAAAATGTTGGTATTGTCTTGCTACCGCCATCTTATAAACTAGCAGAGAAGCAGGACTATACCTGTTTGTAACTAGATGGCAATAAATTCCTCCTTGCTAGTACCTTTAAAATAAGTGTGGTATGTGTATTCCCTTTCTTCCTGGCAATCCATTTTAGCGCCATCTAATATATTAGTTGAGAAGAGAAAATTGAAGACACCAATTGATTGTACTAAGTATTGCATATACAAAAGGTATACTTGCTGAAACTTCTGGTCGCCTTGAGTTTAACGTAACAAGATTTTTATGTTTGTACGAAAAAATGGTTCGTGAGCCTTGAGATGAATAATTTTTTGTTTTCGTAATTAGGTCTGCTGATTTGTTGATTCTATTTAAAACTAAAGACAAGCTAGACTGCTAAAGTTGATAACAAATGCCTATTTTTTAAATTCGTTGCATACTTTTATGCATATTACGAAGACCCTCTTAAGAAATTGCTTAGTTTTAGATCTTGGATTGCATACTTTTATGTGAATATCACAGGCTAGCTGAAGAAAACTTATTATTATTCAACGCTTACAGTACAATCTGTTGTCAGTTTTGATTAGCAGTTTTTTCTAAGGAACAATTTTCGTTTCGAAAGCTAAGTTAGCATACAAAATTGCTGTATATGGGACTCGGAAATGGCGCATCTTATAATCGAGAAGCCAATGGATCTACACAAATTGACTGTGCGGAATATGGGATAGTTGCATCATTGGATCTTTTTCCGTCGAAAATGAAATTTGGGAAAAGTTTCAGTCAAAGATGAACGTTACAGATTTTTCTGTAATCATGCCTTCAATGCAGTATCTACTAATGCAATATTTGCCTTATAGTAGGTGTAATTCGCAGACTTCAAACAGCTTCGTTTGTGTTGCAATGTTAACATCTTAATTTTTAAGATGACACCAAAATAAACTCGAATTCTTTTATTTAAATAACTTTATTTAATTTATCAACTTATAACAATTTACTAATTTTAAACATAAAAATAACTAAAAATTATTTTTCTTATGAATTTTAAAGACCTAATCAATGTATACTTTGTTTCTAGTTTGATTGGAAAATTCTTATAAAAATAGTTAAAATATTCATAATTTTAATTTTCAATATTAAAATCTAATAAATCTTAAATTAAATCAAGTTTTTGTTTATAGTTAACATTGAATACTATCAGTGTCACAATTATCTCATCAAACAACTTCAATTTTGCTTTTGTCTTTATAACGTCTTTTTAAACAAAAGAAAAATACAATTTTACACACTTACAAAAATAAGTCAAAAAATTATTTCACATGGGTTTCCTTACAAAATCTTTCAAATGGACTTTCGCTTGTCAAAATTGGAGTCTCATCACTTTCAAAAAACATTGACACGTAAGGAAAAATAAAATAAATTAAAATTTAAATATTTTCTTTCTTTTTTTTTTGTAAATTTGCATTAATTTCCATTGGCAACTTTAGTCTTTAGTGGGACGCCTTCTTCTTGGTCAACATCATCGGTTTGGTTCTTTTCTGGATTAGAGTTCCAGGATTGGAGTTCACCACTTCCCATTATAACGAAAACAATTGCTCCGGCCATGTAGGTGACTGCAAGTACCCAGAACACAATCTGCCATTGATGGTAGCTTTTCTATAAAATTAAAAATAAATCGTCAATACAAAATAGAGAGAAAGGAAAAACTATAGCGTGAACTTACGTCATGATAGGTTAGAGCACCAACCATCCAAGTCGAAAGGAATCCACCGAACGACGATAGGGTATTAGCCATACCGAATATTGTTCCACTGAAATTTGGAGCAATATCGAGACCGTTTCCTAAATAACCAGCTGTCACAGCACCGTGGAAGAAGAGTGCTAGTGTGAATATAGCAATTGACCATCCCGCCACATCGCCTAGGTACACTTGTGCAACCATCAATAGACCAGGAGTGAAAAGTGCTAAAAACAAAAAAAATGTCAAAAATGTCACTTGGAATGTTTGTATTTTCAAAAAAAAATTGAACTTACCAAAGACAGTAAAGACTTTTCTTGTTGCTGTTGTTGATAATGTTCCCTTTTGTCGGAGGAAATCGGCTAAATATGATGAGCTAACTGCCATCACGTATTTGCCCAGGTACGGGAGTGACGAGAAGAGACCATTCTAAAATGCAAAACAAAAATTAATTAATCGTAACGATTTATTTCCGTAATGATCAATTTAATTGTTTTGGTTTTTTCTTCATCCAACCACAAATAACATCTTCAATCAATTTAATTCTTATAAATCATTTAATTGAACCTGAGCAAAAACTAATGAACTTTTGAATGGATGTAACGTATTGAGTGATGGTGTTAGATAAACAACAATAAGCTCGACCATTTAATTTTTTACTTCATCATTAATTAATGAAAAAATTCCAAAGTCAAATTTAGTTCAAACAAATTGTTTGTTCTTAATTCTATCGAAAGCGTAAGACAAACCTTTTTGATATTGAAATTTAAAATGTCATGCATGTAAGTTGGCAATTGGTTGATCACAGTAAAGAATCCAAATACAGACAGTCCATGAGTTATGATAATTGCCCAGACGGCAGATGATGTCAACAGTTGACCCCATGGCACATGGCTTGGACGTTTTTTCGATGTTGATGTGCCGATGGCTTCTTCAATTTCACGACGTTCTTCGGGTGAGATTCTTGGATGTGTGGCGGGTGTTTCGAAAACGAAGAGGAACCAACAGATTGACCATAGTAAGCCAACGGAGCCTGTAAATTATAAAAATTAATGTTAATAAAACAATTAGATAAGATCTGAAACAGTTAAGGTACTTTTTGTTTTTGCCTGATTCACTTTTGTTGAAAAAATGAAATAGGGTAATAGTACCAGTCTCTCTTTTTTTTACTTTCAAATCTAAATATTTTGCAAGGACAATAGATATTTCTCAGTAGTTTGGTGTTGAAAGTAACTTAGTCGTTTTAAAAGGATTCTTAAGAAGGCAATTTACCGGAGTCTACGGACGATTGTTCTAGTCTCCGGACGATCTTAAATGGGGCTCCGGACAGTTCCACTTAAATACTCATTATCTTTTTTCTTTCAGTGTTCAGTATAGCAATTCATTGTCTGAATTATTTCCTGATTGTTTGGTATCTAAGTACTTAAAAAATATTGCCAAGTTATTGTTATTTTAGGTGAAATATAAAAAAACTAAAATCGGGACCAGTCTCCGGACGATCAAAAAAGAATCTCCGGATGATTTTGAATCAACTTCGTCATACTTGATTGCTGCTTGCATAACACCTAATTTCTTCGATCGATCTAATGTTCACGATCAATTTACTGCACATTGATTTCAGAATATTGTGTGACTTAAAAAGAATAGTAATAACACAATTTTTAAATTATTTTTTTTTTTCATTTTTAATCCATCTGAGTGAGGATAGTGGAACATTTTTACTCTGGATACAAATAAGTTGTTTTGACAAGGCAATTAAGGTTTCAAAAAGAATTAAAAAAAAAAAAAAATAAAACCTTGAAGCTGTCCGGAGACTAGATTTTTATTTTTGGTACCAGTGTCCCGGACACTTAAGAAACCGGTTAAGAAAGCTAAACTCTTTTTTTTAGTTATGTGAAGTTCATTATATTTTCATTGAAACAAATTCCATTTGATTACAAGACCTCACAAAATCAACTATTCTCAGTATATTTTTCTAAATTCTGCATTTTTTTGCCAAAAAAAACAGCAGAACAGCAGCGACTGCTGCTTAAGCCACTCATAACTTTTCCGTTATACATTCGATCGGGTTTAAACTTCGTATGTGTATGTGATAAATGTCACTGATTCTGTATTGTGCTGTTTTTGCAAATTCTGTGTTAAGTTTCTCTTGTATTCCCAATTAAATGCAAAATCGTCCGGACACTGGGGTCTGTCCGGAACTGGTGCCGTTACCCTAATTCTAAAATTAAGAATTTTCTATAGTTAAGAAATCATTTATCATTGAGGCTTTTAATTATTTCTTAATTAATTTCAATGAAGAATAGTGACTTAATCATTTTTTTAGTGTCATTCCTAGTCTTGCTAGATTTGGAAAACCAAAAACGTGTTTATCCGATAAAATCATATCAAATCTTATAATTGACGGAAATGCTAGTTATGGAGTTAAAATTCCTTAATTTCACTTCAATAATAAAAGCACTTAATTTTCCATTATCTCTTGGGTATTGATAAGAAATTACCAAAGTACCGAGTTAGAAACAATTTTGTTGATACAACATTTTATTGCTTCCTGATTGAACTTGTTTGGGTTTTTCTTGATTTTAAGGAATTGGAAATATTTTTATAGAACAGATAAGAGAGAGATACGTCTAACTCTTAAGCGTTTCCAAGTTCCAATCAGTGCACCTGTATTTTCCGAAAAGGCAGAACAATGCTTAAAAGGTTTAAAACTTCGAATGGAAGCCTGTATGCATGATTTGGGAGGTGACTTATTAACAGTTACTGAATTCTGAATCCATAACGAATCAAATACCGCTTTGTTGCGCTGCAGGCGCATATTGATATTGCAACTTAAGTCCAAGAAAGCTATTTGAGCAGGCGACGCATTTTACTGACAAACTGTTCTAGATAGCAGGATATATTTGTTAAGGGCTACGCACCTGTCTGCAAGCATTTATCGCATTATCATTCTTGCAATTTGTTTACAAAACTTACTCGTCAACCGAAATAAATCACATGATTTGAAGGATACATCATGATTTCGGTTGGACGTCTCGGAAAAACGCAACAGCAAAGATAGCTTTTACTTTGAGGGAGCTGTAGGCCATGTCAAAAACGGCTTTTTGAATTCTGACACTGAAACTTTACAGTGTTATTTCATTGATTTCCTCTTACATAAAGCTCAAAGTACAAAATAAATTGTGCGCAAAATTGTTCATTGCTTTTGGAAAGATGTTCAAAAGCATATCAAAGCTCATCTAACTCCTTATCTAATGCTCATCATTGCGTTCCTAGAAATAGAAAAAACGCTTCCACATCAATTGAAACTCTGAACCTGGTTCCAAAGGTCTACCAACAGAACTATGCATGTGTCTACGCTCTACGCGAAATATCTCTATAAATAGTTGACATGAATCTGTAATCATTTACTGCAAAATATTTCAATTTTTTTGTATTATTTCATTCATAAGAAAAAAAAGTATAAACAGCAAATCACTCAATCACTGGCCTTACATCAATCAAATTATACTTGGCCATTAAAACAATACAAAGAATGAGTCACCAAATGACTTGAAATTAATTTGAGACGCAAGCGGAGACGTACAGCCATAAGTGCACTCAGTGTTGTGTGAAATCAAATACATTTTGTGCTTCGTTCACGCTTCATTGTTTACAACAAAAAACCTTTAATTTTATTTTCCTCTGAATCGGAACTCGAAAGTCAAAATCAAAAACAAATTAAATGCATTTAGCTCTTGAGACTTACCGGTGAGATAGAAAACACTAGCCCAGCCAAATGATGATATAAAGAATCCGCAAATTGGCATTGTAATGGCAGCGCCCAGTGATGAAGCTGTTCAAAACAAAACAAACAAAATTGTTTAAAATTTTCATGAGATTCTCAGAATCATTAAGAGTTTGATCGGACTCACCCATCATGTTGGACATGAATTTCGAACGGTCTAGTGGGGGAATCCACACAGCGGCGACTGGGTGAATTGCTGGCCATGACGCACCTTTAAAAAAAATAAATCGTCAGCCGAGATCGATAAAAAAAAACAACAACAAACAGCAAACTTACCTAACATAAAGCCGAGAACAACTCGGACAACAATCAAAGCGACATAATCAATGTGAGCTGCAATCGGTGTGAATAGGGTCAACAGAGATGCCCAAAGCATTGAGTGTCCGAATACCCTTCGACCTCCAATCAATTCGGCCAGTCGGCCACCGGGCAATTCTGTCAGAATGTAGCCCCAGAAGAAACTGCCCAGAACGAAATTCTGTTGGTACGAATCCCAAGCGAATTTCTCCTCCTGCAATTCAGCAGGACTAACATTATGTCCACTCGCTGTTAGATTTGTTGAATTGCCATTAGTAACTGGAGCGTCTGTGGCATTGGTTTTGACCATTGCCACAATGGCAATTGTGAGATTCACACGCAGGGCATAGTTCAGCATGAAGCCGAGCATTGTCATGATATTCAGTACTTGACGACATGATAGGAAATCTGCAAATAAAAATATGAATAATTAAGTTAAATAGATTATATTTATTGCTGGTGTTCATATAAATAAATAATGCTGACAACATGGGCGCAACCATTCAAAGAATTTGTTTCTACTAATCAGAGTGATCAGAGTATGAGCTTGTCGTGACAACTTTGACATTGATTAGACAGCTTGATTTATTACAATTTTCCTGCTAACATTCTACTGTCATTGAAAGTCTTATAATAAATATTAGAATTGAAAATATTTGAAAATCTTCAAAAGAAATAAAAAAGAATAAAATTAAAGATGTTCGAATCATGAATTGAACTGCAGACACTCTGGCGTATACGTATCTTTTTTATCTTCAAGTGTTAAGGTGTTTAAACAAGTTGTTTTTAAACTTTGCTTGTCTGTGGGTTTATTTGGATAGCAACTGTTGGAAAATTTCGCGTTCTTCCTGAAATAATAAATTCTGTATTTTACAGAGAAATGGAAGTGTCAGTCAGTAGGTGGGCAAAAACAATTTTTACTTGCGACATATAGAATATATTGAATTTGTGACAAAGAAAAAGTTGAGATTTTGATCAAATGACATTACGATGAGAGAGAAGTCGAAAAAGTAGGTCCGGCGATTCTGTCCGCCTGTCTGTTTGTCTGTAAACGTACCTACAGCCTTCAAACTTGAAAATTAGAGGTTTGAGCGCAAAGCGTGCGGTTTTTTTATTTCTTTTTTTTACGTTAAACATTTAGGGTAGGCGCCATACAAGTTTTTTGGCCAACAACCGAAAGTTTCGATTTCCTCAAAAACGGTTCCAACAATATTTTTGTAGTGCCCCAAAACTCATATAACCGTTTTTTTGTTATGAGAAAACAAAGGTCCGATCAAATTCAAATCTTTTTATGTATTTAGGCCGTGTGCGAATTGGGTTAAAAAGAGGTTAAAACTTGACGTTTGGTTAAATTTTGACACTTCGCATTGAATAAAATGTGTTAAAATTAACTAGTGCGGAGCATGTTAAAATATGACAGCAGTGGTTAAAAATTCATCCATTTTTAACCACATTTCATCCAATTCGCACACGGTTTTAAAAAAATATTTTTAAACTTTTTTTTCAGAATTCTGTACCCTCGAAAGCAGACCAATATTAACAATCGAAATTCCATTAAAAATGTGTAATAACATATTCTTGAATACTGCATATCCAAATTCATTTTAAATCATTTTTGAAAAATTTTATATATATATAATTAATTGAATAAAATCCGCTATAGGAATATTTTTTAATTAAACAAAATTAACAAGAAATCTTATGACACATTTTTTTCAGATAAAACGTATTTTTGAGGTAAATATTTCAATTTACAGTTTTATTTATGAATTTTAATTACATGTTTACATTTTTAAGTTATAATTTGGAATACAGGAGAAAGTTCGTACGACAAAGTCTTGCCCATATTTTTTATTCTTTTTTGAAAATTTCACACAGGCTAATTAAGACGTTTTCCATTAGTTAAGACTCACAGAAGTGGGCGTGGCATAGAAAAAATAGCAGTTTTATCTTAAGGACTATCGGAAATGATTATAGGCTAAATTTGACAACAAAGTGGGAGAAGAGGGCGAGCAATTGTAAGAGCAGCGAAAAGTTGTACAGGTTTTTATAACGGCTATATAAAGGGTTTTCTAATAAGAGGTGTTATTTTGAATATCACACTATTTCGGTAGCTGTCACTTTTGAATTTTGTCATTTTTTAACATTTGACAAGTAGAAACTACGACATTAATAAAAATGGAACGATACACGCTTCAACAACGCATTGAAATTATAAAATTCACTATAAAAATGGTGAAAATTTGCAGAGACGGTTCGTAAAACTAAAACATTTTTGGGTCGTCGTGAAGCACTTGTCGCACCGCAATACAGAAATTGGTAGACAAATTCGAGCTGTTGGGACAAGTTAGTGTTGTGAAGAATAAAACCCATGCACATCGCTCAAGAACAACTGAGAATATTGCTGTTGTAGCCCAAAGTGTTGAAGAAAACCCAGGTTTGTCCATTCCTCGTCGTTCTTTGGAATTAGGCATTGCATAAAGACTTGGGTCTTAAGGCTTATAAAGTTCAGTTAACACAAGAAGACAAGCCGGCCGATCATCAACAATGTCGTGTCTTTGCTGATTGTGTCCTTGAAATGCATGAAAATGATCCGGAATTTCATCGAAAAATCAACTTGACTGATGAGGCCCATTTTCACCTCGGAGGCTACGTTAATAAGCAAAACTGTCTCGTCTGGGGCTCGGAAAACCCAAGAATAATTGTTGAAAAGCCTCTCCATCCTCAACGCGTGACTGTTTGGTGCGGTTTTTGGTCCGACGGAGTCATTGGACCTTACTTTTCGAAAATGGGCTGGAGCAACAGTTACGGTCAATGGATTGCGCTATCGAGAAATGATTAATGATTTTTTTTATAGCCGGAATTGAATGATATTGATCTGGACAACGTTTACTTTCAACAAGACGACGCTACGTGCCACACAAGCAATGAAACCATCGATCTTTTACAGGAAAAGTTTCTGGACCGTGTTATCTCTCGAAGAGGTGGCCACCGAGATCTTGTGATTTAACACCTTGCGACTTTTTCCTTTGAAGTCACGTGAAAGATAAGGTCTACGCCAACAGCTGAGCGTCGATTCAAGACCCCAAAGATGGAATTCGTGAGTCTATCGAGGACATAGGGCAGCCACTTTGCGATTTGGCTATGGAAAATTTCATGAAAAGGATTTGGTCCTGTAAGCGTGGTCATGGCGGCCATTTGGCTGATGTTGTATTTCATTATTAACGGCATACCTTTTTCTTCATAATGAGATAAATATTCCATCATTTATCTCATTTTTTTTCAACATCGAAATAACACCTCTTATTGGAAAACAATTTAAATAAAGAACAAGATTTAACATTACGTTAAATTTGATGTAGAGTTTTTTTTTCTTTCAAACAATAAACAAGTGGGATTTGGGGTATGTTATAGTCGGGCTTTGTCTAAAGGAAGTATTGAATTCATGATGGACAAAAAAAAAGCGATACAAAATATTCAGCTTACGAGCCCTTAATTTTAACTTTAATATTATCTCAATTGAAAAATAAAATGTACAAAAAAACTTATTTTTAAAAATATACATGAATATTAAATATTTATGAGATCATGCCACCCACTGACATTAGTAGGTAATTTACAGTTTCCACGTCATTTCCTGTCAAACCAAAATTAGAACCTTACAAAAATAAATCTCAAAAACTAAAAATAAATCTTTTTTTCATCTCTTGCGTATCCATTCGTTTAATTAGATAAAGCTATGAATTTTTCCCCTGACACTGACCCTTAAAATTTATATGGCGCGTGCTTGTTTTGCTGCGAAGGCCATAAGAAAATTTGTTGTTTTGACGGTTTTTGATTTCAGAAAACCAAAACAACACACATCGTTGAACATCTGCCAAAATATCGCCTTATTACAAAAATGCTATGCATTGTTCAGAATTCGTATTGACACACCTTCGCACAGAATATAGAATTTTTGTATTGACTTTTTCGTGTGAATTTTAAACACAAGACAAGACTAATATTGACTTTTTCATTGAAGTAGAAAATGAGATTCAGCGACGCAGTTTCCAGTTAATAATTTTCCTACGTGTTCATATGTAAATTTAGAGATTTTAAGTATTTTTGGATTTATGATACTCAAATATTTTAAATTCTATTCTATTGTCTTGTCATAGAGTGTCAGCTATATCATCAAATTAAAGTTATATTAGGTACAAATTATATCCAATTTACATGTCTCTTAATTAGCACTTGCTTTGAGACTGATGTCATAAAACTAATGCCTCGCTCTGTCCATTGGGAATTAATTTTACAGACTTCAATGCTCTTAAATTTTAATGGTCTAAGGGTTACGAAGACAATACGAGTTGAGAATGTACCATTTAATTTAATTTAATTTTAATGGTGGCATCGGACTGTCTTAAGATTATTATATAAGTTTATTGCTCGCTGTAATGGAACTCTTATTCAAATTGAACAAAAATCAAGCTGTGTCGAATGTTTTTGCTGTTGAATTTCAATAACAAACTTGCAATACCCAAAATCATACGTTCATACATCTAACTTTGGCACTTAATGTTGAGTTGTTTTTTTATGAATACAATGCTTTCCCTTTATTTTTGTTCGAAAGCCGGTCAATGGCATTTCCCTTGCGTATCTTTATGTTGGTACACACAAAAATCACCATTGACTTGTTATAAAGAATTGTCGTTAACAAACATTTTAATATCAACCTAAAATTAAAATCGGCACAGTTCAATAAAACAGTATTGGTTTTATAACATTTCGGTTTATTGATGTTTAAAATTTACAAAAAATATTACCTGTATAATTTAACGAGCTTTCAAATTCTCAATATTGTTAATTGCAAGTGCACTCAAGAAGTGTGACTGTTTCCAAGAAAGAAATTTTGCTTTCATGCCGGCGAAGTAAATGTATAGCTAATTGAAACTCATTTCAAAAGTGCTAATAAAATCTGAACAGTGTGTTTTTTTATAGCCGATATGTACCTAAGTATGTCCGCATTTTGAAGGGAAAATGAAGTTCTTTATTTGTGTGTTTTTGAACAAACGATAGCAACTTAGAGGTGCTTCCAAAGGCTTTTTCCGTCAATTCCTTATTTGGCTGGAGTTATAGCTATTTCACGGGTGCCAAGCCGATCATCAGACTCCTTTATTAGTGGTGCTGTCTAGTTGTTCTTTCATTTTAATCGAAAAACTTAGTTTTGAGTTCACATATTGGGATTTGAACCTAGGACCAGCCAGTTGGGAAGCCAATGCACTACGCACTGCGCTAACAACTCCACTGATATTTCGGTTTCCCATTGCAGGACTTTTTTTGATTATCGATTTACAAGAATAGACATGCATTTTTACAAGCTCCTCAAGTATGCTATCTTGTTCCGCTTTCATTTTTCATTTGAGGAGCTTGTAAAAATGCATGTCTATTCATTGTTAAATCGATAATCAATAAAAAGTCTGCAATGGGAAACCGAAATATCAGTGGAGTTGTTAGCGCAGTGCGTAGGGAATTGCTTCCCAACTGGCTGGTCCTAGGTTCAAATCCCAAATGTGAACTCAAAAAGTTTTTCGATTAAAATGAAAGAACAACTAGACAGCACCACTAATAAAGGAGTCTGATGATCGGCTTGGCACCCGTGAAATAGCTATAACTCCAGCCAAATAAAGGAATTGACGGAAAAAAGCCATTGGTGGAAGCACCTCTAAGTTGCTATCGTTGTTCACAAACACACAAATGGAATTGACGGACGCAGCCCTAACTGCAGTGTTAAATAAACACAAAAACAAATTTAAGTTCTTTATGTGTTTGTAATTTGCGGTTTATTAACAAGTGCAGTATGAATGAGTAATTATTTATCGCGTGATTTACTTGTAAGGAAATATGTATACGTATTTATGGAACAAACCACAAGCATAAATAGAATTGTTTTGTTGTTGGTTAATTGTTACCTTTGTTGTGTGTTTTGATCTGTTATTGTCAACAAAATAGGGGAGTCGAATTTCAGTACTTCAAGGCCTAAACATGTGTCTATTTGAATTCAATTATTATGATTCATTCCCCATTTATTTAAATCACTTGGAAACGACTTACTAATTTGCTCACTATTATTTACTATTCATCGTTAATTAATTGATGAAAAGTGTTTGCTAATGTGCCGGCAAAAACACGATGATATCGAACATCACGCCAAATGAATGGACGTCATGAAAAAAAAAACATAAAAACAGCGCGTGTATTTGACGGCCACATTTATCGCAGAAATAAACATGTTTTTTATTTTGCTTTTGTTTTTGTACACACATAATTATTAGGTATGCGAATTTTTGTGGTATACATAAAAATCCACGATCCGATTTGGGAGGCTTTCAATGTTAATAGGTTTTTTTTTCTATTAGTGTTTTATTCAAAATGATGAATCCTAAAAAAGGGCGATTTTCCGGAGTCTCCGGACGATAGTTCTAGTCTTCGGACGACTTAATATCGAATGTCCGGATATTTCCAATTAAAAACTCAATATCTTTTTTTTCGGAGCATGATTAACGCCCATGGCATTAACGCCCGCGGGTGTTAATTCCAAAAACAAACGGAATTTACCCCCGCGGCTGTTAATTCCTTTTTGAATTGGCATTAAAGCCCACCATAAAAAAGAATTAACGCCCGCGGGTGCTAATGCCATTTGAAAGTGGCAATAAGACCCGCGAGTGTTATGTCGTTTTCCATTGGCAGTCCAGAAGCATTCGGAAGAGTCCAGAAGCTTTCTGAAACCATTCCATTGGACTGACTTTGACAGACGGAATGCTTCTGAGAAGAGCAGAACTCTTCCGTTTTGAAAACAGAAGTGTCCGAAGAATGACACTTTTATCATAACCCGTTCCATTGGAGGTAGAAAAAGAAACGTCAAAAAAAGACCAATGGAAAACGACATTATTATTTTTTGGAAGTGATCATTTCACCCTCAGGTGTGAACATGAACACTTGCGCGAATTTCATTTTTAGACTACTAACCCACTATGAGTCCAGAAATCAAATTCAAGGCTTCCGACCTTCGCAATTAACTTTATAAACTTTGTAGAATAATAAAATAAGTGGACAGTTTTAACATATTTTCAAGGTGTTTTTTCTGTGCATATCGGCTGAAACATACAGCATGTTCTAAATCTATGTGACGTTAAGTGTTAAGACAACATTTTCCAATGCAAACGTTCTTCTGCACTCTGGGATGTCAAAGTTCGGTAACTGTACGGTATTCTACAAGCACACTATAATTATTGAAGCCAATATCGTCTTATTGCAATTATTTGTCACTTAAAATAACAGAGCTATTTCAATTCCATTAAAAGCTGCATCAGAAATATGGATGGACACAAGCGGAAAAAATTTTGGCCAAAAGAGAATCAATTTGGGGTGTGAAAATAAAAAAATTCGCGCGAAATGGCCAAAAATTTTTCCGCTCGCTTCGCTCGCAATAAAATCGATCTTGAATTTTACGTATCGGCCTCATTCTCAGTCGAAATTGAGATAAACGATCGGATGTTTATTACGATCGGATGTTTTATACGAGAATCGCGCGAATTTTTTTTATTTCACACCCCAAATTGATTCTCTTTTGGCCAAAATTTTTACCGCTCGCTTCGCTCGCAATAACATCAAATCGATCTTGAATTTTACGTATCGGCCTCATTCTCAGTCGAAATTCAATAAGATGTTGAAAATGAATCTTTATTTACATAACAGGATGTTTAGTGTGATTTTCCAAATAAAAGGAAACCTCAACAGCTTTGAAAAATTGATTGCTCTGACGGATAATAAAGAAACGTGGTCCTATTTATTTATACGATTTTTTTTGAAGTTGCGTTCAATGTGTACACATACAGGAACTTAATTTTTTGTTTATTAAGAAATGGAAATAAGGCCCTATGCGTTATTTAATGTCACCATATTAAGTAATTGAGTTTTTTTAAAATTTGTTTCACGCGTGGGTTTTATTTCCAATTAAAATTGGAATTAAAGCCCGCCAAAAAAAGGAATCAACCCCCGCGGGTGTTAGTACCATTTAAAAAAGGAATTACTACCCGCGGGGGTTAGTTCCTTTTGTTTTTGGAATTAACACCCGCGGGTGTTAATACCATGGGCGTTAATGCACTGCACCTTTTTTTCTGTTAGGTGTTGAGTATAGAAGGAACCATTTTCTGCTTCGGTAGTTATTCCTGATTGTTTTGCATCCAAATAATTGAAAAAAATAATTCCTAGTTATTGTTAATTCAGACGAAATATAAAACAAAAAATCTGGACCAGTCTCCGGACGATTAAAACAGAGTCTCCGGACGATTTTGAACCTACTTCATACCTACGCATAACTCTCCTGTTTTCTATGTGAATTTGCTTTGAAATACTTGCATGTTCCAAGGTCAATAACTTGTTTTTGTTTCCAAAATCTACCTGAAGAGGAACGAAGCCTTCAACACTTAACTAATGTTTAGCTGCTGGCTTTTTGAGCACATATCCCTTTGATAGGGGTGACACGTAAGAATTCATGCTGATCGTCTATTTGGTTTATTTTTTCATTTTTTTATGCATGCCAATATAGAATAACGTTACTTTCAAATAAATAGAAACATGGAGGAAAGAAATTAATTTTATTATTCCCATGGTCGGATTTTGGTAAAAAAGAAAATATTTTCTTAAACTGTTGATATTTCTCCATCCATTGACATTTAAATGATTTCAAAATATTGTCTGACAAAGAATAAATAATGATGATAACATTTTAACACCCGAAAAAAAATTCAACCCAGTCTCCGGACGAATCGAAAACAAAGTTGTTGTTTTTCGTTTTAAATCTATTAGAGGGATGATTAGTGGAAATTTTGTATTCTGGATACAATAGAGCACTTCGGCCAAGCAAATTAAACGTTTCAAAAAGAATTTGATCATAGAAAAAATAATAAAATAAAACCTTGGAGCTGTCTGGAGACTAGATTTTCGCTATATTTGGGACCAGTGCCCCGGACACAGAATAAATCGATCAAAAAAAAGCAAAATTTAATTTTTCTCATTAGTTTTTGAAAAATCAATATATTTTCATTGAAACAAACTCCATTTGATTACAAGATTGCACAAAATCACCTATTCCCAGTATATTTCTCCAAGGTCTGCCATTATATTTTTGCTAAAAAAAACAGCAGCGGCTGCTGCTTCAACGGCCCATAACTTTTTCGCTATGCCTTCGATCGGGTTGAAACTTCGTATGTGTATGTGAAAAATATCACTGATTCTGTATTTTGTTGTTGTTTTCAAATTTTGTGTTTAGTTTCTCTTTTATTCCCTATTGAGTGCAAAATTGTGCAGACACTGGGGTCTGTCCGGAGACCGGTGCCGTTACCCTACTACTGTTTATTTTAATTTCCAACTTAATTTCATAATCAAAGAACGAAAAAATATAAGCAAAGTACCTCATTTATTTATTCACATGGACATAAATCGTACAAGAAGACAAGATTGTACAATATACAAGACAAATCATCAACAAAGTGACGTCACACCAAACGAAAAGTCATGTTTTTTAATAAATTTTGTTACAAATCAAGGATGATAAAATTATACTTAAAAATGAACTGGTTTTTTTCTTAAATGAAACAAGCCGAAAGTGAATCAATCAATTTTGAAGCAAACATACAATTAATAAATTCAAAGTGGCTATTCAAAATGTTAATTTGTAATTTTAAAATCCCCTTATCGTCGGTCGTCGGCTAAATATTCAAAACCAAAAAGGAGTCTGTGTTTGTTTGTTTTTTTTTTTTTAGAAGAAGAACAAACCAGTTTTACTGATGATTATTTTTTCGTATTTCAAAAGTTCAAAGTCCATTGTACTTTCGAAAACAATTCGAAGTGTTTTTTTTGCAATCAAAATCTTAGCAGACCGAGCTTACAAAACAATTCAGGGTCAATATGGTCATCGTCGAGTGAGATTATAAGTTAGTTTGTTTGCAAAAAAAAAACAAAAGAACACTAAATTTAGATTTAAAACGTTCCTGAAATTCAAGTTATCAAATAATTCAAAATTTGTTCCTTCTTTTCAAGTAAGTTGACAAGTTAAACATAAGTTTGGGGAACGTACTTAAAGGTGCTAAAAGTCACAGTTAGCATCTCTTAACACTTTTTTGAAGAAAAAAAAATATGGAAAATTTTCAACACATATCATCTGTTAAATGGTGAAAATTATTTGATTAATAATTAGGACACTGTCACTTTTATTTCCAAAAATGTTTAAAATATTTGCTTAATCCATTTTTAACTCAAAAAAAAAAAATTAAATTAAAGTTTGTTATACGTTTTTGGCCACCAATCAAAAAGCGTTTGAAAAAAGTCTGGACTATATGCGAGTAATTTCTCATGACACGGTACATACCCTTTTCTTCATTAAAAATTATTTCCACTCTCGAGAAAATTATGGCAATATGAGAGCAAGATAATCAAATGAAAGTAAAAGTGTTTCATTTGGGCCTCATCCAAAATAAAGCTGCACAAAAAATTAAACACAAGAAAAACAAGTGCGAAGCGAATAAACAACAACTTTGTTTACAAATTCACGATTTCCGAGAAAACTCAAGGTAATCGTAGAGTCACCAAGTGAGTTTCTAGTAGGTTTAAACAATGCTTGCAAAAAAAGTGGGAGTCTCATATTAATATGCCGGCACATCGACAGCAGCCGTGACCTCAGATTAAAGTCACAATGTTGATGAATGCATACAATCAACATAAATTTTATTGAGATGAACTTGAAATACTTTGACACGTTTACGACGTAGTAAACACGATAGAAAGCTTTGTTTGTTTTGTGTTTTTTTTTTTAAAGCAGAGAAACGACATATCTTGGGATCACTGTAAAAACAAAGTCATGATCAATCATTTCCATGATTTACACCATCCATCAGTTTGTTTGTTGAAAAAATTCCGAACAATGTGTTGAGGTGGGAGAGATAAAAAATTTAAATGTGTGTCATGAGAGACTGGAACGACCTACTTATACAATGTACGTCTTGATTTATTATCTCCAAGCCTTGATTTTTGGAAAAAATGTTTTTCTTATTGTTTCAATTGATTTAAAAAAAAAAAAAAACGCCAAAAACGCCGACAAAAAAATTTTAAATTTCTGTTATACAATTTAAGACAAATTTCAAAAAAAATCCAAATTGAACAAAAACAAAAAATGGGTATGCGACTTTAACACAAAAATTCGGTCCCTAACACAGAGTTGAAATTTCGGCAATAGGTGGTCTCAGGGTTGAGAACAATTTGAACCTTTTCTCGTTTAATTTCTGTTTAAAAAATTCACTTTGCTTTCAGGACCATTCCTCAGGTGTAAAAAATTAAAAGCATTTTTAGTTGCTGCCCGTGGCGTAGTATATGTGCGTTGGCTTTTACGCTTAGAGCATGGGTTCGAATCCTGCTCGTGCCCATAAAGTTTTTATTTCATCTTTGATGGTACTGCCTCTTGCGAAGAACTGACAACACTTCTAAGAGTATCATCTGTCATTAAAAAAGTGCTTCTCAAGTTTGCCGTTCGGAATCGGCGTTAAATTGTAGGTCCTCTCAATTCTTCACACGCACTCAGAGAATTGTTGATGAGTGAAAGCCACTTAGGGCTTGGCTCTTCAAGAGCCGCAGCGTCACAATTATTTATTTATTTACATTGTGAGTTGCTTTTTAGTCATGCTGAGGTAAGCTCATGGGGTCCAGGGTCTACTAAAAAAGCACAAACTTTAGTTTATTGAAGGTTGTTTTACTTTATTCACAAATTCTCAGTACTATTTCTAACAAAATTTTAAAAGGTTTGAGATCTTAATATTTATACAATTTCAATGGTTTTGGTATCCTACTTTATATAATTCCAAGAAAATAATCTTAACCTAAGTTGACTTTGAGATAGTAGGGTCTACTATGTCTCAACTGAGGAAGCAGAGGGCACTTGGAAGTCTAGACTGAGATAGCAACGGACACTTAGTCTCAACTGAGGAAGCAGTGGACACTTGGAAGTCTCGACTGAGATAGCAGCGGACACTAAGTCTCAACTGAGGAAGCAGTGGACACTTGGAACGGAAGTCTCGACTGACATAGCAGCGGACACTAAGTCTCAACTGATGAAGCAGAGGACACTTGGAAGTCTCAACTGAGATAGCAGCGGACACTAAGTCTTAACTGAAGAAGCAGTGGACACTTGGAAAAGTCGCGACTGAGATAGCAGCGGACACTAAGTCTCAACTGAGGAAGCAGTAGACACTTGGAAGTCTCGTATGAGATAGCAGCGAACACTAAGTCTCAACTGGGAAGCAGTGGACACTTGGAAGTCTCGACTGAGATAGCAGCGGACACTAGTTTTAAAAATCTGGAAGCCCACGTCAATTCTGGTATCTAGATTTTGTCAAAAAAATGAGAGTTCGGCGTTGTACTCGGTCTACGGTCGACGGACTCTACTTTGACTGAACCAAATTCGGTGACTTAAGAATATTTTGCAGATAAGCCAGTGTGAATTATAAGCATGCAAATGAAATCATATTGCAAATTACATTTGTGTGTCAGCGAGAGTTGATCAGTGTAACTGACTTCGGGTGATGTTTGGCAGTTTTAAAAACTGGTTTTGTAGACATCAGCGGGGTATTGCTTGTTTGCAATTGAATTATGCAGCAGTAGGGGCGAAGTGCGACGTCTTCGTCATAGAAGATTGATTAAGCATGCATGCGTGCTATATCATTGGCAATGACAAGGATCTATTGAATTCATGTTTGACAGAGAAGTCGAAAAAAGTGGGTCTGGGGATTCCGTCTGTCTGTCTGTCTGTCTGTAAACGTACCCAAAGCTTTGACTTCAAACTTGGAAATAAGAGGTTTGAGCGAATTTCGCGAGGGTCGTTGTTTAAATTTTTTTTTTAAGATCCAAATTTAGCCACCATACATTTTTTTTGGTCAAAACCAAAAATTTCAATTTTCTCAAAAACAACTTATACGTTTTTTTACACATTTTCGTAAATTTTATTTCAGAACACTGATATATTTTATGTAAAAAAAATATTTTTGTGTTGCTCCATAACGGTACCTCTCATAGAACCGTTTTTTTTTATTTTAATATTTGCTCTAAAAATAAAAGTCCGATCAGCCCTCCATGGGGTAAGCCTTGACGTTGCGGAGCGGCTTACGATAACTGCTACTATGAAGCTTAGAGCTATGCGATCGCAAAACTTGTTTTCGCAGAAGGGCCTCCCAGGTCGACAGGTCGAAGCGGAGTAGGCTGTTACTCCTAATTACCCCAAAACGAAGGAGTGTTCCCACCAAGGCGGTAGCGAATGAATTTCTTCTTTGGAATCAACGGTGGCGTCTTCAATTCGTAAACAGTAATCGCTGTTTCTTTGGGCTAAGAAAGCAATTGAGTGGAAAAGGCCCTCTCTCGAGCAACTAAGGTAAAATTGTACAACACCCTTATCATCCCAGTCCTGCTGTATGGTGCAGAAGCATAGACCTTGACGAAATCGGATGAAAGTGCCTTAGGCTGTTTTGAGAGGAAAGTTCTTCGGGTCATCTTTGGCCCCGTGTGCATTGAAGGGGAATAGCGAAGAAGATACAACAGCGAACTTTACGGTTTGTACAACGACATGGACCTAGCCAGAAGGGTCAAGGTCCAGAGACTCAGATGGCTCGGTCATTTAGAGCGAATGGACACCAATGCTCCGGAAAGCCTTCGACACTATTATGAGGGAGAGGAGAGGAACCGCAACAGTGGCGCACTCCAGTGGAAGAGGACCTCAATCAACTGGGAGTTCAAAACTGGAGACAACTAGCTAAGGACCGAGCGGCCTGGCGGAGACTGTTGATTGAGGCCCAAGTCCACAACGGACTGTAGCGCCATCTTAAGTAAGTAAGTAAGATCAGCGTACCTACTTTGTTTTAAAGTACGAATATACTGCCCAAATATTATTATGTTTTCAAAAATATTTTAATTTTCAAAAGTCTGTATCTCAAAAATCGATCAATATTAAAAATTGAAATTCAAATTTAAGAAGTAAATGAATATGTTCTTGAATACTGCATACCCATATTAATTTTAGGAAATGTTTGAAAAATTGTGTATATAAAAAAATAATTAATAAAAAAATGCTATAAGAAATTAAAAAATGAAAAAGAAAAATTAACAATATCTATGAAATGTGCATATCTCAATTTAAATTGGTATTAATGAATTTAAAAAAACATGTTTTTATTTTAAATGTTGTTTGTGGTTAAGTCTTGGAATACAAGAGCAAGCTCGTGTGACCCAGTCGTGCACATTTTTTAAGTTGCTTACGTTTGGTTAATCTCTTTCCGGCCTTTTTTCAACTGTCAATCAATTAAACTATGTTGAAGCAGTCGGGCCACTCAAACGAGATCTTTAATCTCATCTGATAATTTTAAATTAAATTAAAATACACTCCAAAATCACCTATCTACGTATTCACTAATAAATTCTAGTTTAAATTCAAAGAGAAAAAAAATTGACGTAAACAAGAAAACCAGAATCTTGATAGCCAACTATTGAAGATAAACAAAATTTCCCATCACAAACCTAGCTTAGTCACGGAATTTAAAATTCAGTTCATTGACATAAAACTCTGAACTAATTTCGAGCCCACACGCCGCCGGGCAGTCGTCAAAAACAAAGTCGAAAAAAAAACTACTTTACTTTGTTTCTAATTACCAGGCCATTAAATCGCTTTATTCAAATACGATTTTATAAACTATACAACAAAAAAAAGCTAAATAAATAATTCATTGCAGTAAAATATCTGTTAAAATGATGCAACTTCATTTCCTTCTTGCATGATGGTTGTTGTTTTCAAAAGAAAAAAAAAAAAAGAAAAGAAAATGTGATCAACAACTTTGCGGTATGTGTGGGCTTAGTGGAAGAACATATGTCCCACTTTAAATACTGTTTTTTTGGCGTCGAAAACATGTCCCAAATCTGCACATGCAAACTTAACTTTAATCACCCGAATTCCTCAGCGTAAACATTTCCACATCAGCCCAATCTACTTGTTCGAAATTAAACTGGATCCAACTAAAATTGCACGATTCAAACTAGTTTCCTAGAGAGACACTGTTTGGAGTATGACTTTCTATTGTCGATCGATCGCAGCGTATATATTTTGAAATCTCTTGATATGATTAATGAATAATAACAACAAAATTCCTAGAATGAATATATTATCGCCCCACACTTAATTTTTGTTATTGCTCAGCGCCATTCCATATCTGAACTCGGTGTCCTAGTTCAGTATAAATGTGAAGGAGAATGAATGACAGGCAGCAAAAAAAAAATTCCACTGCGAAGTTCTTCATGAGATAAGCAAGTTGGTTTCACTATAAATAGGGTACGTAAATTTTTACTCATGTTTGACGGAAAGCCCATAATGTGGACATTGAAATACCTAATCCAGAAGTTTTCAGTGAGAAATGTTAACAATTTGACAGGTTGAGTACTTCCTTCAACAAACAAAAGCCAAACACATGTTGATTTACCCTATAACAAGCAAAATGTTTGCCTAGAGCTAGAGGCACTTTAATCGTGAATACTTTATTTTTGCTTGTTTGAAAGAAAAAAAAAAGTCAAGATAGTCTCGTCACAGACAAGTCGTGTACATGTGAAGTACATTTCTACAAACATGGTAGCTATATTGCGCGCCTGCACGCTATCTATAGACCGAAGTTATATAGGTGTCAGTTGGAAGGCGAGCCCCCTTTTTTTGAGATTTTTATTGGTATTTGTGTTTGCGTCATTCAAGATGTCTGAAAATAAAATCAACACTTAAATAAACAATATTAATTGCAATAAAATTCTATTTTTATATTTTTTTTTTTAAGCTCTGCAATAATTAAAACATTGGCGTGGTTTTTTTGGTTCTTATCACTTTTGGAATTCGGACTATGGGCTGGTTCCTGTGATAGTGGTTTTATTGTCTTATTTATGAAAATTGACAAAGACGATCTGTTTTTGTATCATTTTTTGATCGCAAAAAACTGGGTCAATGTCAGTCTGGTGACCCTTAATTTTATTGATTTCTAGAAAAAATAATAATTCGGTAATAAATTTGACAAAAAAGAACACCCATCAAATGACATGAATATGTGTCTCGTTTTTTTCCTGGGAAACGAATTTAATTTTATTTCCCCGTTCTTATCGGCGGCGGCGTGAGTTAACATTTAATTTTATCAGCTTGGAAAATTTGAGATGAGTGCATTCACTTGTATTCCATTACAGAGTAGACTTGAGGACTGATTAGAGAATGTACTTCCCATTATTACATCAAAGAGCTCTTAATTTACAAGATGATGTCATGAAGTGGGTCAATTCGCATCTGATGATAATGACATGGCGTATGACCAACCCAGCAAATTAAAGCGTCTTGTGCCTTATTTACTTATGTGTGACATAGAAACATAGAAACATGTGGCTTTAGGCCAGGAAAGTCAACCATCGACCAAATTTTCACGTTGCGGCAGATCCTGGAGAAGACTTATGAACTCCAAATCGATACCCACCACCTTTTCATCGATTTTAAGGCCGCGTATGACAGCATCTACAGAGACGAGCTGTATAAAGCTATGTCTAGTTTTGGCATCCCTGCCAAACTCGTGCACTTGTGCAAAATGACGATGGAGAACTCACGCTGCTCCCAAGGTTGGCAACGAGCTCACGGAATCTTTCGACGTCAAAAAAGGATTCAGACAAGGCGATGCACTGTCATGCGATTTCTTTAACATCGTTCTTGAGAAGATAGTGCAGAACTCCAACGTCAACACCAAAGGCACTTTCTTCCAAAAATCTGTTCAACTTCTCGCGTACGCCGATGATATTGATATAATGGGAAGAACACAGCGTGATGTCAATGGCGCCTTTGTGAGAATTGAGACAGAAGCGGCAAAAATGGGTTTAGCGGTAAATGAGGGAAAAACGAAGTATATGCTGTCTTCGAGGAAGGACACTCAACACCGACGGCTCGGACAGAACGTCACAATAGACGCATACAACTTCGAGGTAGTAGAGGAGTTTGTCTACCTAGGCTCCGCTATAAACACGGACAAAAACACCAGCGCCGAGATCAGACGAAGAATAACTCTTGCTAATTGCTGTTTCTTTGGGCTAAGAAAGCAATTGAGTGGAAAAGCCCTCTCTCGAGCATCTAAGGTAAAATTGGACAACACACTCATCATCCCAGTCCTGCTGTATGGTGCAGAAGCATGGAAATTGACAAAATCGGATGAAAGTGCCTTGGGCTGTTTTGAGAGGAAAGTTCTTCGGGTCATATTTGGCCCAGTGTGCATTAAAGTGGAATAGCGAAGAAGATATAACAGCGAACCTTACGGGTTGTACAACGACATGGACCTGGCCAGAAGGGTCAAGGTCCAGAGACTCAGATGGCTCGGTCATATAGAGCGGATGGACACCAATGCTCCGGCCCGAAAAGCCTTCGACACTATTATCGACGGACGTAGGAGAAGCGGAAGACCGCGACTCAGGTGGCGCACTCAAGTGGAAGAGGACCTCAATCAACTTGGAGTGCAAAACTGGAGACAGCTAGCTAAGGACCGAGCTCGCTGGCGGAGACTGTTGATTGAGGCCCAAGTCCACAACGGACTGTAGCGCCACCTTCAGTAAGTAAGTAAGTAAGTGACATAGGAAGATAATCCTCAATATCCCATTTAAACTATAGGCTATGCCGCTAACGCTTAGATATTCGCAGAGGAAATTCTCATCTGCATATAATTCATTCACAAAATCGTCAAAACGCTTAAGATTTCATGAAAATCAGATCAGCATTCAGAGAGGTATACGACATACAAATCTTAAAATTCCCATTGACTTTATTGAACATCAACGTACCTATAAAGTAGAATTACAAACATCACTGTCAACCTGTTTCACCATCTCCTTCCGGAAACACCGATTTCAGTCAATATTGTTTCGTTCCGGTTACTTCCTTCCTTCTCATTAGTTCCCGAATTAAATATCATAGCGTGACATTCACGCTAAGCAGACACAAAACCAATCATCAAGTGAATATTGACTTGATTATTACGAGAAATTTCGGTAAAGCACCTAATTAAAGTTCATCTGTCAGAATATGAACACAAATTTTCTCTTTTTTTTGTCGAATTCAACAAAAAACAAAAAAACAAATCTTTTTATCTTTATTTAATTTGTATATTTAAATGAGGTCATGAGCGTCACGGTCGGTCGGTGTGGAGGTGGCGGTAGCACTTTATAAATAATATGTTGTGGGTGTTGCTTGCAGTCAATGTCATTCATATGCAAATAATAGAAGAAAACTGACACTTGTCAAAAGATAGTAGAGAAAAAAAAACTGACATTACTGTCATTACATTATTTAATAACATTAACAACTACACGAACGGGAAAAGCTAGCCAGACAGACAAGAATGTGAAATTGCGCATTTACTATCTAAAACCACTCCTTTGTTCCAGTTCTGCATTAACTGACTTTTAATAAAGACGATGAGAGTGTGTATTTTGAAATTAAATATAAGTTACTAGCGTTCCAATGTCGTTGAACTTGTGTTTATCCTTGCTTAAGAGGATTATATTGACGTAAGTCATTTTGAAGTGTCGCAATTTTGGAAAAATAAGAAAAACACAACTTGACAAAAGAGAAGAAGGGGCAAAAGGAAATAGAAAAGATGAACATTTCTATAAATAAATTGCAACAATGTACATAAATCACGCAGCAAGTAAGTGATGGGAAATTATTTAATTATTTTCAATCGGAAACGAAGGAATGTGTTTTTTTTTTCGTTTTTCTTATTTTTAGAAGCAATTTCATTTATCGTAATCGATGGAGAATCGAGGAAAGTTTTCTTTCCTCTTCGATTGATGGGAAAACTGAAAGCAAATAAAAAGACAAAGAAAAAAATACTGTCGACCCTGCGAAAAATAATAGTTTTCTTAAGTACTTGGACATAAACGTGTCACGAGGAGTCTCGAGGTATTGTTTGCAAAGTAGGTATGTCAAAATTTGATGAGCTTTTAAAATTATAACAAAAAAGATCCACTGCATGTCTTTTTAAGCCCGGTTACTGATTTTACTTTAAAATTGAGCTTATAAGCTTCAAGTAATCAAAGTGTTAAATGACTGGCCAAGCACTGTGTCAAATTTGACGAAACAAAGCTTTGATGAATCACATAACCTGCCTTAAATTCTGGAAAAGAAACAATTCATGATGTCAAAAATGTTTTAGAAAAGGCGATGCGCTGTCATGCGATTTCTTCAACATCATGCTTGAAAAGATTGTGCAAAACTCAACCGTCAACACCAGAGGCACAATCTTTCAAAAGTCCGTCCAGCTATTAGGATACGCAGACATAGTGGAGCGTTCATGAGACTTGAGACGGAGGCCAGGAACGGTTAACGAGAACAAGACCAAGTCAATGCTGTCAACAAGATAGGACAAACAACATCCACGTCTATGGAGGCCACCGTCAGCATAGACGAAGAATCACTCTTGCAAGGCAATTGAGTAGTAAAGTCCTCTCCCGAACAACTTAAGTGTCACTGCAGAAAAGCCTCATCATCCGGTGCGGATGTATGGTCAGAGACATGCACCATAACAACATCCGATGAAAACGCTTAGACTGCTTCGAGAGAAAAATTCTTAAGTGATTTTTGGCGCAGTCTACATAAATAGGGAATGGAGAGTAAGATTCAATCAAGAACTGTTCTAGCTGTGCATCGACACTGACCCCTCCAGATAAGTTAAGGTCCAACGACTTAAATGGTTGGGTCATGTGGAGCACATGGAAAATAATGCTGCGGCTCGTAGAGTCTTCGAATCCAACCCGGAAGGACCTCGCAGAAGAGGAAGACCGCGACTCAGGTGGAGCGCACAAGTGGTAGAGAACCTGAAGCAACTTGGCGTGTGAAACTGGAAACAGCTAGCTAGGGACCGAGCTGGCTGAAGACGTTTGTTGGATGAGGCTCGCTCCGACCTGGACTGTAGCGCCGCCACTGTAAGTAAGTAATTAAGCTTGACAACGTTCGAATCAACGCACGGCACATTCTGACCGCCATTACTTGCTGAAAAAATGGCCACTTCCTTTTCAGATGTGAGTGACACGTAGGCATAAAAGGTTTCATGAGGTCAAAGGCATTTAATACTATCAATTTTTGTAGAAAAAGAAGAAGAATCCTGCAGACTAGTTTGCTCATATCTTTATTGTTGGGAACAGTGTGTCGTAACGAATAGAAACTCTTTCACCTTTATTAACGAATGGGATCCCACAAGGATCAATACTTGGACCACTTTTCTTTTTTTTTACTTAACGACTTACCACTTATACTACTTATTACCTACAGATCTTGTCTGATTGGAAGTTCAGTGTGGTGGATCGAAAAAGTCCACCATCGATCTGATTTTCAAATTCTATCAAAATTCACTTCATTTGCTCGGATTTGTCAACATTCACATATTTCAAAGTACATATCCTGATGTCAGTAGTGCGTTCATGTTGTTTAACTGACAGTGAGGCGAGTTGATGCTGTCAACAAAACATGTCATAAAAGTTCTTATAGAAAAACTATAACCACGGATAACTTTAACTTCAAGTGAAGAATCACTCTTGACAATCGGTCGTTCTTTGAACTGAAAGAAGGGAATTAAGTAAAGATCTCCTCTCAAGCTAGGGACCTCAGAGAAAACTTTACTTAAGTCGTCTAAAAACACGTTCTTAGTTGTTTACAACTTTCGTCTACGTGAATCGATTTGTCCAACAGAACTTTGACGTCATCTTGAATTGACTGATAAAATCATGCCAAAAAAAAATAGTTTTTTCCGGTTTTTGTTGGTCCGTTTACATCGACAGACGCAAAACACTTGTGTCATTCTTGAAAACAAAATTCATAAATCTCAATGTAAATGTGTTTAAAAGGACTGTTTCAACTGCCGAATGTTGACATCATGTTCTATTCAAACAAAATACAGACATGAAATCACCATAAATATTGTTTTTCTATCTGTCAACTTATCATTATACAAAGTTAGTCTATAAGGCAAGTATTGTTATCGAACAATGAAAAGAGGTGGTATCGAACGATTGGATAAATTTTTTCGACGTTGCGTAGCATAGCAACTGATAATGAAATAAACTCAAAATTCCCTCGACATTCTACTCCCTCGAATGTGTATTTTGTTCCTTTATTGAGAGAAAATGACGCCATTTAAAGTGAATACCATTGAACTATTGAACCTGTTGATTGAAAAAAGAACATCGCTTTCACTCTGAACCAAACTGACATTTCAATTGAAACAAAACGGAAAAAATATGTCACCGTAACCTATAAACCTTAAATATGTTACTCCAATCAATTTGCATCAATTGATTCAATTTAAACAATTCCTTTCGACGTTGACATGTTGTTCTAGAAATTTGTATTGATCTCTTGTTTTCACTTATTCAATGACATGTGTCCAAACATTAGCATAAAAATGAAAACAAAAAATTAAAAGCGATTTCGAGAATGACGATCAATGAACCTTGATTAAGTGCGAATATATCTGGTTATTTTTAGTACTTACTGCTTATTTTACTGAGTCCTTTTTTATCTGGATTAGACATTCCTTGTGCACCTGGAAAAATCAATATACGAAAAGTTGTTAAAAGAAATGTTTCAAGAGGAATCTCTTATATCAATTTTTTTAGTAGAAAATTCATCAGTCCTTTCATATTACCTGGGACATGAAGGTACACAAGACTCTTAATCTCTAGTCTACCTCATGAAATAATCAATGAAAACGCTTTCGAAATGAAAATAAAGGATTTTTCAATAGGGACGCTACAAAAGTAGACCGATAGGGACAGCAAACGACGCCATATTTTTTCCCGCTCTCTTGACATTTCTCTTCAATAAGGTTTTCCATTTCATCATGGAAAGGTATACGATCCAACAACGAGTCGAAATTATTAAAATTCACTACCGAAATTCGAAGTCAGTGGTCAACACTTTAAGAGCGCTACGTACAATTGCTTATGGTCGTCATAAATCGAACCTGCCAGATCAACAATGTGAGCGTCCTAGTGGGAGATATATAAACCCACAGGCTCAGTTACAAAGAACTGGATTCCCGTGCCAGTGAGACAAAGAAGTGCCCGTAAGCGAAATGCGAGAAATTAAATATGCTGCCGACCTTAGGGGGCGCGCTGAGAAGGTACTGAGGGGTCGAGGATGGGGTTGCGAGCCATTCACGTCCTAAAATTGTCTGAGTCAAATGGCTGGTGCACCCCACCTTATACCGGCTATTGGAAATATACAAATTTGTTTTTAAAGTTAATGCGTGACAAAAAAAATATTTATAGAAATTTATGAGATATTCTTGACAATAATTCTGCCGATTGATTGGACTGTGAGACTGACCAAGTGATTTGATTTATTTATCCATCGGTCAAAGGTTCAACATCATGATTATTTTTTATTTTTTTTCTGCTTGATTTTAGTTAGTGTCTGACCGAAACCTTCGGCATCGGCTTCGGCTTTCGGCTTTAGGGAATTCGGCCAAAAAAAAACAACGATTCGGCCAAATCTTCGGCTTTCGAGATACAAAACACAAGGGCGACACTGCATTCTAACACCTATGCACCCCACCAAAACCAAAAAGGTGTTCTGCGCCCCCGGCTGCCGCTGACGCATACGCAGCTATCAATTGCGGAAGACCCAAATCAGTCTCTCACACGTCGTTTCTCAAGCGTTGGGCATCTCTGTGACTTCGTTGTGGCGAATTTCGCGAAAAGATCTTGGCCTACATCCTTACAAGATCAAATTGACGCAAGAACTGAAGTCGCTTGATCACAGAAGCGTCGTATGTTCGTGAATTGGGCTGAGCAACAACTTGAAAATGATCCGGATTTTCATCGAAAAATCATCTTCAGCGAGTAAGCTCATTTCTGGCTGGATGGCTCTGTCAATAAGCAAAATATGCCTTATTGGTCAGGCAGCAATCCACATGTGCTTTACGAGGCACCATTACATCCCGAAAAATTCACTGTTTGGTGCGTACTTCTTCCGTGATGATCAAGACCGGCACGTTACTGTGAATGGGAATCGCTACCGCTCAATGATAACCGATTATTTTTGGAATGAATTGGATGAATGGACTTGACAATATGTGGTTTCAACAGGACGTGCCACATGTCACACAGCGGGCCAAACAATCGAATTATTGAGAACGAAGTTCGAAGAGCGCATATCTCCAGAAATGGACCTGTGAATTGGCCGCCTCGTTCTGCGATTTAACGCCGTTAGACTATTTCCTGTGGGGCTACGTCAAATCTATGTTTTATGCCAACAAGCCAGCGACGATAGATGAACTTCGTACGAATATCGAACGTGAAATTTGCAGCAGTATCGGCCGATTTATGCTTGAAAACCGTCGACAATTGGTTCAGCGTCTAGGACTTCTGCAAGCGTGCCCGTGGTAGCCATGCAAAAAAAATCGAGTTTCATAAATAATGGCATCAAATGTACTTCTACAGGAATAGAGAATTTCATTGATATCCAAAACCGTTTTTGTTTTAAATAAGCGTCCCATTTGTAGCGTCCCTATTGAAAAACCCTTTATTAATCAAAACTGGACCAGGTGCAAATATTAAAACAAAATGGCGCATATTATAGTCCGCTAATGAACAATTTTTAGAGATTACATATGGCTGAAACGTCATTTAAGCTAGTATCACACTAAGTTGTTCATTAGCGGACTATAATTTTGCGCCAATGTGTTTAGTTTTGATTCATTTGCGACTTGGCGTCTACGAGTCATGCATTTGCAGTTTTCATTAAGAAGGAAAGCTTACGAACGATCCACATATTTAAATCTATTTTAAATTGCAAATATTTATGAATGTATTGAGCATAATTATTACTCTTTGAACAACAAGTACAGGCGATCTTCTTGACAACGGAAAAACGACAGCACAGATCGATATACAGTCGTCGAAGCGATTTCGCAATCGATTTAATGATGTAGTTAAACGGGTGTGTTGATGATAAACACATTTTCCGCTTATTTCTTTGTACTGGCTGCAAATTGTAAAATATTTCTTGTTTTATAAAATTTCAAGGTAAACAAAATGAACCTACTACATTTACATGTGTGCATATACCTGCAAGAAAAATACATAAATTTGCTTATTGCAATTAATAAAATAAACAAATGAGTTTGAATGTGAGGAAAATTAACAAATGTTTTTGCTATTTTCATCGCTTCTCTTAGATCTATTTTTAACATTCAAATTGTCAAATAAACGATGTCTATTTGTTTTGTCAAAATAATGTGTGGTCTTATTTTTGAAAATGTTGTTTCTTTTTTTGATATTTTAAACAACTGCGTGTTTCTTAGAGATTTAAAGATTCCATAAGCCATACGGATTGTCCAGCTTAGCTCGTCATTCCGAGAATAGATCATTTTGGTTAGGTAATTATGTCGTCGTCTAGTAGATAATAAACGGTTCATGACATTTAATTTGGCATTGAACCAATACACAATTTCTGACGCACCTCTTTTCGCTCTGCACCACAGACGTCAGTACAGGTACACAAACGTAATCTTTCTTTTTTGCAAATTTATTTTCTCTCACTTTCTTTTGATTTCTTTTTGTACTTCCTCTCAGTCGATGTACTCAACCAGCATTTATGTATAGACACAAACGAAAAACAAGAAGAAAAACACCATGTCCGGTCATTAATCAATTTCCTGTTCGATTTTATAGTTTCCCTCAAGACTGACAAAAAAATAAATGTTTAACTAAGCTCTTCGTTTGTTCCATTGCTTTCACAGAGTTACGATCGTTTCCCACACGGTCGAGAAATTTTAACGATCTTCTCCTTTCAAAAATGGGTTTTTAACTTGAAAAACCAAAACCAAAAAGCATGCAAAATCATTTACAATTAGTGTTTGCCCCATAACGATATGACTTTGTACTTTCACCAAACCTATTTAAAGGACAATTTCACCGAGGAGATTGATTAGCAAATTTTTCTAATCTGGAACTTGCTTTTTTTTTTTTGAGTTCATGATGAACACGATGACTAAATTGATAATGTCATTGGACTCATCAAGACGCAAATAAGTGTGCTATTTGCATTGTCGTCTAAGTCTCGTGTCTACCGACGACACGAACGCCGCCGACGTCACTTTTATTAAAAATTCAACAAAAATTGCGATTCGCATTCAAAGCACGTTGAGTCAAAGTCTAAATATTTGAAAAGTATTCTTTTATTTATCTCCCTACACAAACAACTCATCTTTACAATTTATTAACTCTTAAACAAGAGAAATATGAACTCAAATTTATTTAGCCAACTTGCCAGGTGGGAAAATGAAAGGATGTTTGCTTAGAGAGAGTGAAATAGAGACTCTATGTTTGTTTTGTTTTCTATGTATGGCGGAATAGTTATGGGTCGTTTAAGCAGCAGGCGCTGCTGTTTTGCTATTTTCTTAGCAAAAAAAATAATGGCAGATCTTGGAAAATTATACTGGGAAAAGTTTATTCTGTGCGATCTTGTAATCAAATGGAGTTTGTTTCAATGAAAATATGTATAATGACCTTCCAAAAACTGAAGGGAAAAATTATTCTCTTTTTTAAATAGATTTTTTCAGTGTCCGGGCCACTGGTCCCAGATATAGCGAAAATCTAGTTTCCAGACAGCTACAAGGTTTTATTTTTATTATTTTTTTCTTGTTTCAAATTCTTTTTGAAACTTGTAATTTCCTTGGCCAAAGTGCTCTTTTGCATCCAGAATACAACAAATTTTCCACTTATCATCCCTCTAATAGATTTAAAACGAAAAACAACAATTTTGTCCTCGATCGTCCGGAGACTAGATTTCAATCGTCCGGAGACTGGGTAGATTTTTTGTTCGGATGTTAAAATTTTATTATCATTATTTATTCCTTGTCAGTCAATATTTAAAAATCATTTTGGTGTCAATCGATGGAGAAATATCAACAATTTAAGGAAATATTTTCCTTTCACCGAAACCTGAACATAGGAATAAGAAAACCAGTTTCTTTCCTTCACATTTCTATTTATTTGAAAATAGCGTTATTCAATATTGACTTGAATACAAAAAATCACAAAAAAAAAAACAAAATAGACGATCAGCATGACTTTTAAGGTTTCACCCCTATTAAAGGATTATGTGCACAAAAAGCCAGTACCTAAACATTAGTTAAGTGTTGAAGGCTTCGTTATTTTTCAGGTACATTTTGGAAACAAGAAACAAAAACTAGTTGACCTTGGAACATGCAAGAATTTCGAATGGAAATTCAGATAGAAAAAAGGAGAGTTATCGCCATTTAAGCGATGACTGGTTGAAGTAGGTTTAAAATTGTCCGGACACTCTGTTTTGATCGTCCGGAGACTGGTCCCGATTTTTTTTTTTTTTTTGTTTACTTCATCTGAATTGACAATAACTAGGAATAATTTTTTAAATAATTTGGATGTCAAACAATAACTACCGATGCAGAAAATGGTTTTCTCTGTACTCAATACTTAATAGAAAAAAAGGTATTGAGTTTTGAATTGGAAATGTCCGGACAGTCGATTTTTAATCGTCTGGAGACTAGAACTATCGTCCGGAGACTAGAAGTATCGTCCGGAGACTAGAACTATCGTCCGGATACTAGAACTATCGTCTGGAGACTCCAGAAAATGTCCTTTTTTTAGAATTCATCAACTTAAATTAGTGTTATAAGTTACTTTCAATTGATTTATACACCAAACTACTGGAAAATATTTATAGTTTTAGAAAAATGTTATGATTTTAATGAAACACTAATAGAAAGTCAAAATAAAATTATCTACTTTTTTTTTGTAAACTTGGTAAGACACTACATTTATCAAAAATTGAATCAAATAATTTTTCATCACAAAACAAAAAAAAAACGAGAAATTCTTTCCATCTATGCTTCTTGCATAAATCGCAAGATTTTTGAATATTGTTCAATTATTCCGTTCAGCAGTTGTCTAGACTTTCATGTCTGCATTCTTTGAGATTCTCTCTTAGCCCTGCGACTTGAATTGACAATCAGTTCTGTTCATTTCAACTCCGTGCACTTTACTTTCTTTGTAGAATCCGGCTGAGAAAAATTTCAAACAATGAAGTTACATACTCAAACTGCAATTCACATAAACCACTTCAAAGAAGACAAACAAAATCAATATTTTGTCCAATCACGAAAATGACGTTAACTGTACCTTGAAAAACTTAACACTTCAAATCAAATTTTTATCAACTTCCATAATCATTTCCCCACTTGAGTTTACAACAAAAAACTTCCCATTGACTAAAAGCTCAATGATAATTAAACTCCTTAACAACTTATCAATGAATTGCCATTAACACTTTTCAACATAAAAGAAAGAAAAAAGAATAACAACCAGACGTATAAAAAATTCAGAAAAAAAAACATAAAAATATGCCATTCAAACACGTGGTTGTTGTCTTAGATGGTTGTTAAATTTAATTTGCCGCTCAAACATCGCTGTTGTCATGTGGTGTTTGCACTTTTGTCAGGGTCTATAAATTTCGTTTGCTTAGGTAGGGTCGGTCGGTCTTGTGGCGTCTAAGGTATAAGATCATAGCACTTCTAGGAATTTTTTTTATCGGACGTTGAAAACACAAGAAACACACATTACAAAAATAGATTAAAAAAAAAGAAGAAAAAAACAAAAACTCGCCATGTGGCGGGTAATTTGTCTTCCTCTCGCTCTCGTCTATGTTAATTCGAGACTTTTGTGCAAAATTTTCACTAAGCAACACATTAATTTTGTGTGCAAGATTAATTTGATTTTTTTTTATTTCTATACTCGTACCTTTTACACTTATCGAACACAAATCTCAAAATTTTATTTTTAATTTGATTTTGTTTTATTTTTTGTTTAGACACAATGTTGCGGAGTTTGTTAACCTTCTTTACTCGAAAGAAATTTAAATTCTAACCGAACCGGCTAGAATGATTATAAGTCTTGGTGTGGAATTAAAAAATAATTTTTTTTTTTGCAAACTTAAATACTTTGTTTAAATTATTTAATTAATTTTAAAACAAAACAAAGAGTAACCAATTTTCTTGGCATTCGCACTTGGCACGTTTATCACTGATTTATTATTCTCCTTCCTGTTGCACAAAATTTATTTTCAAACTAATATTTGAAGAATGATTAGAAACATTTAATATTACAACAACAAAATTTAGACGGTTACAATTTTTTTTTTAAATAATTTTCCTTCGTTATATTCTTTTCATATAAAACTGACGGAAGACACTTTTCAAGGAAGAGATGTAGCCGCCACGAAATAACGAATTCAACTGAATCTTTAACCAACGTTGCTTTGCCTTTTTCTGTCATGGAATCGCTTGCAAGAAGTGAGTTGTTAATAACATGGGCTGTGATACCTACATGTTTATCGCATGAGAGAATTGTGTTGTTTGCTGCAATCATTTTAGCAAGAGGGTTGTCGTTTTTAAGTTTCTTTTTAGCGTGTTAATTTTTTCTAGAAGTCTTTTTGTAATTTTAAGAACGAAAATTGCAAATTTCAACCTAATACTGACAAAAATGTCGAGTGTATGAATTCCAGTTATTGCTTTCCATCGCTAAGAATTTCTTGACACTGAATTATGTTTGATTCAAGATTATCATTGTGACACAATGACAGATGTTTTAATCTTTTAAAAGAAAGAATAAAAAATCCTGCGAGCTGGCAACTCTTTTCTCAACATTTCGTTGACGATTTAAATTTTGTATCGAACATTTGTAAGTGTGAATTTTAATGCCATGCAAGAAAATCCCAATCAAGCTAAATAAATTTTCTGAGTCGAGATACTTGTTGAATTAGCATTGTGTTGGTTGAATTTTTGTTTTCTTTCTATTTGATTCTAAAGATCAGCCAAAGATGTTGGGTAGAGTTTGCGTATTTTATAATTACACATGTGGCTTGTGCATTCATTCAGCATACCGGTATAAACCGATTTTTGAGTAGGATTTGAAGTGATGGCGACGCACAGCGACGGACGGCGGCAAAGCGACAATAACAAGGCAACACAGCAACGTCAATAAATTGACGGTTTGTGATTGTGACTGTGAGTCATATTTTTTTTGGTGTCATGTTGGAGTGGCACTTGGCTTATTTGTGGGTTGTGGGTGTTGTGAGTTGTGACGATTGCATTTTAGTTTGTTTTTTTTGTTTTGTTTTTGAACAAAATAAACAATCTAAAAAGAAATACAATTTAAAGTGTGTGGTATTGAAGATTCAATAGAAGCTCCTTTGTTCGGAAAGCGCTCATTAACCAACGTCAATTTTGAGTTGTAAAGCTTTGTTTTGCACAATTTTGATAACTCAGACGGGCAAAGCCCTTTTCCTGAAATTTATTTATATTACAAGCCTTAATTTTTAGTGTCTCTATAAAATTTAAGCTCAAAGCCCAAAAAAAACAGAATATGTATCTGCACATGGTTTCGTTTGTGAATCAGCGTTACTAAAGATTTAAGCTCGTGGTATAAAATATAATTGCTGGTTTTAATCTATTACAGACAGCTTTTGTTGTTTGGTTAACATTTTTAGTTTTTATTGCGTATTAGGTTTTATCTTATCTTTGATAGTTTTGCTTTATTGGCTTGGAGATATTGAGAGCAATTAAGAGATTAATAGATACAGAACCAGATGGGTGTGAACTACGAGTTTTACAGTAGATTAAAGAGGATTTGACGTAACGGCTCAAAGGAAAATATTGACGTGTGTCAATATATCTTGGTTTTTCTCTGTTTTAACGCAGAGTGGATTTAAGTATCCTGTTTTGAAATAATGATGTGGCACTTATTCTTATTTTTCTGTGCCAAATAACAATTTGATTTTGCTTAAATTAATGTTTATTGCTTTGGTCACTAGGGCGTATACTTATTATTATTTTTTTAATTATTTGCGAGACGTACTATATGACAACTACTGCGTTCAAATTCGAGATTCTTTTCTGATACAAAAAAAAAAATGAAAGAGGGAGTGCGTCTGTCTGTAGTCTACTTCTTAGGCCAAGAACTGTCAATGGATCGATTGACTTCAATCGGGTTCCTATTTTTAAGACCAAAAATTAACAGGAAGTTGAAAGGAAATTTCTTTAACTGTTCAATATTGAGGCACATCGATTTTAAGCTAAATTACAAAGATACTGCTGAAATTCATTACAATCGGCTTTCAACTTGGACAGTAATAAATCAACGACTATGTCCATTTCCGGCTGGTTATCTTATATATAAAACATTAAACGATAAATGTGTTCTTAAGCGCAGAACTCGAAAACGGTTTGACTGTTTGGAAACATATTTTGACGGAATGTAGTGGTGCAGAAGTAGTTTAATGTGGACACCCCATTTTTCCTACTATGCATTTCATCATGTGCTGATCTTAAACAAAGTTGTTTTGCATGAACTTGCGAAGGCTTCTGAGCTGGAACGACCCTACTAGCATGTCGTAGTAAACGTTGTTTTCTTATAAACATATAAATCTCACGCAAATCCGTTGAGGACTGACGATTTTTGTACCAGTGGAGTGTTTGGCACCAAATTTTGAGGGTTCGTGTATTGGCACAAAGCTGTTCCTGAAATATGGCCAGGGTAACGGGTATTAGGGCGACGAGAAGCGGGGCGACGAGTAGCGGAGCGACGGGTAGCGGGGGGAAGGGTACCTGGGTGACGGATAGCGGTGTGACGGTAGCGGGGTAGTGGGGTAGCGGATAGCGATTACCAGGGTAGCGGGAAGCAATTACCGGGGTAGCGTATCTATAAAACCTATATCCGTCCAAGGCTTGAGTACAATTCCCACCTTTGGGCTGGTGCTCCAACTACTTACTAAAGCCCTTTGGATGGAATACAAAAAAGAATGATTGCTGATAGAGAGATCACTGACGCATTCACTCCTTTACACTACCGTCGTAACGTAGCGTGTCTCTCCTTGTTATATCGCTACTTTTATCGGTAATTGCGCTAGAGAATTAGCCAGTTTGCATTCCTCACCTCAAACAATTCGCCCGTAATACTTCGCTTCTAGGAATGCCATCAGGTTACACTCAAGCCAACTTCGGTACGTGCTCTCAAGTATAGAGAATCATTTTTTATCCGTACTACGCGGTTATGGAACTCTCTTCCACACTCTGTCTTTCCCAGTCATTACAATGTTCAAGAATTTAAGACCAATGTACACCGACACCTCCTTTCCAACCCCTTATTCTCTTCTTCATAATGCACTCACTGTGTCTCTGGCATAAAAAGGGTATAAAAATCCCTTGAGTGGGTGCAAATTATAAAAATTGGGTAGTGGAGTAGCGAGTAACGGGATAGCTAGGTAGCTGGGTAACGAGGTCGAGGGTAGCAGTTAGTGTGGTAGCGGGCCGCAAAAGTGGAGGTTTTTTATGTTGATTGAGACAGTACGAAGTCTGTCGGGTCTTTGCTCTATCAAGTGTTTAGCCTCAAAATATATCATAAAATCCAAAAAAAAGTTAATCTTTATGTACTGTTGATCACAAGATAGTTTTTGACAACTTGGGCAGTTTTCCCTTAAAGGTGTATTCTCAACGCTTCTAGTCATGGACGATTTGACAATATTTTTTTCCTTCAGCCGCAAGTTAACAAACTTTGATATATCGAAATTTTGGTATTTGACAAAATAAGAAAACAAATATTATCTCCGATATTGTCGTATAATGTCTTTATTTTCTCAAAAACAACTCGACCGATTTCGATGAAATTTGCACTTTTTGAATTGAGAAGAAAATGTTTTTTTGTGATAAATTACTTTTTTGGGATTGCGGTTGCATATTTTAATTTCATTTATAAAATAATAATTCATTCTTTTTTGAAAAATATTATGAAAAATTAATTTCTCGGGTAAGATCTTTCAAGCAACTTTTCAACTTAGAAACACAAAAAGTCTAAGAACTGAAAACTTCCATTATTTGCAGATTAATTTGAAACCTTAACATTATTATTTGATGTTTAACATATATATTTCAGAATTACTAGCTGACCCGACAGACTTCGTACTGCCTCAATCGATGTAAAAAAGACCTAGACTTTTGTAGCCCGCTACCATACCACCCGCTGCCCTCTTCCCGATTCTCCACTACCTGCTACCCTGTTTCCCGCTACCCCATTTCCCGTTCTCCAATACTTCTAAACGGTACCCGCTACACCAGTAATTGCTACAAACTACCAACCTTGAAAATGTTAACTTTGTGAATCTATAACTTTACTATACTCAACAACAGACAGTGATAAATAATTTCAATAAATAATAAAAGTCCAGTAAGAATAATTGATTTCACCGAACACCAATACAATTTGAAATGAGATTTAACAATTTTATCATTATATCCTCTCTTTTTATAATATTAACATAATAACCTAGCTCCAACCCATGTCAAAATTCTTGTTTTAATTTTTTTTTGTTTTCGTATTTCGACGGGTAAATATTACATCGAATATCTAAGAGTATATAAGATTGCTCATCTTCTTTTGACATCTGATTCATTAGCATCCGTTCAAAAAATATGTTTGTATTTTGTAAATTAATCACATCCGAAAATATCTAGTTAGATAAAATAAATCAATTCCAAGAAATGCAAGAATTTGGTTGAAACAAGCTTTATCGTTAAGTGGTTGATTGTTAATTGCTTCGATGTTCGATTAGAACTTGTTTCCACTCGACTAACACTCAACATTTTGCGATCTGAACTCGATTAAATAGTTTTTTTTTTAGTTGGGTTCTCGGATTGAAGACTTCTTTCATAAGTTTCAGAGCAAAGTTACCACTGTGAAATTTAAACCGAACACATCTAACCTCAAATCGTTCACTTAACGTTGCTCTTGATAAGGAAACGGAAATCGAAACCCAACTTGCTTTTGAAAAACAAAACTCAAAAACCATCTTAATTCTATTTCTTGTACGTAATATTTTTATTTGAATCATTCTATAGCAACAGCTTTATCAAGAGTTAAGACTCAAATAAATCTTAATCTCACTCTGATATAGTAATTACCGTAAGGATACACCCACAAGCCCATACGTGCTTTCACCTATCCAAACAGAGTCATAAGAGTTGTTGCAATCGGTATTATCAACAAACAATGTGCCGTTGTCTGACTTAATTAGGAAATATTTGTATGTGTGTTCCTTACCAACTGTACCATGTTCTGGATTGTGAAGCTAAAAACAAACACATTCACACTTTTCAGGTAGATTTTAGAGCTGTTTCCAAGAGGTGTGTACAAATATTGAAGTACAGTCGCTTCAACCTTCAGCTTATGCCATATGGATACTTAGAGAAATGTGCAATTACTCTAACATCTGGCGGTATCGAAATGAAAGGGAATTTTCTACGCTCTGTACACAGGTAAGGTAGGTATCGGCTGATGTCTACCTTTTGTTGTGAAAAACAGTAAAGATCTGATGTGATGGATTGCCGTCAAAAAAACAATATACCTATACCTACATGGTTTATCTATGAGCGTATTTATGTATGTCGTTTTTATTTGGATAAATCCGGAATATTCTGAAATAGTTGCAAATGTGTGAGTAATACAGTTTTTGATTCCGATATCAAATCCAGAATACATTTATTCTCTCATTATCATCAGCGTCAAAATCAGTTTTGCCCATTTGAATGCAGGATGATCCGAATTTCAGAATGCTTTATTCTTTCCGATTGTCCAACTCATATTGATCTGTCGTAAAAACTAGATAAGAGAAAAATAGATGTCGGAATATCCGATGAGTGCAGTTTCGAGTTCAAATGATAATTGTGTTCACAGTAAAACTTTGAAACTCTTCTTCAAGGTTTACTAAGCACTTTAGCCTCTAAGAGCTAACTACGGCTATAAAACTTTAAAATTGTCTTCAATTTCATCAATTTTATAAAAACAGTCAAGTTCTTCACAAACTACGAATATATAGGGCACAAGTCTCCGGTCAGATAATGTTTTTCTTTACTTTCAATGTTAATATATTTTCTTCTATCAGTGTTTCATTCAAATCTTAATATTTTTCTAAAACTATGTTAATGAAAGTAACTTATACCATTAAATTAAATTGATGAATTCTAAAATAGGGCGATTTTCCAGTTTCTCCGAACTATAGTTCTACTGTCCGGACGACTGAAAATCGAGTGTTCGGACAGTTCAAGTTAAAAACTCAATATCTTTTTTTCTGTTAAGTGTTGAGGATAGAGGAAACCATTTTCTGCACCGGTAGTTATTTCCTGATTGTTTGACATCCAAATTATTTTATGTTATTGTTAATTCAAACGAAATATAGAAAAAAAAAACAAAACAAATTCGGGACCAGTCTCCGGACGATTGAAACAGAGTCTCCGGACGATTTTTAACTACTAACCACTCGTCGCTTAAATGGCGCAAAAACTCCTGAATTTGTTTTCGTAATATTAACATATTCCAAGGTAAACAAGTTTTTGTTTCTTGTTTCCAAAATCTAACTGAAGAGGATCGAAGAAGAATAACGAAACAAATAGAAAAGTGGAGGAAAGAAACTGGTTTTATTATTCCCATAGTCAGTTTTTGGTAAAAAAAAAAATATTTCCTTAAATTGTTGATATTTCTCCATCCATGGACACCCAAATCGTCTGACAAGGAATAAATAATGATACAACTGTTTACATTCGAACAAAAATACTACCCAGTCTCTGGACGATTAAAATCTAGTCTCCGGACGATCGAGGACGAAATTGTTGTTTTTCGTTTTAAATCTATTAGAGGAATGATAAGTGGAACATTTTTATTCTGGATACAAAGAAGCACTTCGGTCAAGGCAATTAATCGTTTCAAAAAGAATTTAAAAAATGAATTGAGTGGTGTGACAGCTCTTGAAGAGCCAAGGCCTAAGTGGCCTACTCTCTTCAACAATCCCATGGGTGCGTGTGAAGAATTGAGGGGACCTACAATTTAACGACGATTCCGAGCGGCAAAGTTAAGAAGCACTTTTTCATGACAGATTGTTACTCTTGGAAGTTTTGTCAGTCTTTCGCAAGAGGAAGTGCCCGTGAAAGATGAAATAAAAACTATGGATACGAGTAGGACTAGAACCCATGACACGTTCTGCTTAGCAGCCAAGGCACCTAACGTCCTAAACACTCAGCCACGGGCACTACCTACTTCAAAAAAAAAAAAAAATAAGAACATCGAAAAAATTATAAAACAAGACCTTGTAGCTGTCCGAAGACTAGATTTTCGCTATATTTGGGACCAGTGCCCCTGACTCTGAAAAAGTCCTTTAAACAAAAGCAAAATTTAATTTTTCTTCTTAGTTTTTGGAAGTTCATTATATTTTCAATGAAATAAACTCCATTTGATTACAAGACCGCAGAGAATCAACTATTCCCAGTATATTTTTCCAAGGTCTGCAGCGGTTTCTGCTTAAACGACCCAAAACTATTCCGTTATACTATCGATCGGGTTGAAATTCGTGTTTTTAAGTCTTCTGTGTTTAGTTTCTCTTTCATTGCCTATAAAGTGCTAAATCGTTCGGACACTGAGGTGGTGCCGTTACCCTATATACATGTTAGCAACAATCATTTCTATTATGAAGTGTAAACACGGGTTTATAAAGCTATTAAGCTCTTTTGTAATTTAGATTGATATCTCAAAGTTTATAACTTGCCAACAAATATGCATACAGGTAATGATATGGTATTTACCTTATGTCTGACACCTCAGATTTTCTTATGCAATTTTAAATATCTTATCTACTATCTAAGGCCGTAATTACATCGATGAATACATTTTAAGTATAGATTATTATATTACAATAGACGTTGACAATAATAATTTGTGCTAAGGCAAATAAACAAACCGAAAAAAATGTACGAATAGTTCGCACGATCTTGCCCAAATGTTCAAAAGCTTTCACGAGACTGTTTAATTCAGCACATAAATTTTTGATAAGTATTTAAGAACATATAGATTTGAAAACTACTATTCCTCGTTTTTAAGTGACATTGCGACTACTGCAATGTTGTAATTTAAAGCAGGTACCTACTTTAGTAGGTAGCAAGAGGTTAAGGCCTTCATTATTTCCGTAGTAAAACTTCTTTAGGCTGGATACGGAGGGTGCTACAGAAGTATCTGGAACGCGGCGGTGATCCAATGGCATTACGGAAATCAGAAATCATAAAATTGAAATCCAAAAGCGGTTATTTCAGGAAGCCAGAAACAAGTATCAAACATTCAATTACAATTGTTTGATTTCAAACCAAAAACTGGAATTTCATCGAAAAATAATAAGTCTTGGTCCAATTGCTCGTAAAGGTTACAAAAACTCATTTTGTATGAAGTCTTGTATACGATTAACGAGTTCACTATTTCTATTAACTTCAATTCAAAAAGTCGACGTTTATCCTAATCAACTGCAGACTCATGTGACTATCTTTGAATTCACTTCCATTGTATATTTATGTTCGGCTGTGTTCTCCAGACCATCCCAATCGCTTATTTTAAATCAAGAATAGTAAGTTACCTTTAATAGCAGCAGCAACAGGAATCTTGAAGTTGCATTCCTTCCATGTCTAATAATAAATCTGGATCTGTATAATTCTGGACATAGGAACCTTGAAACAACTTTAACCGTAACAAGCGACAACCAGAGAATATGAGAAGGTAAGCCAAAATCCCAGACTTCAGAAAAATTACAAAACAAAAAAGGCAAGGTGAATTTCTTAAGTAATAAAAATCAGAAATAAACAAATTTGACAAACGGTGTGTCAATGTCGTTTTCGATTGGTCTTTTTTTGAAGTTTCTTCTTCTACCTCCAATGGAACGGGTTATGTTGTATGTGTCATTCTTCGGACGCTTCTGTTTTCAAAACAGAAGAGATCTACTCTTCTCAGAAGCATTCCGTCTGTCAAAGTCAGTCCAATGGAATGCTTTCAGAAGACTTCTGGACTCTTCCGTATGCTTCTGGACGACCAATGGAAAACGACATAAGAGAAATGTCCTGCAAATGTTTTGTGTGAATTCGGAATTTTCATTCAAAAATCAAGTCTAACTTCCACAAAAGACTTAAAAACACAGCAACATCAAGGAATGCACATTTTTCAGTTTGTAACTGGCGAATTTTATTGTATATTTTTTTTATTACTTGTATTTCGTATATTTTTAATCGTGTGTGTTGCGCACACTGTCGTGCAGACAGTCAATAAGTGAATTTATGCTACAACAAGTAAAAATTCGCGTGTGCATTGAGATGACACGCAATATAAGATAGGTACAGGTGAATCCATGCCTCGGGCCGAATACACGAGAAAAACAAGTTGGCATAATGATGTGGGCAGTCGTTTTGGGTTAAAAATAACTGAGCAATAAACAGTATCCTTTGAAAGGGTTTAATGGCCAAATAAGGTGTCAATGACATTGTCAAGGAAAAAGGGGCTCGGACTTTGGTTCATTCGACTTTACGTGGCGATTCTTTGGCAGTTTTAATGTCTGTAGATCAAGTTACAAAAAGGGCGTGTCGGCGTGAAGCTATTTGAATTGGAATGCAGAGATTTAATAAGAAAAAAAAAAGAATAAAAATGTGTGGAATCCAACTTTATGATTTTTGGAGTGCCTTTTGAATTCCATCTTTAAGGAAATTTGATCTGTCTTCCATTAGTTGTGATTGAGATCAGAAGATTGTGAAAGAGATCAATATCCTCATTCTTTCATAAGCTATTGCCGAGTCTGCTGTGCAGCTAGAAAATTAGAACAAACAGCTGTCTGACGGATGACACTTGTCTTTGAATTTGACAGTTCTTAATATTTGATTCTATTCTCTAAAGGTACTGTTACATCCAGAAGCATTTGGAAGAGTCCAGGACCCATGTTCTGTAACTTATCACTCGCAAGAAAAAAGTGATAAACGCGCGGCATCGAAACAAATTTCAAGTTATCACGTCGTAGGGTCTCTGTAACTTTGAAAATCGTTAATTTTATCACCGGAACGAACTCAACAGAAACACTGGAAAATTATCGATAACTGGTGTTCTGTATTTTTCAAGTTCGATAATTTTGTCAGATGAAGAACAAAATATTATCACTTGCAATTTTGTTGGTGATAAGAAAAATTTTGTCGAACATTTTTTGAGTTACTTGAGAGTAAAAATGTTCTAGGTAATTCCTATTATAGAATTTGTTGAAAAGTAAATGAACTTTCCAATTTTGTTATTTTTTTTTTTTAAGAACAAGAGACAATTATGCTACACAAATGTTGCCTTCTATTTACGTTTTTCAATTATCAAGCGTTTGGTTACACTCAAAATGAAAATACCCAAGGGGAGAAGAAAAGCGAAGCAGCAGAAGCCGATGAGGAAGGCGAACGTCGCCGTGGCATCACAGAAGATAGCAACCAACAAGGGTCTAATGCTCATACAGGAACTTTGGAATTTTCGTTCATCCTTCGTAAGGGAGTTTTCCGTTGCAAAGAGAGTCAAAGAAGTGTATCGTGTCAAGCCTACCAGCAAGAAGGGTATCAAAATCAAAACATTAACAAAATGTTTTATTTTATTTTGTAATTTTATTTTTAACGTTGTTTTAATAAAATAATCTTTAAAGCACAAGCAACAGTGAAGATGTTTTGACTATTCTGTATGAGTCTTCAGTCCTTTTTTGTATCTACATTCATTTTACAGTGAAGTTCTCCCATGAAAACAAACAAAAGTAGGTACATGTTACTTACAAATTGAAACAAAAATCAACTTTAAAATTCTTTGATAGGAATAAGATACATACAAATGCTGAAAAATAAACAAAATGGTGAAGTTAACAAATTTCTAGTGTCAAATTTACCACATTCCACTGGACTTACCATTGGAAGTTTTAAGTTATCACTCTCAGTTACAGAAACCCTATTTTTAGCAAATGTGATAAAAGTGGAATTTTCTGTTTCATTTTTATCACTGCGATAAGTTATCACCTAAGTTACAGAACATGGGTCCAGAAGTCTTCTAAAACCATTTCATTGGACTGACTTTGACAGACGGAATGCTTCTTAGAAGAGCAGAATACAGAACTCATCCGTCTTGAATACAGAATCGTCCGAAGAATGACGCATTCATCATAACCCGTTCCATTGGAGACATTGAATAAGAAGTACAGAAGGGGTCTTATGAAAAAGAATTGAAGCATTTTTCTAAGTAGTGTGAGTTTCACAAACACAAAAGCATTAAAACAGGGCTGGTCTGCAGTTGAATGATTAATCTCAGGGGCGCGAAATTTGAATGAATCAATATCTCATCGATTGTGCTTCAACTTTTTTTCAATCTCAATTCTTTTTTTTAGGATGCATGGTGTTTTAACACTAAAGGTGCACATGCACGGTTTTTAATGTTTAATTCTTGTATTTTTTAGTACATTTTCTTCATTTTTCATCTGTAATTCATCACGTTTATTACGCCTTTTGTAATACAACCAACAAATAAAAACGTTTCGAAACACGATGGAAGAACTGTTCAAAGCACACCATGGGAACTCAACGAATTGCAGCGCCTTACCATCACCAACAGAAATAATACACCCCTGAACTCGACTGACAACACAGTCAAAGTTTGACAGCACAGGCCCCAAAAATTGACAGCAAAGGTCCCAAAAATTGACATCATCAGACATTTTTGTTGCTTCACTCACGTACACTGTACATGTAGCTAACACCGCTTCATGTACTTCTTATTCAATGATTGGAGATAGAAGAAGAAAAGTCGAAAAATGACCAATGGAAAACGACATAGGAGATTTTCGAAAAAGTTCTATATTTCTTGATCAAATCTGCTCGGATTAGTCAGCCAAAGCACAGTGTTGATAATCGTATTTATTTAGTATCCATTTATCCAAACAACAATAACTAGCATACGTTTCCTATTGATTCTACATTTTTGTTTATTATTCCGATTCAAGGTGAGCACGCGAAACTATTAACTGTATATACAGTTTCATAGCGATGAATTATCACGAGTAGGTAGGTACATATTTGCGTTTTAATCGATGTCTTGGTGCAAATCATACGAACTTACGGTCGATCTCTGTGATGTATCTTGCCCGAAACATTCAATGAAATACAATCGTGGAGTTGAAAAATAAAAATAAACAAAAACAGAAAAAACGTGCCACCACAATTTGTGGAGGCCAATACGACCAACCCTCTTCATACGTCAGCAGTATTTGAGCATTGAATTAGTCGAGATAGCAGTGAGCTCATATGAAAAAGATGATAAATGAGCAAATAGCAAAAGATCGTAAAACAGAGTAAGAGTTGGAGGTTAAGAAACTGAAATTGGATTCAATTTAAAACATCAAACATTTGTACATAAATGTCATAGTTTCCCTATCCCTATAAACAAATATGAAGACACTTGACAAATTAACGCTTAAGCTCATATCCCGGAGAATATTTGTATAAAGATGCTCCGTCTTCTATTTTTTATGAAGAACGCATTTTAAATATCAGCGTTGAATCATTTTTAGCACGTCAAACGATAACGTTTGGTCAGACTTTGTAGCCAGGAGGAAATCACAAGCCTTCATACGCAAATACTTAAACGTCATAATCTTCATGATGCTATATTATTGCTCTTGTCATATCTGTCATATCAAAATACATGTCAGTTACGCTGTTCCTTGTGATGCAAATATTTTCAGTGGTTAGAGGTACATAATATTTTTTGTTAAATGATAACAACCAATAGAAAACAAATTTGTTTTGTTACAGCAAATTTGTAAACAGAAGTTAATGTACCGTTGTGCTCAGTATTCTGCAAAGTTGTTCTGTTTATTTTTATCTGTCAAAACAGATTGGTACAAAGTTTGAACGCCAATGTAAATATACTGTTCTTTATTAAAATAAAAAATTAAGCAAGAGTTTAAAGTTGACTCTCTGACGTTAACCTAGAATCCGTAAAATGCAACAAATGAGGTTTGTTCGATGTGCGCTCTGGGTCGCTCTGTCGCGCTCTGATTTCGCACTGAGCTGTTCGATGTCGCTCTTATTTCGACCGGTGCATTTCCACCGTGTTCGATGTGTATTCGGTGCTAGCACCGGAAGTGCTCTGAATCGCCCCAAGTTTTTCCGGGCGAGAATTTCGGAGCTGTTCGAATCAGCTGTTGCTATACAACAATGAGACAAAAAAACAGAGCACTACTAACGCGTTCGATGTGAAACTAAACCCAGGGAAATTTTTCAGGTTTTTGACAGCCCCGGGGCTGGTTACATCGAACAAACCTATGCTTTTATTCGACAAATGTTGACTGTTGTTTAGTTGAATTGTATCGTGTAGGTCCATATGTGAATTGTGTGGTTAAACTTAACGTTCGATTAAAATTTGACGTTTGGTTAAAACTGGGATCAAATGTAGCCATTTTCTTTGCTTTTTTCACTGCTCAGTAGCCAGCATAGCAACATTTCCCCTGCCAAACAACAACAATTTGAATTGCAGTCGATAAAAAGGTCAATCAAAAAATGACAGTTTTGCCGGCGATAGAACTTTCAATCATTGAAATAAAGACAGCGCTGATGGCGTTAAGAAGAATTATTTGCTGTGCAAATCTAATGATCTGAGTTATTAACTCTCCTGGATTGAAGTGTTTGCTAATTTTTTTTTAAATCCGAGGCGCAACCCTTAAGTCCATTTTGCGACGTTTTATGTAACAATTGCCATACAAATTGAATTTGACAATAAAGTGAGTTGGAGTGTTTCGCACTTGATTACGGTGCTGGCTACAAGGTAGTGAAAAAAAACACGACTACTACTTCTTCTACTTGCGTAGAACTAAAAAAAATTCCCTCATGATTTAATAGTGATTTGCCATGTTCTGCTCCTTAAACCGAGAATAACCTCAACAGCATTTATAAATGAAGCTTTTCTACTAAGCAATTTGAAGTAAATGTCATAAATTGTTGCCTCAAAACTTTCTTTGAAAATTAAAATAAATACAACAACCACACGCTTACTGTTATAACAATATGAATTCGCTCAATAAAAAAAATATAAGTCGGAGGGAAATACATAAAACGAGTTCTCTTGTTACGGATTCTACTCTCCGCTAGCAATTTTGGGGGCTAGCATCGGTGGAAGTAATTATTTTCATTTTTTGTAAGGGATTTCCGCACGGCAGTTCTACAATGATGTCAATTGTCATTTGACTACCCGATCCCTTTAGCTCCAACTCATCGCCAAAATAATCTAGTCTGCAATACTATGCGAAGTAAAAGGTACTTATGAATCTAGTGCGGATCAAAAAGGTCTACCATTCATAGCACATGTCTAAATACTCAACCAGCTATATACATAAGTTATATCAAATAGAATAAAATAAAATATATAACAAATATTTTAAGAAGCACCCTTTCGATAATTCAATTATATCCAGCTCACCTCAAACTGCAGAGCAAATCTCCAAACCAAATATCATACCGCCACCTATTGCCCGACTCAAAACTTGACAATTTCACAAGAAAACAAAATATCCCATACAATTCTGACAGTTCTCCGAATAAAATTCCCTCTTTATTTCACAACTACGCCAAACATTTTCGATCAAGTGCATTCTTGTTTAATTCCGACTTGTGAAAAAATATAAAAGTAGAAAAACTTTTTGATACTCTTTTTTCGTTGATTAAACACCAACAAAAACAACCTTGACTTAATTAAGCACGTAGTATTTTTCAAAAATACATTACGTACTGATTGTGATATTAATTAAGAATCTAAATAATAGCATTATTTATTTAAGTGTAAATTTAACCAAAATTCTAAAATCAAACAATAGAAACATGTCTTCGCCATGGGGTAAAGTTGAAAACGTGCAAAGCATGAATTTCGCTGAAATCATGTCCGAGGAATATGCTCGTGAAATGCAAAACAAGGAAATGAAGAGGAACGAACAATTGCTATTGGATCGTTTGAAAAATGCAACGAAAATCAAAGAAAAAGAAGTTGTTCAAGTTGATTCCCTTTGGGAGGATACTTGTCAACCATCGGGAAGCTCATTGAGTGGAACCTACGCCCAAGCTGCCAAAATACCTCTTGAGCCCGAAAAACCAATCGACAAAGAGGACGCAGAGGAATGGGAAGATTGCTCCGAATTGCTGGAACAAACAAAGCCAGAAGCGAGCGAAGGAATTCCCGATTTTATTGTCGAAGTTTTACGACAGGATGCCGGAGACTTGGGATGTGATTCGGACGCTCTTATTGCCCAAATGATGCAATCCCAATTTGACCACGAGTACAATGAAGAAGTCAAACGCATCGAAAAGAAACGCAATCAAGGTAGCAAGGTTTCGATTTCTTTGAACAACTATTTTCGTGACGGTGACATGGAGTTCTCCAGCGATGAGGAGGAATACGAAGTCAGTGAAAAATGCCACTGGGACCGTTTCGAGACAAACGAGAAACTCTTTGAAACGATTCCCAAGTGCGGCTTTAAAATTGACAAAGATGGTGAAAAGATAACCAAACACGACGACAAAATCTGTGGTGTTCGCAATGCTTGCAAAGTTATGTCCTTCCCACCGGAATTCCCTACCGGCGACACAGCCGCCTTCGATATGAAACTCTCCAATCAGGTCTTCAACCAGCTGAGGACTTACTCGAGTAAGAGTGAAAGGAAGAACAGGATGGCAGATCGAAAGGAGAACGTTGCCACTGCCGAAATGGGAGTCGATGCACCGACTCGTCTCCTACTGTACAAACTCATCAACAATCAAATTCTCGAACAAGTCAATGGAATCATCTCGACTGGCAAAGAGGCTGTCATTCTCCACGGCTCGCCGGATCCAAATTACGTTGGAGATTTGCTTCTTCCAAAGGAGTGCGCCATCAAAATCTTCAAGACAACTCTGAATGAGTTCAAACAGCGCGATCGCTATATCAAGGACGACTATCGTTTTAAGGACCGCTTCAGCAAGCAAAACAATCGAGTTATCATTAACATGTGGGCCGAAAAAGAGATGCACAACATGATGAGGATGCGCGATGCCGGCATCAACTGCCCAGACATTGTAATCTTGAAGAAACACGTCTTGGTCATGTCATTCATCGGAGACAATCACAATGCTGCCCCCAAGCTCAAAGACGCTCGTCTCACCGAATCCGAATTGAGTCTTGCCTACGAGGAGGTCATCGAAATGATGCACAAGCTTTACAATGTTGCCAAGCTGGTGCACGCCGATTTGTCCGAGTACAACATTCTCTGGCACGACGACAAGTGTTGGTTCATTGATGTTGCTCAGTCCGTGGAGCCCGAACATCCAAGTGCACTTGAGTTCCTCATGCGTGATTGTAACAACATTGTAACTGTAAGTTTGTCAATCTTGATTCCTGGGGTTTCCTCGCATTGACGTCACTTTTTTGTCTTTTCAGTTCTTTAAAAAACGCGGACTGCCAAATGTATTCACCAAAGAGAAGCTATTTGAGCATATAACTTCTCTGGACGCTGCCAAACATAATGTTGCCATGTTGGAGAGAATTCATACTCGCGGGGCGTCTGTGAAGCAAGCAACTGCTCCGAATCAGGAAGAGATTCCAGAAGAACTCAAGCCGCTGTCCTATCCGTTTGAGACAGCTTGGGAAAAGTCACAGGAAGACAGGCTTATGGCCAAGAAGGCAGAGGCTGCGTCATCGTCAATTGAAGTAACTGAAGCTCTCAAGGTTCTGAGTTTCACTGATGGAGGGGCTGGGGAACGGGTTAAGACCGCCGCTGGTTCGAAGTAGACAAATTCTTGAAATAGAAAAAACAAAAATTGTAGAACGCTGGAAAGGATTAAATAAATTTTGAATGATGCCTTCACTCCGGATGGGTCGCCAACAAATTTGTCATTATTTTTATTTTAAAAAAATTCTACAGTTTTTCAAAGAAAGATCACTTTTCAAGCTCTCAATTCTAGTTGACTAATTCCCTTGGCGGTGGGGAGAAGGGGATTTTCCCCAATTCGAAGGTGTCCGCTTTAAAGGCTTCAATTTCCTCGGGCGTCAGGTTTTCCATTTTGCTGTATGTACGATCGCTAGTAGTCGCAGTTAGTATTTGGAATTGCTGCGGCTGTTGTTGGGGATAACTGGCTGCAGCTTGGGCGAAGATATTCGACTGCTGTTGAGGTTGAGATGCCCCAAATGGATTTGCGGCAGCAGCAGCGGCAAATAGTCCGGTTGATTGTTGCTGTTGTGGTTGTGGTTGTTGCTGCTGTTGCGGTTGTGGTTGTTGCTGCGGCTGCTGGCCAAATTGAAGTTGTGGTTGAGGTTGTTGTTGTTGTTGTTGCATTTGGGAGCTGAATATATTTCCAGTGTTTTGGGGTGTCATTTGCGGCTGTTGGATTTGTCCGAAGAAACCACCTTGTTGTGGCTGTTGAGGCTGTTGTACACCAAACGGTGACTGTTGTGTCATCTGAGCTCCAAACGGCGGAGGAGGCTGTTGTTGTTGTTGCTGCTGCTGCTGTTGGGGAGTTTGAGAGAACAAACCAAATGATGTGGGCTGCTGAGGTTGAGCTGCCTGTCCGAAAATGTTGCCTCCAAGAGCAGTTTGCTGTTGTTGAGGTTGAGTCTGTTGAGCTGCCTGAGCGAATATTCCTCCCGCGCTAGGTTGTTGTCCAAACATCGATGTATTCGTTGTCCCGAATGGTTGGGGTTGTGTTTGTTGTTGCTGCTGCTGCCCGCCGCCAAATATTGAACCACCTCCAACTGGTGTCTGTTGCGCAGCTTGAGCGAAAATGTTACCTCCAAAGGCGTTTGTTTGCTGCGGCTGTGCCTGAGTCGAGCCGAAAAGCCCGGTCGATTGTTGTTGTCCACTAGAAAAGCTGCCAAACGAACTCTGTCCGAGAAGCGGTTTTTGAGCTGAACCAAAAATACCTCCACCTGAAGCAGCATTATTACTCGCCCCAAACGGATTTCCAGATGAAGCACCTCCAAAGATGTTGTTTTGTGTAGTTGCTGATGGCGTTCCAAACAAATTTGTAGTGCCACTCTGTTGTGAATTTGCTGAAGCAAATGGATTTGGCTTGTTGTTTCCCTGTGGAACATCAGTCGTAGTATTATATAGGTTAACAACAACGTCCATGACTTCTTTGTTGAGTGAGAGTAGCATTTTCATTTTGTTTTTTGCTTCGAGAACTTCCTTGTTGAATTGATTGCTGAAGGTTTCGAAGAAGTTTTGCTTTTTGGAACCATAGCACAAGTGTCTTATTTCTTCAAAGGATTGGTCCTCGATAAAGTTTGGTACTGATGGTTTCTCTTTAAATGGGCCGAAGCAAGAGAGGGGCCATTGATTGCCGTTAACTGCAGACTCAACATCGGATTTGAGCAGTTGCCTACGGGAAATTAGTTATTGAAATGTGGAATTGATGGAGGTTTTAGACTTACTTGACATCCAAATGTTCATTTACGCATTTTGTGCCGAAACGGCAATTACCGTTCAAGTAATATTTACATAAGACCATTTTTGAAATTATTTTTAAATTTTCTTAAGAAATTTCATAAACTTGTGCTGTAAATTGAAGAACAAAAACAAAAACAAAATCGGTATTCATTTGTCATTTAGAGATGTCAAATAAAACGTCATCTGAAGAGGTATGTTTGATTGTGTTTTTGGCTAATACTATGTTTTCACTTGACACCATAAACTGTGGTTAGATAAGATTGTGCTAGATAAATATTAATAAGCTCTGGGGCCGAATTACGGCATCTGTTATCAAATAATAGGTTACTGAATTGTGTGTGGTTGGCATTACCTCTCACGTTATCAAGTTCTGTATCGAGCTTCTAGTGTTTTCAATTCTCTTCTCAGTTATCAAACTAAATTTCATTCGAAACATAAATACTGATGGGAGCACCTTATTTTCTTTGAGCTATTTTTTTATGAAATTGTTAGATTCTGGTAGGGACGAGCATATTCATCTTAATTATGGCATATTCTTCTGCATTCAGAAGTTTCTATAACCTACACAGTTCAGGGCAGCAGTCAATCTAAGTTTCTTACCTGATGGTGGATTTACATTTACACGTATCTGCATCATGTTGATCTGTAAAAGTCAAGAAAAGTAAGGCGGGTGAGATATACGTCGTTATACAAAAGAGTGAACGAGTACACTATATGCCTGCTTTTTTTAATTGCCATAATTTTTTATAGCTCAGTAACTTATGAAGAGAAGCCATTTTTTGGTAACACATTTATTTATCAATTCCTCCATTAATTTCTGGTTGTAGTATCTATACGAAATGAAGTTCATTAATAATTTATTGAGTTTATTTCTTTTCGCAATCGCACATATAATCAAACGAGCTGAAAAAATGACAATTATAGACTTTGTTGCTTTTTAAGCGTTCAGGTGAGAAAGGGAGATTCGCTGTTGACCTGAACTCAGTTATTGGAACTTCAAATGCAGATAAACATGCTGTAAAAAAGATGAACGTATTCGTCTTAACCATAATCTTGATCTTGATTTCTATTATTTCCTATAATCTTGATCTTGACAAGATGTCTGCATTTTGATTTTGCCTCTCTATCGAATGAGAATGATTTTTGTATTTTGCATCTCTCTTTTTTGCATAACTAAAAATGCAGATACGTGTAAATCCACCATGAACGCAAAAAAAAAACATCAACCACTTTCAATCTTGCTGTACTGAAGCCGTGTGCAGATTGGATGAATTTTTAACCACTACTCTCCGCTCCGCAGATAGTCTAATTTTTAACACATTTTATCCAATGCGAAGTGTCAATATTTAACCCAACGTCAAGTTTTAACCACTTTTTAACCCGAATCACATACGGCCTGAAGCAAAACTTCTGTTACCGAGCTATAAAATATTATGGCGATTGTGTTACTATTTACTTAAGGTGGCGCTACAATCCGTTGTGGACTTGAGCCTCAATTAACAGTCTCCGCCAGCCAGCTCGGTCCTTAGCTAGTTGTCTCCAGTTTTGCATTCCAAGCTGATTGAGGTCCTCTTCCACTTGGGTGCGCCACCTGAGTCGTGGTCTTCCTCTCCTCCTACGTCCCTCTGGAATAGTGTCGAAGGCTTTCCGGGCCGGAGCATTGGTGTCCATCCGCTCTAAATGCCCCAGCCATCTGAGTCTCTGGACCTTGACCCTTTTGGCTGGGTCCATGTCGTTGTACAACCCCTAAAGTTTGCTGTTATATCTTCTTCACCATTCCTCTTCAATGCACACGGGTCAAAGATGACCAGAAGAACATTCCTCTCGAAACAGCCCAACCCGGCGGCCACTCGAGCAAGTTATGGCTAGCAAGTTGGCATACAATCAAATATTTTGCTCACACATTCAAACTTTTAGTAAATACTTGCTTTAGTACTTGCCAGTCAACTGGCTTGCAAATTTTGAAGCCAGTAAATGAGCAATTAGAAAGTAATTTGACAGGTTCTGCCGAATTTATCATGATGAAAACAATTAACAGAGAATACTAGTTGAAGCGAGAGTTTTAATTTCTGTTTTTGTTGGCGACATCTTTGAAATTCAAAATAGGATGTTAATGGCAGTTAAACTTATAAAAAAGCGTTCAAATGGAAAAAAATGTGAACTTGCAAGCTAGTTTCCTAGCAAGTTGCTTGTCACCTACGTCACACTAAGTACACCTATAGAGATTTGACATATAATATGTGTACGCACTTACTGGCCAGAACTTGCTCGTGTGGTCGAAGGGTAAAATATTTTCATCAATTTCCCACGAATACCAAGCATGTCACATCAACTGTTTTTGTTTAAGACAAGCCAACGATAATCAACTATCGTATTTACAGAATGCACTACTCTCCTCCTTACTTTTTAAGAAAAAAAAAAGAGAAAACATTGTAATAAGAAATATTTTTTGTTTTAACTAATTTCCATGCAAATTTTTGTTTGAAAAGTCTTGTTAGTACGATATACCTTCTCTAAAACTTTTATGGTATGTTGACTTAAAATTAGTACATAAATATTTAAAAGTATTAAAACTTCTTGCCAAAGTGGAATCACTAATTGACAATATCTCCGAAATTAAGCGCCCATCGTCATCTCTCTTAAAATTGCATAACTCTTACATTTGCTGATGTTCTCTCTTTAATTTCTCATTTCTAAATTCCCCTCTTATTCAGGTATATATAAATTTTTTCCATTGGAAATCTGTCATTTATTCAATTCATATCGTTTTTTTTTTACCGATGATGCAAGTCATTAGTTTTTCATCGTAATAACATTTGAATATCCAAACCAGTAACACCAAAACCTATATGCCACGATAACTTTTCGTTATTTGCCACAAAATATCTTCAATTCTTCAAGTACCTACTTCACATGGAGAAATCTAATTTGCCGTATGATTCTATCTCATTCACAACACTAATCAGAAAGAGATGTCGCTTTCAAAATAATTTCTATTTACTTAAAATTTCCATGGAGAAGGAGAATAAGAAAAAAAGATAAAAGAGGCAAACATTGAGAGAGAGAGAACTTGCTTAAGAGAAGCAAAGCAAATCTCAAGAAATAAAATAAAGGGTGACAAATGTCTTATTTGTATAAACGAATAAAATATGGTTTATCAATGAAAATTCTAACATTTTGGTAATTTAACTGTCGAACTTTATAAAATTACACATGTTTCCAACATATTTTCACATCTGATAAACGAAATTACCCTAAAAATCGAATGTTTAATATACGAAATAGTTAACACACTTTTGGGTCACCCTTTTCAGCTAGCCACCATTTTGCCGGGCTCTCACCATTTGTTTGGAAGGAATATTTTCTCAGTTACTGAGTAAATCGCGATGAGTGTGCATCGTCAGTGTTACGCGTTTTCTTACGGTAACCGTTGTATATAACAAAAAAAATAAAGCATATAATTTGTAAGCTAAAAATCCCATTAAAGCAAATAGTCTACACTTTTATACAACCTTTGTACACATTAAAATATTTCAAGCTGTCAATTTAATGGTTTTACAATCTTAAAAGTAACTATTTGGTATAAAATAAGCAAATATGTTTATTCTGTAAACAGTG
>CAKKXW010000002.1:89963856-90190936 GCA_920937365.1 Sphaerophoria rueppellii | reverse complement strand
TGTGTTCGTTCTTTTTACTCATTTTAAGTGAAAGAAATTTATTTTTCTTCTTCTCTCTTTATTGTGTGAATTAATTTTTCGAAATAAATTAATTTGAAATAATTACAAAACAAAAGCAAGAAGAATTCACGTGTAAACACCAATATGAGGAATAAAAGGAAACTTTTGCAAGGATGAATTATGGGGTTCAATTTTTTCGTAAATGATGTAAGTTGAGTTATTTTTAAATTTATTTTTATTTCTTCATTTCAAGGCGAAAATATATATTTTTTGTTTCTAATTTTAAGGGAACAATAATGTAAGTTTTGATAAAAATTTGGTGTTTTGTGTGTGTACATACGATATTTTTATGTTGTATAGCTACGCCCACGTCCATTTTAATCTCACAGGTATTTGGATACTTACTTGCTTACTGTGTTGGGTAGTGGGCAATTGTTTTTGTTTTCACAGAGGACGTAAGCTCGCTGGAATTTTTGTCCTTTGGATTAGGTACCTGCTATAAAATGAAAGCGAGCCTACCGTCCTCATTTTTTTAGTACCTACAGTTTTTTTTTAAATTCAGTCAAACATTTAAGAGCATGTGTAGGTGTCAACTTTCATTGAAATTGGCTCAGTAGTTTCTAAGAAATCGTTTTTGAGAGACGAATGAACTGAAAACAAAGTGATCTTTTAAGGGTTTCGTTTTCATCCTAGTTAATGGAGCCCTGCAATTCATTTTTTGTCACAAAATCTTTTCTTTTCTCTCTTGCTGAATTATTATCAATGACTGACCCTCTCAACTTCGCCTTAGCATTTTAGCTCAAAATTTTAAATCATGTAAAAAATTAAATCTTCAAAAACTTTGAAGATATTTTGTTCTACTGCTTCATCAACTAACGTAGATATTTTAAACGAATACTTCTCCTATATTGGCTGCAGAAAATCGAAAAACAATTTTTTTATGTCTTCGTTATTGAAGAGGATTTAAGGAGAAAATATAGGATTTCATTTTTTTTTACCTTGAATATCGAATTTTCGAAAGAAAAATGTACGAAAAAACAAAAAGTACCTGATTCCGAAAATCAGTTTTCAAAATTCTAAAAACAAACAAAATATCGCGCGAGTTTCATAAAACTCCTCTTCCCGCCTTCTGTTTCTTCAGCGCTCGAACAGATAGGAACATTCCTACACAATGTAGGTAAATATTTTTTCACGACAACTCTTTCTAGTAGTAAAATTAATTAAAATACTTTTGTCATATTTTGTCGAATTTTTTTACACTTCTTAAAAAAATTGTGCACAATTGGACAAATTGATTTGACTAAATCAAATAATTTTATGAAACATAGGGTAACGGTGCCAGACTCTATCCACAAAGAATTTGCAAACAACAACAAAATAAATGATCATTAACATTTGTCACATACACATACGAAATTTCAACCCGATCGAAGGTATAACGGAGAAGTTATGGGTCCTTTAAGCAGCAGCAGTCGCTGCTGTTTTGCTAATTTTTTGCTAAGACTTTATGAAAAATACGCTGGTAATAGAAAGTGTCCGGGGCACTGATCCCAAATATAGCGAAATCTTTTTTTTTTTACTATTAACTTCCAGGAGGAAGTAATTGTAATGGGGCCGATTTTGTGAATCTCCAATTTTTGCATATATCCATGTTTCGAGGCCACTAGAATCCAAATCAAGCGTTTTTATGATGATGTCTGAGTGTGTATGTGTGTTCGTATGTGCGTTACGTTTTTTCAGCTCGATTATCTCGCGGTTCGCGAGTGGTTCACTCATCGTATTGTCATAAAATTGGTCTCATTCGACGCAGTATTGTGTTGTTAAGAGCTGAATCCGCTTAGCGGGATTTTAATGGCAATCAAAAATCAAAGACAAACCTGATAAAATGAAAATTATGATAATTTCTGCAATAATTTCAACAATAGTGCGAAAAATCTTATAGTTAGTGTGAAAAAAAAACATATTCAGGAGTATTATTGACTATATTAGATTACTAGCTGACCTACCAAACGCTCCTTAGCCGTATATTAATATTAATTTTCGGAAATATTGCTTCAATAATAGAAAACTACAATATTCAGGAGCAATATAGGCTCTAATTTAGTGTGCAAAGTAGTTGTGAATGAGTCCACGAAATGGTACGCTCAACTTTTGGCAGATAGCGCCACTGTTATGCTCCTAAAATCATCAGTTTTATGGAATTTAACTTTGAACCAACGTGCGTGTACAACTACAACGGGATGCATCGGCTGAATATTTTGAAAAACAACTAATGTATTTACTCATTTTTCTACTCTGAGAAGTTAGTCGTGTAGACCACATGGGTCGCACTCATATTTTTTATTCTATTTTCAAATTTTTTTGAAACGTATAATTTCCTTGGCCGAAGTGCTCTTTTGTGTCCAGAATACAAATTTTCCACTTATCATCCCTCTAATAGATTTGAAACGAAAAACAACAATTTTGTCTTCGATCGTCCGGAGACTAGATTTCAATCGTCCGGAGACTGGGTTGAATTTTTGTTCGGATATTCAAATTTTATTATCATTATTTACTCTTTGTCAGACAATATTTTGAAATCATTGGGTGGCAATCGATGGAGAAAGTTAAGGAAATATCTTCCTTTTAACCGAAATCTTAACATAGGCATGCATACAAAGAAACACATAAAGAAACCAAATAGACGGTCAGCATTACCTATTACCTATACCTCAGTTAAGTGCTTCGTTCCCTTTCAAGTAGATTTTGGAAACAAGAAACAAAAACTAGTTGAGCTCGGAACATGTAAGTATTACAAATACAAATTCAGATAGAAAACAGAAGAGTTACTTTAACTAGGAATTATTTTTATTTTTTTGTATGCCAAACAATCAGGAAATAACTAAAAATGCAGAAAATGGTTTCCTCTATACTCAACACTTAAGGTGGCGCTACAGTCCGTTGTGGTTAGGTTAAATTAGGTTATATGGGCTGACAGTTGATATTGTTACCGTCACACTTAGATCAATGTAGATCCTTTGTGATACCCTGAGTTGTCACTTCTGAAAAAGTGGTTTAACCTATGAATTCTATGGTAAATCGAGCCATTTGGTGGACTTGATAAAGTTCAATAGACGATTGCCTGGGAGTTCAGATAGGTCTTCTAGTATCTAGTATAGTCTATCTAGTATTGAAGAAATAGTTGCCTAAGAATTTTGATCTAGTACGGCAGAGTGCTGGACGGTGAACCGTATTTTCGTGCTCTTCCTCATCACCGCAGCCTTTGCATATGTTGTGGACTTGAGCTCGGTCCCTAGCTAGCTGTCTCCAGTTTTGCACTCCACGTTGATTGAGGTCCTCTTCCACTTGAGTGTTCCATCTGAGTCGCGGTCTTCCTCTCCTCCTACGTCCCTCGGGAATAGTGTCGAAAGCTTTCCGGGCCGTAGCATTGGTGTCCATCCCCTCTAAATGACCGAGCCATCTTAGTCTCTAGACCTTGACCCTTCTGGCTAGGTCCATGTCGTTGTACAAACCGTAAAGTTCGCTGTTATATTTTCTTCGTCATTCCCCTTCAATGCACACGGGGCCATAGATGACCCGAAGAACTTTCCTCTCGAAACAGCCTAAGGCAGTTTCACCCGATTTTATCAAGATCCAAGCTTCTGCACCATACAGCAGAACTGGGATGATGAGGGTGATTGAATGAAAAACTAATACGGACACTACGTAGTGTCCGTAGCTTAGTGGTTAGGTGCGTTTGATGCTAAGCAGAACGTCGTGAGTTCGAGTCCTATTCGTGCCTATAGTATTTATTTCATCTTTCACGGGCACTGCCTCTTACGAAGAAGAGACAAAACTTCCAAGAGTATCAATCTGTCATGAAAAAGCGCTTCTCAACTTTGCCGTTCAGAATCGGCGTTAAATTGTAGGTCCCTTCAATTCTTCACACGCGCTCAGAGAATTGTTGATGAGCGTAAGCCACTTAGGTCTTGGCCTTCAAGAGCTGTCGCGCCACTCTATTTATTTTTATTTATAACTTACTCATAGAATAAGAGTTACATAATTCATGGGTTACAATTTCTCATTAAAAATCAAATAATTAAAAACTTGACGTAGGTCCTTCTTTTTCTTTAAACCTTTTTTAAACTTGATTGATAGATTTTCATCATCAAATTACTCACTTTGTAAAGTACTTTCATAAATGTTGCCGCCTCGCTTTTATTGCTTGAAAAACAAAGTTGTAAAAGGTTTACCTATGGATGTAGGTAAAACACAACCTTCACAAAATAAGGATATGATAATTATATTCATCAAGTTTATGGATTCATTTCGTTTGACACACAATAAAATTTTATTCCATTTTTGCCTTAAATGTAAGTAAAAGTAAATAGGCACCTACTTACTCTTAAATACCCAATAAAACCTAATTTCATAGAATCATCCAAACCTCTCCTAGGCAAGATGCGAAAAGACAGTTAGAATTCTTTCTGTTCCCATTGTTAATGTTTTCAAACTCGAAAAACAAAGCAAATACATTTGTATGGGTAATTGGGTACATTATTCAAAATAAGGTACAGAAATCTTTCCAGAACGGTTGCAGGTATCGAATATCAATTTTTGTTTTCTTTTTTTTTTAATATTTAAAATTTCTGTTTCTAAAAAAATACGTTTTTTGTTTTCTCCTTTTCAGATGAAAATACACTCAGTTCTCCAGTCAAGGATGATGCACTAAAACGAAGAAAAGTACTCAAAGTGTTTAGTTAAGAAAAAAAAAAACCTTCCTAAAAGTGAAGATCGCGTCGTTACAAAAGTTTCGCGGTATGCGTTCGCCGTAGAAGCTCAAAAAGTGAGCTCCTTCTCGACCATCTCGAAGAAAAAACGCGTTCGAATGGGGATTCCAAAGTTCTGTGTTGAAAACTCTTAAGATTCAACAATCGTTTGGTCCCCTACAAGAAAGAAGAAGAAAAGTTCGCGCACTTTAAAGTCGTTCATTTTTCCCATTTGTTGTTCGAGTGTTTATCTCCCCCGCGTTCCCTTCGAGTAAATTCAAACAATAAATAAAATTCTCGGTTCGAAAATAAAAAAAAAAATTGGTGAAAAGTGAGAAAATCCTTTAAAAAAAAAATCCAAATTAATTGTGCAAAAGAAAAGTGTTGATGAAAAAAATGTAAGTTCTTTTCCATCCTCCCTCAATATAAAATGAAAAAAAAAATCTTTTTCTCTAAATTTTGTGTTAAAATTAATTAAATTCGTATTTTTCTTTCCATTTTAATTGAGTGACAGAGATAGAGAGAGAGAAAGAAGGCAACAAGGCAGGGTTTTTTGTTATAAAAAAAAAGTAAATGACAAAGAGAAATAAAACAGATCGTAATTAGGGATAAATTAAATTAGGGTTTCCTTCTTTTGAATTGCTAGTGAGGACCAAAAGTAGCTATACGCGAGAACAGTGTTGTTTGAATGTAGTTGTTGTAGAATCTGTTAGGAACAGCATACAAAATTATCAACCAGCAGTAAACTGTACTGTTGTTGTTTTTCTTGTGTGTATTATTAAATTCTGCAGAAATTAAAATGAAGACAAAAAAAAACAGTCTACAGTAAAGAAAAATTATGCACCATTCACCATTTCCCAAGGAACTATCTTTTATGTCGTTAAGAAAAAAAAAAAAAAAAAAACAGTATACAGCAAAGAAGAAAACTTACAAAAACCCTTGACAAGATTATGTGCATACATTTGTACTCTACTGTAGCTAGAACAGTGCAGCCTAAGTAAACCCATTCGTGCAAAAGAGATCGACAATATATGAATCCGACAACAACGACGACGACGACGGAGTAACCACACCGCAACCAACAAGAACAACGAACAACACGAACACGTTGATATGGTATCAACAGCGGGCGCGACGGGCAAAACGCAGAGAAGGAAGACAGCACCGAAAAAAAAAAAATTAAATCAACCAAACCAACGAAGAAAAAACGACAACGACTACAAAATTCCTCACAACTACATCTATACACAATCATCATCATCAGATTCGGGTGGCTGTATTTCTGCTGCTTCTACTTCCACCATCATTGTCGTCATCGGCATAAACTCATGAGACTCATGAAACCGAAAGAGATAGACAGAAGCAATGTGTCATTGGAGTGAGGGCGAAACAATGTCTCTTCTCTGATATAGCAGCATTTAGGTAAAAAGAACCATCAACCGAACGAACCGAACCCAATCAAATTTTTAAGCAAGGGGGAGAGGGCAGAGGGGTGAAGCTACAAAAGCAATAAAAGAAAATAAACAAGTTAAACAAAAACACAACCAGAGGAATAAAACAAAAAAAAAACTAAAGATAATAAAAGACATACGAGAAAAGAATAAAACAAAAATCGATGCGTTCCGGTTTTAAAAACACGAAACCATTATCAATGCGACAGAAAGAGATGGCCAAACGAATTCATAGAAGGTAGTTTTTATTAGATAGACAAAAAAAATAACTCCAACTAGAGAAGAGAGAGAGCAACACAGGACTATCTAAAAGTATAGAAAGATGTTCGTTTATAGATGAGTAAAAAAAAGTTGAACAAACGAACGTAAACTATTTTCGAGTTTTGTTCGTTTCGAGACGATAAAAATGAAGGAAGAAACAGCAACGCAAAAAAAAGAAGAGATGTGCAACTTTTTCGGTCACGTAGTCTTTCGTATTTCTTCTTCACATCACTACTACTAGCTAGCAGATGAAACAAAAGCCACCAGCGTTCACCCACCCCACTAAAACGACGAAGAAAAAAAAAAAAAACCGAGCTCCCAAAACTCCCCCTAGTGGTTATTCCATCATTCTACTATTTTTTCGTTCTGTTTTGAGATATCCCTGGCTGGCTTAGGCTGTTCTGCTAAAGAAAACTATACAGAATTCACAATCTCATCTCCCGCAAACTGAATCAGCAGCGCAGAGGACGAGCAAACGACAGGAGAATCATGTTAAAACGTGAACCAAGCAAGACGAACCGAGGAAAAATATGAATGTTTTTTTTTTTTTTTTGTTCAGTCCGCAGCTCCCAGGTCACAGCTTTCTTCTTATTCTCAGATGGATGATGATGATGGCCTGGCCATATTATTCCTTTTTTTTTGTATTCCTTGCTTCCAATGAGACTTTAATGGACAAAAAACCACAAGGCACACCAACCATCTGCGGAACTGCAATGGCTGCCGATTTTTTTTTTTGTATTCGCCTCTTTGTTCGTTTCGTGTTTCCATATAACCACCCATATGGCGTTTAATTTTAAATTTACGTAATTAATTTCGGGACTTGACTTAAAAACTACAAATCCGTCAAAAAGAATGAAATACAAACAAAAAAAACACAATCATTTCGGTCAACGGGTTCTTTTGTTCTCTTTACTTATTTGTTCTTGGAATAACTACGTTTTGTGAAAAATGAGAAAAAAAAATGTAGCAGAGAACTAATCGCCGCGGTCGGCCGTTTCCGTTATCATTGATTATTATCAAATCCATCTATCAATCTAATTCCAATTTCAATCCAACAAAACAACAGAACAAGAAAAAAACAACACAGCCACCCCATTTCATGGCAGCTTACAAAATGAAACGAGTGCTGTTGTTTCTGCTAGCTGTTGTGTTGTTGAGAAATGAAAAATATCTACGAACAAATACCAAAACCTGAAAATAAATTAAAACTTTTCGATTCGAACGTATATCTGCCCCCCTGATGCCCCCTCCTAATTTCGTGTCCGTCGCCTTAATGTGTTCATTTTTATTTTTCTTTGATTCTCATATCTTGCCTTTTGTATATGAAATCATCAGGCATACAATTGTGTTACCTACACAGAGACACAAGAATTTAAGAAAAATACATTTTTCTTATATACAGTGCGAGAGTGTTTTGTAGTTAAATAAATCGGGCGTTCACTTTATATGGATATTGCGCGCGTGTGCTAAAGCTAAAAGCTGGTTTTCTTATTGTGTTTTTCCTCCATCCCGAAAGGCAAACGAAACAAGAACGAGAAACTATACGAATCCCCTATAAATGAAAAAAAAAAAAAACAACAATTCCGTGTTTCGGTGTGTAAGTGTGCGATAAACGTCAACCTGCAAACTGCGAAGGGGGTGTTCGAAATATGTGTATACCTTCAAACAAATGGAATTTTTATTTTATTCTATATAAAGGAATATTAAGTGTTTTGTGTGCTACGGGTGTGTGTATGTGTTTCTGTTTGTCAAGAGGGCTCCCATTTTTGGATTTCACCACACACCATACATAGAAATCTTTTTTCCATCCATCTTCATCTAGACAAGTTAATAAACACACAGTACACCACATACCGATTGATGGTTGTTGGAGAGAGAAAAAACGATCGGGTACTCTGAGTATCAGAGAGAGAAAACGTTTACATGGGTGGCCTGAAAAAGGGGAGCTTTGTATTTCGAGTCTCTTCTGTGTAATGAAAACTTTGTGTGCCCATTTAAGTGTATACCTACTTATGTACATTGCGGAGAGTAGTTTTTCCCTTGCGCGCGCTTGCATATAAGGAAATGTTTTATATAACTACATGCATATATATCTCGTCTATATTTATGTATGTGTATTTTACCGATAGCAAAAACGCAGTAGAAAATAAAATCCCATCAAACGAAACGAGAACACGGTTGCGAGAAAGAGCGCGAGAAATTCAATAAAAATGTTTGTATATACCTAACTATCAAAAATGTGTATATATTGATACATAAGTATGTATCGTCTGAAAACGCAAAGAAGAAAAGAGCAGAGAGATATAATCGGCAACAACAGAAAAATGTGTATGTGTTTTCTTATAAAAATCTAGCCTTCCCTGTCTGTATGTGTGTTATTTTTGTGCCATCGAAATAAAATGCCATGTTATATTTTCCACTTAAATGCGAGTGAAAGAGAAGCACCAAAAATTCCTATTCCGTCGATTTCGATTGTGTGTGCCTGAAAGAGCTAGAAATATCAAAGGCAAAAAAAAAGAAGTGTATACGATAAAGTGATGTATAAAATGAAAACAAGGAAGAGAAGTGAAGGGAAAGGCACACAAAATTGTTATTAAATTGTGCAACGTCGCGTTTCTCTTCTCTCCTACAGCTACAGTGTGTGTGTTTAAATGTATTTTTCGTCGCTGCCTCGTAGATCATTGAAATTTTTATAAGAAAAAAAAAAAAACAAGTAATAATTTCGGTCCGTCGTCATTTTTCGCTATGCGCTGTTGCCGTTTTTCGCCCAATTCGTATTCGTGCTATCGTGTTAACGTGAATCGCGTTCGTCAACATTTTTTTTTTTTGAAAACTTTTATATTGACGACTGTTTACATGTGTGTGTTTATTTAATGGCAGCAGTTCACTTCAGTTCACTACAATGTCTACACAAGTATAGAAGATAGATTGTTGGAAAAAAAGGCAACAACCGAAAGAGAAGAACCAAAAAATATATGAAGAATTTTAAAACACACTGTTTATTAGCAATAATAAAAGATGAATGAAAAAAAAGGCTATAGGGTACAGGAAACCAAAATTAGTGCTGCCTGGATTAAGCTTACATACATATCTCAGACCCCACCACCCTAACGATTGATATATCCATCCGGTTTTTTTGATTGTCCGTCCTTTCCTTTTTGGGTACATAGGTTCTTACCTATCATTCGCCATCTATCTATCTTACTATCTATCTGCTGCCTCTCTGCCTTGAGGGTACCCTACCCAACCCAAAGTTAAGAACTTATTTTTCTCAAAGGTTCTTCTCTCCATACACACTTTCATATAAAAATATTAGCCAAAAGGTAGTGTAGTAGATGTGTATGAGTAAATGGATACCCTTTTTTGTACATAATATTATATTAGTAACAGAATAGGTATGAATAAAGAAAAACGAACAGAAAGCCAACAAAAAATAACATAGAAAGAATGTAGGAAATTTTCAAACGTAGATTACAATTACCAGACTTGCGTTTGTCCCCCTCGACCCCTGTTTCGTTTAGGATGGTAATCCCTATCTCTCCTACTCACTCTATCGTTCTTTTACTGCATTGAGTAGTTTAGTTGAGTTCTATTGGATTAAAAAAAAAAAAAAAGAAACGAACGTCAAGTGTTAGAGGAAGCGAGATGGAGAGAAACAATTTTAGTACGATTACGATATAGGGTAGGGTATAGTTTGTTGAGTTGAGTGTGTTCAGGGAACATGAGAGCAAATTAAATAAATCTTTATATGGGTAGAAAAAAAAACGTCGAATGCTTTATGTACACATACAATCATGAATAGACTTTAATTTAATAGAATTAAATATAAAAGACGGATTATCTTTTTTCATATAATATTTTATAAAAAAAAAAATATAATAATGCTCCCTGTACGGTTCGGATGTTTTGTATGATGGCTTCTCTCTCTCTCTTTCTCTGAAAAGTGTTTTTTTGGAAAGAAAAATACACGTTTCAGAGTGAAATTTGTCTAAAATCTGTTTTAAAATTTATTTAGATAAAAAAATGCCCTTTTACCCTTGATGTGAAATTTCAAAGAAATATCAAGAAAAATATCCCTAAACAAATTTCGTAAAAAAAATCCCTTAATTTATGGATTAAATTTAAACTTAAAACAACAGTTACTGATATAAAATAAAAATAAAAGAAAAAAAATATCGAAATTCAACGTAAAACGAGTTTTCTTTTGGGAGGAGGTCGCCCATTAGAATCGCCTCCATGAAGAACATAAAGCAAAATGGTACGAGAGACTCGAAACCTTTGGGTTGGACATTTACCCGATACAGCACGTGAGGATAGGATACGAGATCATTTTAAACGGTAAGGGTTTTTTTTTTTAAACAAACATAAACAATTAATTTTTAAACAAAATCTTGAACGAGTCGAGAGAAAGAGTGTTTTTTAAACCAAACATTGTAAAACAGCAACATTTTCGTAATAACAAAGTGTCTCACTTTAAGGGATGCAAACGATACATCGATGTTTTTGTCAAAAACATCCATTTATATATCGACGTTTCTTAAGCCGATAGATCGATGTTAAATCTGCAAAGCATCGACATCGCCCATTTTGTTACTTGATTTTCTTTTTTTTTGTATAATTATTACAGAACTTGAACTCTCAAAGTCAATCTTTATTGTCTATTGTCAAAGTTTCAGAGTTTTTTTTTTACTGTTTTCATTCAAAAGACGGATTCTGAGTGTTCAGAAATCAGAACGCGCCCAGAAAACATGCTTGTGAGTTCCATTCAGAGCACTGAACGTTTAAGAAAAAATGTACCTATAAACAAAATTGTTAAATATTACTGCTTTGTGGTATCTAAAAATGTAAGATTTAAGTGAACTTAAGTGTAGTCGTGTTACAAAAATGACACTGCCGTCTTTGTCGTTATATACAGTATTATTTATTCCCTTTCCATGAATCATATTTGATAAACGAAGTTGTTTTATCGTTTTTTTGGTATCCATGAATCATATATGATTCAAAATAAGAAAATATGGAAAGTGATTGAATGTATACAAAATGTTCTTCGTGTCCTATCAAACCATCCATGATGTACCTTCGTCTTGGAGATACGGAGCACTCCAACAAGCGTCGAAAACACTTAACAATATTCAAACAGAAAAAAAAGAAAAACAGAAACTATTGCACTATAGCTTAGCCAATCCCATACGATACTTTTAATTTAACGATAGGCTGGGATATTCACAGTTTCCACAGAAATGCGAAGACTTCGTGGCACTCTAAAAATCAATCAAATAAATAGAGTGGAGCGACAGCTCTTGAAGAGCTAAGACCTAAGTGGCTTACTCTCTTAAACAATCCTCTGGGTGCGTGTGAAGAATTGAGGGGACCTACAATTTAACGCCGATTCCGAACGGCAAAGTTGAGAAGCACTTTTTCATAACAGATTGATACTTTTGAAAGTTCCGTCACTTCTTCGCAAGTGGCAGTGCCCGTAAAAGATGAAATAAAAACTATGGACACGAGTAGGACTCGAACCCACGACGTTCTGCTTAGCAGTCAATACAGTATTTAATTAACATTGGACGACAATACACCTCAGGCGAATGCTTAAAAAACATTCTGTATTCTAGCCCTTCTCATATAAACTGAACCTTTTAAGTTCTTTTAGACTTGACGTTCACAAGAGTATCTTCATTTTTGCTTAAATAAGTTTAATTTGTCTACTACTATTATTGAAATTATATTACGCAGAAATATTAATATTTTTTGCCACTTTTTTCCACATTTTCCACTGATTCTTCGCTCCTATTGGTCACAGCTTAATGTGCGTTCAAACGAACAAACTCTTCAGTTTTATGTATTAGTGTAGAGTATAGATTGGTACTAGTAAAACTGTATGTATCAAATATGATTCAAAATATGATTCATAGCTTATAGGATATAATATTGATCTCATATTTTATTCATGTACAAAACAGTGATCATTGTTAACGGGCACGTAGTAGCTTTTAATTTAAGAATTCTCTTGAATCAAATGTGATTCATTGACGTTGGAAAGTGTGTGTAGCTGAGGAAAGCAATTTTAACTTAAAAAAAAAAAACTATGTTATGAAGGAGGCCTTCTATAGTCACAACTATTAAATCTAAAAGGGAAAGCGCTATTTTTAGTGAACTTTAAAAAACAAAAATATATCAGCTTCTGTAGCTTATCCCTCTCTTGTCTTCTGATTTTAAGTGCATGTTGTTTGCTTTGCCAATGGTAGCTATCTAGACCTACTCGAGATTGATAAGAATGATTAATTTTCTCATTCAAACTGTAAAGAAAAATTAAAGCGGCTGATGTGTCCTTTCTTATGAGGACTCCTCGTCTTATTGACATTGTCTAACACTTAAAAGTACTTTTCCCTTCAACATCAATTACCAAAGCCCCTGTATTATTAGATAAAATATCTTTTTGAGTAGGAAGGTAGTGTTCAGGCAAATCATATGGAAGTATAAACACCCAAACGTGATTTCCTCCCCTCGTTTTTGTCACTGATCATAATGTAATGTACGAAATTACACCTGAGGGAATTGAAACCAAATGCCTTCTGGGTATCACATCTGTCATTTATTTTTGCCACTATCTATCTACCTACTTACCTTCGAAAAAAAAAAAAACTGCCAGATAATACATGCCGGTGTAAACAATGTCATAAATCATTGATTGTAACTACCAACAAAAAAGTATGCATACTCTTTACCACTGTCCCACCTTTCTATCTTATATTCTCCCCGTTTGTTTTTATGAGAAAAAAAAAATTACGTAATTTTTTGTTTCAATGAAATTTGGCAACATAGCCGTTCATAGTTTCTATTCCGTCACTTCATACTGTTCGTTCAGGTTCAGCCGCCACAGGGCTATCCCCTAAAAACAACAACCAAAAGGTGATGATGATTTTTTTTCAAAGAACATAAATTCCTGTTCTGAAATTCATCTTTCGTATTTTGGCTATGCTTCTTCAACTCAACAGAGAGAAAAGGAAGCAAAAACAAAAAAAAAATCTGGCAACGTCTCAAAATAACCAAAGCAAAGCCAAAAAAAAAGAATAATAAAGAACATGACTAGCAAAGTAGCGCAACTAAAACCAAACATCACATCAGCATTCGGCAAAGTTGGCAGCATTAGTCAGAAAAAGACAGAAAACCTACGAGAATCTGAACTGAACCCCGAAAAAATCGACCGACCAAACGAAACGAACGACCCCGTCCGCTGAGTTGGCTGGTACGGCACTACGACCACGACGACGTTTGAAAGCGCATACGTTCTTTTGTTGTTGTTCTTTCTATTCTACTGCTTAGCCCTGTTCTTTTTTTTGGTCCCTCAAAAAAAAAAAAAACTAAAGAATCATAACTTAGAAGTGGCAAGAGGGTTGCGAAAGCAGGGAGTGGAGTGATGGGACATAGGAGATGTTAAAATTCAGAATGTTGTGAAAAAAATGCGGTGACGATGATGGTCTTCGCTGTAGTCTCGTAGTCGTCTTACTACATCCATATTTTTTTTGTATGTAAATATGTATGAAAAACTTTGGAATATACGTTCGAATGTTTTAAGCTATTCCAATCTAACAATATTCTTTTAGTTCTATTCATATTGGCTGGTTTTGTTGGCTCCCCAGTAACCACATCGTAGTTGGTGCCTTCTTATTTTGGAACGTATTTTCCGTCAGGGTTTTGTTTTAACAAGAAATGTTTAAAATTGGAACGAAATCCACTTACATAAACGTTAAAAATGATTATTGTTTTGGCATTCAAGCCTTTTTAGGGAGTCAAAACTGAACGTTTTCAAATATTTTCCTGAACCTAAAAATAAACAAAATTCAAGTCTCTCTTTAACACATTTAACTGTCTGAAGTTTTGCAAGACAATTTGATTGAACGCCTCTACTGCAGTTCCATTTAAAACGAACATGCTTGCTTCTTTACCATATTATTGGAAGCAGATGACCCGCCAGACTATTTTGTTATGACAAACAGCACACAACCAAATCAGCTAACAACAACTACAAGCAGGCATTGTTTACTAGAGGCACAAAAACAAAATAACACTTTGTTATGATATAGTTCACATTGAGTTTTTGTCCAAAAATTATTAAGGAAGCGTGAAATATAAGCAGTAAGTCGGAGTTCATATCCTACCGTATTTGGAATTTATCAAATATTGAGTAGTCTGACACTTCCCACCATTGCGATTATCATTAGGAGAAAACAGTTGGTGAATTTTTGTATCGAAATATAGGTATTATTATTTGCTCCTCCAGAGCTGGCCCCGCCGTTTACTAACCGTTTGCCATTGATTTTGCGTTTAATATCCGAAAATCGATCGGATTGGGGTCTTACAGAGCTTGGTCATATAGGTTTTACTTTTACCTGCTCCTCACAGAGTTTGGTCCAACCGAGTATACCTACTTTCAAATCTAACCAGCGCTGTCGCCCTATTAAAGGGTTTTCCAATAAGAGGGATATTCAAAGATATTCATTTTTTGAGATGAATGATCGGATGTTTATTTCATAATAAAGAGGAAGGTATGCCGTTTATAATGGACCACAACATCAGCCATATGGCCGCCACGACCACGCTTACAGGACCATATCCTTTTCATGAAATTTTCCATAACCAAATCGCAAAGTGGCTGCCCTATGTCCTCGATAGCCTCACGAATTCCATCTTTGAGGTCTTGAATCGACGCTGGGCTGTTGGCGTAGACCTTATCTTCCACGTGGCCCCAAAGGAAGAAGTCGCAAGGTGTTAAATCACAAGATCTCGGTGGCCAATTGTGATCACCTCTTCGAGAGATAACACGGTCCGGAAACTTTTCCCGTAAAAGATCGATGGTTTCATTGCTTGTGTGGCACGTAGCGCCGTCTTGTTGAAAGTAAACGTTGTCCAGATCAATACCATCCAATTCCGGCCATAAAAAATCATTAATCATCTCTCGATAGCGCAATCCATTGACCGTAACTGTTGCTCCAGCCTCATTTTCGAAAAGTAAGGTCCAATGACCCCGCCGGACCATAAACCGCACCAAACAGTCACGCGTTGAGGATGGAGAGGCAGATGCGACAGTTTTGCTTGTTGACGTAGCCTCCGAGGTGGAAATGGGCCTCATCAGTCAAGATGATTTTTCGATGAAATTCCGGATCAATTTCATGCATTTCAAGTACCCAATAAGCAAAGACACGACGTTGTTGATGATCAGCCGGCTTGAGTTCTTGTGTTAACTGAACTTTATAAGCCTAAAAGCCCAAGTCTTTATGCAAAATACGGTGTAATGACGTTTGTGGAATGCCTAATTCCAAAGAACGACGAGGAATGGACAAACCTGGGTTTTCTTCAACACTTTGGGCTACAACAGCAATATTCTCAGTTGTTCTTGAGCGACGTGCACGGGTTTTATTCTTCACATCACTAACTTGTCCCAACAGCTCGAATTTGTCCACCAATTTCTGTATTGCGGTCCGACAAGGTGCTTCACGACGACCCAAAAATGTTTTAGTTTTACGAACCGTCTCTGCCAAATTTTCACCATTTTTATAGTGAATTTTAATAATTTCAATGCGTTGTTGAAGCGTGTATCGTTCCATTTTTATTAATGGCGTAGTTTCTACTTGTCAAATGTCAAAAAATGACAGCTTCAAAAGTGAAAGCTACCGAAATAGCGGGCTCTTCAAAATAACACCTCTTATTGGAAAACCCCTTATAACTAAGCGCAATTGTACCAATTGGACAGACGGCCAAAAAAAAATGTTTTTTACTAAATAGAAAAATTGAAATATGAGGAAATCTAGCACTTTTTGTGGTAAAGTTATTGAAGTAAAATTGACTGTCGGGTTCAATTTTTGTTGTTTACGATGTAGTCTAAAAAGACGATTTTCATAAAAATATGTTTGTTTGTTCTCTGTTGGGAGAAACCCACTTCATGGTTTTTTATTTTGAGTCAGTAAATATTGTGATCTAAAAGAGAAAAAGGCATATGTATCACTTGATAAAATTAAACATATTTCGATTTCTTTGTTATTCTTTTCTATAGACAAAAATGAATCATTTTGCGTTCCGAGGCCCCCAAGCCCCAACTTAAGGAAACTATTTCAAATATAAATCAATTTGAATGCATACAATGGCTAATATTTATTTTCCCAAAAATCTTGAATGGAGTATTATTAGTATTACCAACGCAACACAGTATTTTGTTCATACTGTTTTCAGCTAATCTAACACTTTAAAGTTACATTCTATCCTGAACTTTACTGAGAATATTTTTCACTTGAACATATTTGAATGATATTTTTATTAGTCCTATAAATCATGAAATGAAAAAGGGTAACTGAACTTTCGTTGAAGTCCGAAGGACAGAAGTAAGTCAAAATAAACGTTTTTCTCCATCAAAATTGATTATCAAATAAATTACTCATTCCATCGCCTCGAACGTTGAAAAACAGCAAAGCCTCACACAATTTTCAGAAAAAATTAAATGAATTATTATTAATTATTCTTGATACTATTAGACGATACAAGTGTAATCTTGTTGAACGAAACACAAAAAACAAAAAACACTGAAGTACACAATAACGTTCTATAACTACTAGAACTATGTATTGGTGTTCAAACTACAAAAATTGATAAAAATAAATTTTAAAAAAATCAATGTATTCGAAAAGTTTCGGTTATTCGTTTGTTCAAGTTTGCTGTGTTTAACTGACCATGAGACATAGATACATTTTTTTTTTCTAACATTTGAAGAGCTTAAATACTTTTAATATATAGACATCAGGGAGCTTATATGAAATGTGCTTATTATAATCGAAGGTCATTTAAGGTGTTTGTTTTTGTGCGAAATGTTGTTTGCTTTTTTGTCGGTCAAATTATCTAATATGTGCTGCTTTGACGTATTTGTTTTTTGTTTTTTTTTTTTTTTATAATAAATCATTATTTTTCGCCATATGTTTAGTGGAAATATAATTTGATTTAAAATCATTTGAAACTTGTTAGATGAAGATAGGAAAATTGGCTTTTTTGAAGTTGAGCGCAAAAACAAAACTACAAATTGCATTCAAAGATATAAGATCTCTTTAAATGCAATTTGTAGTTTTGTTTGTTTGTTAGATTTTGATAATGTTAAAACTAGAAGTCAGAACTTGTGTCCGTAGCTCAGTGGTTAGGTGCGTTGGCTGCTAAGCAGAAGGTGGTGGGTTCGAGTCCTACTCGTGCCCATAGTTTTTATTTCATCTTTCACGGGCACTGCCTCTTGCGAAGAACTGACAAAACTTCCAAGAGTATCATCTGTCATGAAAAAGTGCTTTTCAACTTTGTCGTTCGGAATCGGCGTTAAATTGTAGGTCCCTTCAATTCTTCACACGCACCTAGAGAATTGTTGATGGGAGTAAGCCACTTAGGCCTTGGATCTTCAAGAGCTGTCGCGTCACTCCATTTTTTTAAACTAAACAAATAGTTCAGTCTGTTTTTGACTTGGTCTGGGATCTGGGAGATCCCAAGTCGTTCTGGTAAGACTTAAAGCCTTATTCACTAGAATTTTCAAAGTAACGGAATGGCTTTTGGATAACTTTATAGACTATTTGATGAAAAGATCGTCCTGCATGATCAGCTCGACTTACATAATTTTTTTTATTTTTTATAATGAAAAAAGCATGTACTAAAGGGAGCTTGGATGCCCATTTTATAAAATAAAGCGCATGCATTAGGGGGAAGGATGGGGTTGAGAAAGAGGTGACGTCGTACATTGCTCTTGAATTACTGAATGTTACAATGGACGAGGAAGACAGGGCTGGATAACAGCTCACATTCGTGTAGTGCGGCGAATCTCTGTTCTTGACTTGACAGTACGACCGAAGTTTGCTTTGGGAATTAAGAGATGGTCAGATTCTTCGATGCAAGTGCCACTCTTGGACTATGGCAAAATAGTTGAATAAGATTCAGATCGATTTCTTATTCCCTATACAATAATGCTGTCCAGATCAGACTTCAATTGGCTTATCATGTTTTGCATATCCGAAGAGCAGAGACCTTGCCTCCCTGAATTCTTCGGCAAGCTGGCTGTTTAGCAATTTATTGAAATTTTTCATTGCTGAAACTATGACGTGAAACGCCAAAATATAGGCTTGCGATCCTAACCACAGAAAACATTCATTTTCTAGCTCTCTGATAAACTTAACAAAACAGTTGTATGACTAACAGAAAGTCTGTTTTATTTTCTTTCCTATTTTCCAACCCAGTTATCAAGTCGAAAATGTTATCATAAACCTATTGTCACATGGAAACACACACGTGCGTAGAGCCAGAAAGCAATTATAAATTCTCCACACTAACATCATATTATTTTCGTGATTCAGCAAAATAAAAACAAAAAAACTGGCAATAAAATCAACTGCGCCTTATAATAATATTTTTTCTTCTGTTTCTGTTTTGTGTTTTTTTTTTTTTGAGTCATCATCATTAAAATTAACTAACAAACTCATATACCTACAAACTTCCGCAATAATCGCAAACTAGATACGATATCTAACATTTTTTTTTTTGTGCGCAGAAAAACGCAAACAAATAAACCAAAATAACAGCAACAACAACATCGACAGAAATACCACCCCCTCTTATCGAATCAGGACGCCACAACTGTTAGATTAGTGTAATATGAACTCCCTTTCTGTGACCACAATTTAATCAACAAACGCATTTACTAGAATTTCTATTTATCGTTTGCAAACAAACAAACCGAACAGTTCAAAATCCATAAAATTCTGTTTTTTTTTTTAGGTTAGAAATCGTTGCAATATGATATGCTCAGAATGTTGTGTTGTATGAAGTATTGTGTGGGTTAGTTTTGGTCCGATAAAATTTGTTTCCACCATTAAATTCCAAGTAAAGTTTATTTATTTTTTGCTCTGAGTTTATGTTAAGTTATTCATTTCTTGTTAATATAAACATAAAATAGGAACGTTTGCTTTAGAATAAGTTATGTTTCTTTTGTTTTCTAGCTGGCATTCTCAGAATAACATTTTAAAAGTGTTTTTAATAGTTCTCTGGAAATAACGTTTAATGGTGTTACAAAAATAAATAGGCTAATGAATACGCGGCTTACCAAGAAATTCAATTAAAATAATCGGAACAGAACATAGCAGAAATTGAGCTGAGTTAAGTTGCCTTCCAGTTGCGATTGAAACAAGAGAAGTAGCTATCCGATTTTCAATTTAAACAGTTTTTTTCCTCGAAAACAAAAAACAGACTTTTTAAAACTGTTTCAAATGCAAAAATAATACTTTCTGACAAATGAAAATGCCTTGTCAATAAACAAACCAAAATCATTGAAAAATAGCAATGACACCAGTCTCCGGACAGACCCAATTGTCCAGACGATTTTGCACTTAATCGGGAATAAAAAAGAACTAAACACAGAATTTGTAAAGAACATTAAAGTACATAATCAGTAACATTTTTCACATACTCATACGAAGTTTCAACCCGATCGAAGCCCCTGCTTTTTAAAACAAATGCTGGGAATAGTTGATTTTGTGCGATCTGATTTCAAGATCACACAAAAATTGAGTTTATTTCAGTGAGGCGAATCTTCTTCTCCCTCCAATTATCGTCCGATTGCACTTACGTCCCTTCTTTCTAAGGTCATGGAAACGGTCAAGAAATATCTCGAAGACCGAAAGCTTCTTAATGACCGGCGATACGGCTTTCGCAGCAGCAGGTCCACTGGTGATGTGATGGTTTATCTCACCGAACAGTAAAAAAAATCTTTATATCGTTTTGGAGAAATTTAGATTGTTGCACTTGATATTTCAAAGGCATTTGATAAAGTGTGGCATCTTGCTCTTTTATCGAAAATGCGAGCCTTCGGTATCGATGTATCGCTTCATTGTTGGATTAGAAACTTTCTTTCTAACAGTTCAATTAGACGGATTCAAGTCCGAAACCCACAGTATAAATGCTGGTGTACCCCAGGGCTCCGTTTTATCTCCGACCCTCTTTCTCTTTTTTATTAATGATCTCTTGTCTGTTACTTCTAATCCAACTCATTGTTTCGCTGACGATAGTACCCTTAGCTTTTCATATTCGTTCTTAGACTCACATCCCTCCTCTTCGGATGTGGACCTGCAACGGCAAAATATTATAAGCTCATTAAACTCTGACTTAAACAGCATTGTCCAATGGGGAATTGAAAACCGTGTAGAGTTTAATGCTTCAAAAACTCAATGCTGTCTGGTATAGTTGAAACGAGATATATCCCCCTGCTATTGTCCATGAGTGACACTTGCATCAATGAGACCGAACATCTCGAGATTCTCGATATGTGCATCACTGACCACCTCTTGTGGACCGAACACATACGCGATGTCGCCAAAATGTCGCAAGATGTTTGGCTTTCTTAAGACGCTTCAAGAAATTTGTCTCCCCGTCTGAGCTGGCTATAATCTATAAAACCTTTATCCGTCCAACGCTTGAGTACAATTCGGATCTCTGGGCTGGTGCTCCAGCTACATTATTAAGCCTCTTGGATGGAATACACTGAAGCATTCACCACTTTAGACCACCGGCGTAACGTAGCGTGTCTCTCCTTGTTTTATCGCTACTTTTACGGAAATTGCTGTAGTGAAATAGCCAGTTGCATTCCTCCTCTAAAACATTCGCTCGTAATACTCGCGCTTCTAGGAATGCCCATCAGTTTACCCTCGAGCTCAACTTCGGACGTACTCTCAAGTATACGGAATCATTTTTTAGCCGAACTACGCGAATGTGGAACTCTCTTCCACACTCTGTCTTCCCCAGTCATTATAATGTTCAAGAATTTAAGATCAATATACACCGACACCTCCTTTCCAACCCCTTCCCTTCTTCCTAATGCACTCACTGTGTCTCTGGCATAAAAAGGGTATACAAATCCCTTCAGTGGGTGCAAATTATATAAATAAAAAATCAAAATATAATAAACTTCCAAAAACTAAAGGGAAAAATTAAATTGCTTTGCTTTGTTTCAATCGATTTTTTCAGTATCCGGGGCACTGGTTCCAAATATAGCGAAAATCTAGTCTCCGGACAGCTCCAAGGTCCTATATTATTATTTTATCTATGTTCAAATTCTTTTTGAAACGTTTAATTTCCTTGGCCAAAGTGCTCTTTTTTTATCCAAAATACAAATGTTTCACTTCTCATCCCTCCCCTCTAATAGATTTAAAACGAAGAAACAACAAGTTTGTCTTCGATCGTCCGAAGACTAGATTTCAACCGTCCTGTCTGAAAATAGTTAGAATTTTTGTTCGGATATGAAAATTGTTACTTTTAATTTATTTATGCACCAAACTATTGGGATTTGAATGAAGCACTTACAATAAAAAAAATAAGTAATCTTTCCGGAGACTAGTGCCGTTACCCTATTAAAATAATAATAAGGTCCAGAAAAGCAGTAGTAGTTGCTACTTATACGTTGTAAAGTGTCAACACTAATCAATGTTATGACAGCCTTAATAAGCCATTGAAGCAGTAATTTTCATGTAAGACATGCTATTAAACGGAACTTCATTTACAAACAGTTCTCGATGTGGACTTTGATCTCCAATGATCATATTTCAAATGTATTAAAGTTTTGACATTTATTTATGGATTTAAATGCATGCAAATTTAATGTGTTTAAAAAAAAAAAATTATGCCAATCCGGTTTATTTTTGATTCTTGAAGTAGGAGTAATTAGATAATACAAATTTTCAATTCTCATGCAGACATTTTTTTTAATGGATCTTATGAAATCAAGTTTGTTAAACTAGTTAAAAAAAAAAAGCAGTAGAAACTAACAACTATAGCAAGCTTAATGTTGTCAACTTGAATTTATACCAAGGTCATAAGACGATAATCGAGACACAAATAATAATAGAAGTGACAGTTAATGCGGTCCGAAAACCAGATTAAGCTAAAGAAGGTGTTAGGTTAGGTTAATGCGTCAGGCACTTAAATATTCTTGTTTTAGTGTTTCGATCGATGCAAATTGTCTGTCAAAAAGTTGGAGTATTCAAGTTGTTGAAATTGAAATAAAATGCATAGGAAAGCAAATTTGTATTTTTTCTTGTTCCTATGCTCAAAAAGATTGCAAGGAAAGGGTCATCCATTTTGTGGTTTTGAATTGGAAGCACTGGCAATACGTGTCAAACTTTACAGTCATCAATTGTCATAATATTAGTTGAATGTTTGCCATTTACGATAATAGATCGCTTAACAATCGGTTGGACACGCTTCTTGGGTGTTGGAACAACAGACAGCCTAAGCACCGTTTTTTCGAACACCATTTTCTTTAGCAGTAGTATCCGTAGCTTAGTGGTTAGGTGCGTTGGCTGCTAAGCAGAACGTCGTGGGTTCGAATCCTACTCGGGCCCAAAAGTTTTTATTTCATCTTTCACGGACACTGCCTCTTGTGAAGAACTGACAAAACTTCCAAGAGTATCATCTGTCATGAAAAAGTGCTTCTCAACTTTGCCGTTCGGAATCGGCGTAAAATTGTAGGTCCCCTCAATTCTTCACACGCACCTAGAGAATTGTTGATGAGAGTAATCCACTTAGGCTTTGGCACTCTATTTATTTTTTTTATTTTAGCTGTCGCGCCACTCTATTGGTGGGTATTTTCTGTTTTATTGCCTGCTGACTTGATCATCCATGACTGTTTGGTGTGTGCTCGATGGTCGAAAGGTGTCATTGGTCCGTATATCTTCGGACGGTTATAATCAATTCGGAGCGATATGGTCGAATATAAAATATAAATAGAGTGGCGCGACAGCTCTTGAAGAGCCAAGGCCTAAGTGGCTTACTCTCATCAACAATTCTCTAGGTGCGTGTGAAGAATTGAGGGGACCTACAATTTTGCACTCCAAGTTATTGAGGTCCTCTTCCACTTGAGTGCGCCACCTGAGTCGCGGTCTTCCTCTCCTCCTACGTCCCTCGAGAATAGTGTCGAAGGCTTTCCGGGCCGGAGTATTGGTGTCCATCCGCTCTTAATGACGGATCACGACTGGGATGATGAGTGTGTTGTACAGTTTTACCTTAGTTGCTTGAGAGAGGGCTTTTCCACTCAATTGCTTTCTTAGCCCAAAGAAACAGCGATTAGCAGGAGTTATTCTTCGTCTGATCTCGGCGCTGGTGTTATTGCCCGTGTTTATAGCGGAGCCTAGGTAGACAAACTCCTCTTCTACCTCGAAGTTGTATGCGTCTATTGTGACGTTCTGTCCGAGCCGTCGGTGTTGGTGTCCTTCCTCGAAGACAGCATATACTTCGTTTTTCCCTCATTTACCGCTGAACCCATTTTTGCCGCTTCTGTCTCAATTCTCACAAAGGCGCCATTGACATCACGCTGTGTTCTTCCCATTATATCAATATCATCGGCGTACGCGAGAAGTTGAACAGATTTTTGGAAGATAGTGCCTCTGGTGTTGACGGTGGAGTTTTGCACTATCTTCTCAAGAACGATGTTAAAGAAATCGCATGACAGTGCATCGCCTTGTCTGAATCCTTTTTTGACTCGTCACCAACCTTGATGGAGCAGCGTGAGTCTCCATCGTCATTTTGCACAAGCGAACGAGTTTGGCAGGGACGCCAAAACTAGACATAGCTTTATACAGTTCGTCTCTGTAGATGCTGTCATACGCGGCCTTAAAATCGATGAAAAGGTGGTGGGTATCGATTTGGAGTTCATAGGTCTTTTCCAGGATCTGCCGCAACGTGAAAATTTGGTCGATGGTTGACTTTCCTGGCCAGAAGCCACATTGATAAGGATCACTCAGATTGTTGACTAAATGCTTCAGACGTTCACATATTACGCAGAGAGGATCTTGAAGGCGATGGCAGGCTTATCACTCTGTAGTTGGCGCAGTTTAGAGGATCTCCCTTTTCAGTTTAACGCTTTGGGGACGTCAATTGATCGCCATGATCATTTGATTTGACATCCTTAGATTTTTTTTCTCTATCTCTTCCACAGATACGCTCTGCACAGTTGCATATAATTTTATGATAAAAGTTTTTTCAAACAATATAATAAATAAATTTAATACTTTCCTATTTCAACCAACCCTGTGTTGATGGAAGTTTCAAAATTCTGAACATAAAGCAGCATAAATTGTTCATGCCATAGCCATGTCAACCTGTTCAAATGTTCCCCAAGTTCTTCTTCTGCACAAAGTTAGCTACGTACCTACCTACAATCTGCCTTTAACAACAAACATTTCTGACTAACTTAAATAGACCCCTACGTGGCTAGCTTGCTGGATAAAAAAAAAAAAAAACTGATCAAGTGTATTCAGCCAAATAGAAACTCTACCAAAGAATTCGACTTGAAATTTTATCTTCCAGTTAAATCCGGAAAAACAACAAACCTTTCTTGGAAAGATCACAACCGAGCTTGAACTAAAGAAAAAAAAAAAATTATTATAATAGAAGATACCTACATACTTATACTCAGTTAACATTAAATGTATGAATATTTATAAATCAACATCATAATTTTATTCTGTCAAATAAGGTGCGTTATTTTGTTTTTTATTTGTGAAACTTGACAACATTGCGGCACGTCTATTATTATTATATTATTTCCTTCAACAGTCTTACCTATGATTTTAGTTTGTCGCACGGATGGTGTTGTTGCTTTTTTTTTTTTTTAATTCGTCGTCATTTCTGTTTTCTATCATTATCTCTACCTCTAACATTTACACCACAAATAAAAGAAAATAATAAACTGTCTATGTAGGTATGGTGTGTCTTATTGTGTAGAAGAGAGCAATGGAGAAAATATCTTTTATAATAATAAATTAATTCTCGCTCGTTCTGTCTCAGTCTATCCTCCATCATTGTGGCTATTTGAGAGCAAATAAATGGTTCGATGATTTGTACGTCGGAATAACAACACGTCACATCAACGTCGTTATTACCATCATTATAATCATAATCAATTTTTTATTTCTTGTTTTTCATTTTATTATTATTTTTCTTCATCGTTCTGTTTGCCTCAGCCAAAGACGGACGACAGTACACTTATTTTTCTTTCTATGTATAGAAACTAACTCTAAAATGTTTCTCTCGCTATGGACCTGCATATAAAATACAACACCGGACGACAGCAACAACGACGACGACTACAATGAAGAAAAAAAAATTGTATACACACCGAGTGTGGCCTGGCCTGGCCTGCGCTTCGCCAAGTTAAATGTGGCAACGTCGCCCCATGAAAAGTATTGAGTTGAGACTTGTTCAAAATAACAACAATAACAAAAAATGTTCTTCCATCTTTGCCCCACACCGCTTGATTCCATTGCCTGCCATATGCATCCATACATATATACACACAGAGTCATCATTCAGTCTCTCTGTATTGTGTTTCCTCTTCTTTCCCAAGCAAACTGAGTGAAAAAGAGATATTTTGCTGCCTACAAAAAAAAAAACAGTGTTGTTTTATATTTTTTTTTTGTATACCTACTTCTGCAAATACGGTGACAGCATGAGAAAATTTTCAGCCATGACAACATACACACACATTTTTACCTTTAGATATTTATATCCATACATGTGTACATGTCCATATATATATATATATTCAGACATAATGAAATGTGGGAGATGTGGTATAGGCAGTTTGGTATGGTAAATTATAATATTTTCTTTGCTATAGCTGGATCTGTTTACACACCTCTGTCTCTTAACACATTTAACAGCATTTTTCAGTAGCTCTAGCTATGCATGTGGGTATGTCTAGCTGGATAGATAGATACCTACTAGGAATTTATTTTGGAAAAACGGCAAAAGGCAAATTGCAAACGCAACACAAAATAAACATTAAACGCTACTGCTGCACCACCCTACATATTGCAAAACCCTGTTACGCCACGAACATAAAAACAGGGTTGTTATATGTTTTGATTTGTTTGAAAATATGAAATGAAAGTGTAGAATGGGGTTTCGGCAGTTTTCCTTAAAATAACTATCAACATTTCTATGAAATCCAGAACTTTAGATCAAGTTTTAACGAAAATGTAAATGTGTTTTTAGTAGTCTTAGACCCCGTGGTCTAACTATAGGTTAGGTTAGGTCACACCTTGATCTTTAACGAGTTCAGATCGAGCCCTCGTATAATTTCAGACTACGTATTCCAGAAATTTACCACCAAGATCCTTTTGCGAAGATGTAAGTTCTGATGAAAAATTCCATTTACTTCGACACCATTTATGGACAAAATCCAACGATGAAATTTAAAGAGGCATTCAGGACGTAGTGTCCGTAGCTTAGTGGTTTGGTGCGTTGGCTGCTAAGCAGAACGTCGTGGGTTCGAGTCCTACTCGTGCTCATAGTTTTTATTTCATCTTTCACTGACACTGCCTCTTGCGAAGAACTTACAAAACTTTCAAGAGTTTCAATCTGTCATGAAAAAGTGCTCTTCTCTTGCCGTTCGGAATCGGCGTTAAATTGTAGGTTAGAGAATTGTTGATGAGAGTAAGCCGCTAAGGCCTTGGCTCTTCGAGAGCTGTTGCGCCACTCTATTTATTTATTTTTTCAGGGTGATTGGCCTAATCATTGCAATGGTTTCCAAGCTGAAACTTGTAATTTAAGAAAATGTTTCTTGACTAAACCGTATCAAACGCAAATCTATTGTAGCTGTCAGTGGATCCTAAGGAACTTAGTGTATCAGAAAGGAATGGTTTTGACAGCAACTCTCCCTAACCCAACCACTTAAAAGCCAGCAATAAGCTTTTTTTGAGATTACAGTGATATCAATCGGGGAATGGCCATTTCAACTTCAACTTAAAATTAGCAGAGACCTCTTCAATACATACTTGCAAATATGTACACGAGTTTGTAACAACCCTGCACTTGCAAAATTTACATTGGAACGATGAATGCACTTTGCCAAGCAAAACATTTTTTTTTTATTCGCCTCTTATACAACATGCCAAAATATAGGTTTTTCTATGTGTTTGTATTTGTGCATTGGGCATATACATACATTAAATTAAAACCGTGCAGCATGATGGGAGTCGCAAAAAGAAAAATAAACGAACACAAAACAGCAAAATAAGTACCTTACTACCTACACTAAAGTCCCACAGCCGTCCGTCGTCGTCGGTCGTCGTTATACAAAAAAAAAAAGCAAAGAAAAAAATTCTGTTGATTGTAATTGAAATATGAGTCATACCATTGTACAGAGTGGGAATATGGTATTCTCACACGTACATTGGGGCGGCCGAGTGTGGTACATTCATACATACATAAATAAAAATGTATAGTTTTTAATGTATGATATGGTGTACAGAGTTTCTGTGTTAAATCAGACACCCTATGCAACCTACTCATCATATTATAAAATGCATACATATATTATTTAAAGTGATCGTTTTGCAACAGTAATTTTTAATGCAATTTAATACAAATGGCTGTCGGACTCTTTTCTGTTGTCAAAAAGAGGAATGTTTTAAGCAGGGCTTATACAAATTTGGGTGGCAAACAAAATGTAACTTTTTAGGATCAGATTTTTTCAAAAACGCTCGAGTTATTTCATAACCATTATAAACATTTTATATGAAAAGGGAAAATTGGAGCTACATCTGTTCAAAAGAAGCTTTACCGAAGCCAACAATTTTATAAAGTTAAGAGAGTCTGGAAAACAAAACTTAATTTCAGAAAAAGGTATTTTTGAACTTCAAAGAAGCCTTTACAAGCTGTCATCTCGCTTAATAATTCAATTCTGATTTAAGGAAGCTTTATGGAAGTTGTGAAAACATGCAAGAGTTTCTAGCTCTCTGTGGATGAATGTATTTACTTAAAAAATCTTAAGGAAGCATTTAGAAAGTCTTAAGGAAGCCTTATGCCAGCTCTATAGAAGTAATTGCTTGCAAAAATTGACAAAATAAATTTATTCTAAGCCACGATTTAATCAATCATTAAAAATATCTCTGAAAAGAATTTAGAAATCCTTAAGAAAGCCTTATGCCAGCCTTACAGAAGTAATTGCTTGCAAAAGTTGTCATAACGAATTAATTCTAAGTCACGATTTAATTAAGAATTTAAAAAAGTCTTAGAGAAGCACTGAGAAAGCCTTAAGGAAGCTTTATGCCAGTTTTATAGAAGTAATTGCTTGCAAACGTTGTCAAAATAAGTTTATTCTAAGCCACGAATAATTTTTCATTATTTTTAAAACCAATATGTTAAGCTAATTATATGTTAATTTTGTTGAAAAGGTCCAATTATTAACGAATTTATTTCGAAATTGTTTGATTTGGTTCTCCCACATGGTGACCAACTTCAAGCCCGCATGTGAATCAATCTCCTTCGTAACGAAATTTGTATAAATTCTTTGACATTTGATCTAGCAATTGATTTTGGGTACATGAACAAACATTATTTTTTGTGTAACGCAAACCAAATTCAAGAGTCAATTGTTCAGACCGCAGACATCAATATTGCAAGGCGACATAGACAAAACAAAAATACGCGGGCTTTAATCCTCTTTCAAGATCCCTACCACGCTATGCGCTAAGTACCGCTCTCAATCTTTACAATAAACAAGAAGCAATTGACATGGTTTCTCTTAAAGCAAGTAACAACATCGAGACGCTGCCACAGCCGACAACTGAATTTTCAGTTTGTTCATTTTTATTTAAATGTACATTGACAGTTGTTGTGTTGTTGTTTTATTTTTTTGATGAAATAAACGTGACTTTATTCAAAGTTATGCAATTTGGTCGAATTTAAGTTACAACTAAACAAACCGAACCTACAACAATTTTATAAGTTCACTATTGCTTTTGGCTGCTGATGCTACTGCTGCTGGCTGTTATTATTGCCTATGGAGTTTGGAGAGCTTCACTTTTGTTCACTAATAAGATGAATGACCTTTTTCGTGAATGGTATGGTAATTTTGGAAGCAATTTAGAGGCACAGAAAGATCTATTTTAATGTGGAATCAAAAATAGCTTGCCAAAGTGACACAATAAATACAATGTGTGTTTCGCAATAGCCATTTGTCGGTTTCGCTTAACATTTTTGTCGAGCGAGTCAAACACTCGAAAACCGTTCTCTGAAAGTTAAACACACTTGAAGCTCTGAATATACTGAACAAAAAAGGAAAAAAAAAAGGTTAAAAATGTCTACTTCGCGGTTGATTTGATATGCCTCGTGCTTATAAATACTTTGAATGTCTGTGGGATCGTCCATCTTTTTTTAGAACACGGCTTAAAGGTCAGAGTGCCTTTGACTCAGCACTGGTCGTTTAACAGTGGCTGTTACAAAGATAGGCTATTTTTTCTTTTAGATAAAGACCTAGACAGAAACAGTAGGTTGTATACAATTGAAGCATCGGAAATTCGCTTTCTTGGTATTTTTGAACTACAAAGAAGCCTTTACAAGCTGTCATCTTGCTTTATAAGTCAATAATGATTTAAGGAAGCTTTATGGAAGTTGCAATAACATGCATGAGTATCTAGCTCTCTGTCGATGAATGTATTTATCTAAGAAATCTTAAGGAAGCATTTAGAAAGTCTTAAGGAAGCCTCATGCCAGCTTTACAGAAGTAATTGCTTGCAAAAGTTGTCAAAATAAGTTTATTCTAAGCCACGATATAATTAAGTATTTTAAAAAGTCTTAGAGAAGGATTTAGAAAGCCGTAACAAGCCTTATGCTAGCTTTACAGAAGTAATTGCTTGCAAAAGTTGTCAAATTAAATTTATTTTTTCTTGTAGATAAAGACCTAGACGGAACCAGTAGGTTGTATACAATTGAAGCATCGGAAATTCGATTTCTTGGCTTATATTGTAATCAACCCCTGGAACTTGCGACACAAGGTGGTTGAGGCTTAAGGGATTGCACGGACGAGTTTCCTCTTCCGTGATAGTTGTTGTTACCTTCTCCCAAAGCGTAAGCTTATTATTGATGGATTGATGACTGCCCCTTTTATAAATGTCCCAGATCAGCTTTCTTCCCCTAGTCGTAGCAATGTTGAAGACCAATACATCTGCTTATCAGAGCCCCTGGAAGATGGGTATCAAGGCGGATACCTTAATTTGACTAATCAGACATTCAATAAAGAATTTGAACCAGAAGTAATTATTGGAAAGAAAATAATATTTCAAGTTTTTGAAATTGTCTTCACAAACTCCAAAACAAAGGATTGTTATCAGTTGTTCACTGATTCATTTTGCACTTCCGGTGATACACAGAATATAATTCCAACAGTTGCAAAATCTATTTATACAATTTTTATTCTCTAGTCACTGTGGGATTTTTTTCTCAGCAGGGAAATATAAAAAACCTACGAAGACTTCAACCGAAATCAAAACAAAATCCCAGACAGTTCAAAAACCTTTTCCTTGTTGTTGCTGGTGCATTCCCCGATTTTTCTTGGTAAATTTATATTTTCTCATTTATGTAAGTCAACACTTGATTCACAATCTTGATAGGATGAGACAGAGCAAATAGTAAAACAACAGAAAAATCATAAAGAGAAAAAAAAACCCGGCAACACCAGGACAAGCTTTTAGCACCTATGTATATTTCATCACAATGTGTGGCGAAACTATAGTCACTGTGGAATCATTCACAGAAAACCTGTAATCTGCTATTCTGTCCATAAACAAAGTGAATCCCGCATGCAACCAGTACAACGGCACAGCAAACATGGCAGCGCTTGACGGTTCCTTCAGCTATTTTGCTCTTTAAAACAGATTTGGTTTGAGGAATTGCGAACGTGTTGGCAATGCAACAATAAATAGTCTCGGCTGGCTCGGGGGGTTGATATTCAAAAAGTGCAACTTTTGACAGTTGACAATTGATAAATCAAGGACTAAGCAAAAGTTGCATGTTCAGGTAATCGACTATTTGAAGAAACTGAATACTCTTCCTCATGAAATGATAAGAATGATTCATCCGGCCCTGATCTCCAAGCCAATACATACATCCCTGTTCGATTTCAAGCTCTGTCATTCTCGCGTTGAATTTACACTTGATGGAGTATGTGGGATTTGTTTTCTTCACTGTACAGATTTTGCCATGGCGGGTTTTCCTCGCGTTTACTACAATGGTCCCACGAATTGCAAAAAAAGAGAGGTGGAATTAAATCAGAATTAAAAAAAAAAAATCGAATATTAATTCCAATTCAAAGGCGAATATAAACAAAAGTCATGGAAGTCAATCGGCGTATAAGCCAGTTCAAAACTGGCCAACATTTTTCTCTTCCATATGGTAGACGTTGAGCGACGACAACTACAACATTTAAGGTAGGCGAAAGGTGGGCAGAAGGAGGTTGCTGGTTGTTCTCGTTTTATACATATCGAGGGGGTCGGGCGTCGCGGTCGGCGGACCTGGTTGGTTGGTTTTGCAGCTTGTTGGTCGAAGATGTAGGCAAAAGAGTTTTACGATTGACTTAAGCAAAGCTGCAACACGGCTTCTCGAAAAAAAAGTAGGTAGTGTTTGAGGGACTGAAGCATGTCTAATGCTGTCTCATGGTTGTCCCCTTTTTTTTCGATCAAAATACAGCAACTCAACAAACCGTGGTTGATGGCTGATGTGTGTGGTGTGGCATATGGTTTAATATTTTTAGTTCATAAAGTTAAATTGTAAACTTCTTTATTGTAACAAAATGCTGCCACACTTTACTTTTGCATCGCATATTTGGCTACAAATATGGTTTTTGGTGTTTTGGCATGCAGAAGCAAACTTGGGGACTTCAAATGGAATGCAGCAGGAGTAGTGGGTTGGAAAAATAACTTTGGACATAATTCTGTAGTGAAAATTAAAAAATTCTTTGTTTGTTAAAATTTTTGCAAACTTTGTTGTCTATGAAATTGGATTAAATAGTTTTCAGGAATTATTTTAAATAAAAAAAAATTAAAAAGTACTGGGAAATTTTGTTTGAACGTTGGTTTAATTTTAAAACTATAAATTGTTTTGCATATACGTATTTTGTTGTTTTAAAAAACCTTAAAATATTTATTCATAAGTAAAAAAAAATTGTTAAATAGGAAATCGACACAATCATATTTTTCTAAAACTTAAAATATTTGCCTGTAGTTTCGTGTATAAATGAATTGAAAGTAACTTATTACTTACTTACTTACTTAAGGTGGCGCTACAGTCCGTTGTGGACTTGGGCCTCAATCAACAGTCTCCGCCAGCTAGCTCGGTCCTTAGCTAGTTGTCTTCTTGCAGTTTTGCACTCCAAGTTGATTGAGCTCCTCTTCCACTTGAGTCCGCCACCTGAGCCGCGGTCTTCCTCTCCTCCTACGTCCCTCGGGAATAGTGTGGAAGGCTTTCCGGACCAGAGCATTGGTGTCCATCCGCTCTAAATGACCAAGCCATCTGAGTCCATGTCGTTGTACAACCCGTAAAGTTCGCTGTTATATCTTCTTCGTCATTCCCCTTCAATACACACGGGGCCAAAGATGACCCGAAGAACTTTCCTCTCGAAACAGCCCTAGCCACTTTCATCCGATTTTGTCAGAGTCCAAGCTTCTGCACCGTACAGCAGGACTGGGATGATGAGTGTGTTGTACAGTTTTACCTTACCTCGAGAGAGGGCTTTTCCACTCAATTGCTTTCTTAGCCCAGAGAAACAGCGATTAGCAAGAGTTATTCTTCGTAACTTATTACATTAATTTAAATTGATGAAAACTAAAAAAGGGAGATTTTCCGGAGTCTCCGGACGATAGTTCTAGTCTCCGGACGACTGAAAATCTAGTGTCCGGACATATCCAATTAAAAACTCGATATCTTTAATTCTGTTAAGCGTTGAGCAAGATAACATGATTTTCTGCATCGACTATTTGTCATCAAAATATCTAATTAAAAAAAATAATTCCTATTTGTAGTTAATGTAGACAAAAAAAAAAAAAACAATCTGACCAAAACGCTCAAACAGAGTCTCCGGACTATTTTGAACCTACTTCACCACTCATCGCTTAAAAAGCGCTTTATTTCCTGTTTTCTATCTGAATTTGTATTTATAATACTAGTCAACTAATTTTTGTTTCTTGTTTCCAAATTCTACCTGAAAAGGAACGAATCCTTCAACACTTGACTGATGTATACCGATTTTTGTGCACATATTCCATTGAATAAGGATGAAACTTCGTGCTGATCAGTGATCGTCTAGCTATTTGGTTTCTTTTTGTGTTTGTTATTGTTTTGTATGTATGCCATTATAGAAAAACGTTTTTTTCAAATAAATAGAAAAGTAGAAGAAAGAAGGAAGGTTTCGGTAAACAGGAAAATATTTCGTAAATTGTTGATATTTCTCCATCGATTGACACCCAAATGATTTCAAAATATTGTCTGACAAAGAATAAAAAATAATAATAAAATTTAAACATCCGAACAGAAATTCAACCCAGTCTACGGACGATAGAAATCTATTCTCCGGACGATAGAAGACAAAACTTTTTTTTCGTTTTAAATCTAAAAGAGCACTTCGGCCAAGGAAATTAAATGTTTCAAAAAGAATTGGAACATAGAAAAAAAGTCCGGAGACTAGATTTTCGATATATTTGGGACCAGTGCCCCGGCCATTGAAAAAATCGGAAAAAAGAAGCAACATTTAATTTTTCTCTTTAGTTTTTGGAAGTTCGTTATATTTTCATTAAAAAAAAAACTCCATTTGATAACGAGATCGCACAAAATCAACTATGCTTTAACGACCTATAACTTTTCCGTTATACCTTCGATCGGGTTGAAACTTCGTATGAGTATGTGCAAAATGTTACTGATTGTTGTTTGCAAATTCTGTGTTCAATTTCTCTTATATTTTCCATTAAGTGCAAAATCGTCCGGACACTGGGGTCTGCCCGGAGACTGGTGTCTTTACCCTATCTGTGTTTTTTTTTTTTTACAACATTAGTTATTTTTGATTTTTGGTTGTTTTGGGATAGCCATATGTCGCTTTGGATTACTATTTCCATTGTGCTCCTTTCACCAACCCTCAACTAAGCTAAATGTACCAATTATGTCATGGTTAGACTTACCTGCCGTGCCCTTTATATACCTTTCCATATGTTCACAAAATAATATGTCCAGGATATGGCACCACTCCAAAAGCAATGCGCAATTCAGATACAAAAAAAAAATCCAACGGTGGAGTGTACGGTGATCAATAAACCTACCCAAAAACAAACATATAAGTTCTGTATGTATGTAAAACAGACATTATGTACATAAAATAATTGTATATTGCCTATTTTGGTCGGTCGTCTAGATAGAAAAAGGTATTACCCTTATTTGTGTACACATTTTAAATTCAACATGTTTCCTATTTCAAAAGCAAGGGCCATAAATATGCCGCAAATGGTTCTATTGACTCCTTTTCGAACCCTACACATCCTGAAAATAATGGTCGTATATAATTATAATATTTTGGCAAGTCACACAGAAAAAAAAAACGGAACTTTAAATGTTTCACATTTCGATTTCGTTTATCCGCAGCATGTTGCGGACATTTTCTGAACCCGCCCTGCCAAAGAATCCATTGTATTTATTTTTCATTAAAAAGATGAAGTCTTTCAAACCATCAAGACCAGCCTTCGTACTACCTAGTAATTTATAAATCTTCTGTTTGCTATTATCAGAAAAAAAAGAAACATTCAAAACGTGAATCTGAATAGACGACCGGTTGTCTCACCCCAGCTTTAACCTGATGCGTGTGTCTTGGAATAATAATGCACGTGAATGATGTGTGCGATGACTGATGAGGATGTGGCGTTACCATTCATGCCGCAAGTGAGTTAAAAAAAAAAAACAGCAGGAAATCAACCTTGTAGACCGGCTGCTGGGAGAGCCCTGAGTCAGCAGTAGAGTAGCATTACATTTTTTTTTCAATGCAACCATAATGGCTGCCTAGTGAGTATCGAAAAGGGCGGTGGTGATTGAAGAAAAGTAATATCCTGTTTCCTGAATTTAAAATTTTTTTCTGCAAAAAATAGAAAAATAAAAAAAATAAAAAAGGGTTAAAAAAATGTGTTTAATGTTTTTCGATTTTTTTTTTTGCTTTTTTGGGGTTCAACTTGCTGAGAACTCGTTTACTTTTAAGGACAAGGACATCCATCAAATCTACAAATATTCATACAGACATATGAACATACACCGGTTGTTGGAACCCATTATGGTGTTTTGTCGTCATTTTGCATTGAGGTTCTTTTCATATTTTTTTTTTTTATTATTTATTTATTGACGAAAAAAAGGGTTAATCGTATGTTTTGTCTCATAAATGCTGAATGTTTTCAAGGGTAATCCTGTGCATTTGTTATATTCTTTTGGTTGGCCTAGAAATTGCCAGAAGGACCAATCAATCTTCTTTTGTTTCCGTTTGGCGTTGTGTTTGTATTTTTCTTTTTTTCATTCTTTTGTGCATAGAAAAGTTTGCACTCTTGAAAGGACGTTAACATTGTGCATAAAAGCATGATGTATGGAGATTTATATGCTATTTTTTTCCATTCAGGGATGTCTGGCAGACGTTCTATTCGAAGTCGCAAATAAAAGAAAAAAGAAAAACAGTGAAATCATGTGTAGGAAAAAGCAGACAGTTGGTTTTATTTGTTGCTGTCCAAAGGAAAGGAAATGAAAAAAGTTGACTAACAAATTGGTCTAGGCTAATTTGCTGAATTGTTGCTTTAGACTTTAAGATCCACTTTAATTGAGAACGGCCATTTTGTTCCCTTGTTTTAATGTTCAGCTTTTTCATTTAAGGCCTGTGTTCCTCAGTTAGGGTTGAATGATGGATGAACTTATCAAACGAAAGTTATAGTCGATTTTTATAAAATTGAAAAAAGAGCAATATCGGTCTGAGATTCGACTATTGTTTTAAGAAGGGAAATCGCTAAGCGAAATCCAATCGTGTTTGCTCATTTGCTGCGTATAGTGGCTCTTCTTCTTCTTCGATGGCAACCGTCAAAATTTGATTAATCGAGTTGAAACGTGCTTGCACTTCGAATTTTGATGAGTCACGTCCAGGTTCTCCGAAAACTGCTATCATGGAGGATAACGTGACAAAAATCCAGGATCTCGTACTGACAGATTGTAGGTTCACACGATGCCTGATACAGTAAATCGCGTATCTTATATGAATGAATGCATGAATATTAAGCCCTAAAAAAGCTGTGAAGCGATAGGTGTCGCGTTTCCTCACTCCAGATTACAAGCGCAATCGTAAGACCTCCTTGGATTAGTGTTTTAAGTCCGTTTCGTCATTTCGTGATTGCCAGAGATATATGGATCCACTTATAAATACCTTCAGAGACCAAGGAATAGTCGAAACAGTTCTTCAGCTGTAGAACATATTCCAAAGGTAGCAAAGATTGTCCCATGGCATCGGTGGGAAAGGCATCGGTCACCGTTTTCTGAGCCAAAACGTTCACCGGCTGTATTATGCCGAATTATTGAGTCGATTCGATGCCGGATTGAAGAAAAAAGACGCCTGTTAGCGAAAAAAAGTGTTCTTTCGCCATGATGACGTTCCGGCTCACACCTTCTTCATCGCCACGGCGATAAGCAGAACTGATCCGTCATCCCTTGTCTACTTGAGTACCTATATCTAATAAACTCGGCAGAAGTCAATCTCCTCAAAAAAAGAGATCCCCTAAACTGCACCAACTACAGAGCTATAAGTCTCCTTAACATCGCCTATAAGATCTTGTCTGCAGTGCTGTGTGGACGTTTGAAGCCCTTCGTCAACAACCTGGTAGGTCCTTATCAGTGTGGCTTCAGACCTGGAAAGTCCACCATCGATCAAGTATGCACCCTACGCAGATCTTGGAGAAGACCCAGGAACTTCAAATCAATACCTACCACCTTTTCATCGATTTCAAGGCCGCGTATGACAGCGTCTATAGAGACCATCTATATAGAGCAATGTCTAGTTTTGGCATCCCAGAAAAACTCGTTCGTCTGTGTAAGATGACAATGGAAAATTCACGCTGTTCCATCATGGTCGGAAAAAACCTAACGGACGCTTTTGATGTCAAAAAAGGTTTTAAACAAGGCGATGCGTTGTCATGCGATTTCTTCAACATCATTCTTGAAAAGATTGTGCAAAGCTCCAATGTCAACACCAGAGGCACAATCTTTCAAAAGTCCGTCCAGCTACTAGGATACGCAGACGACATTGACATAATTGGAAGAACACAGCGTGATGTCAGTGAGCCTTGAGACGGAGGCCAGGAAGATGGGTCTAGCGGTTAACGAGGGCAAGACCAAGCTAATGCTGTCGACAAGAAAGGACTACCAACATCGACGTCTTGGAGCAATTGTCAACATAGACAGATTTAACTTCGAGGTAGTTGAGGACTTTGTCTACAGGCAACAGCTATCAACTCAGACAACAACACGAGGACTTAGAAGGCAATTGAGTAGTAAAGTCCTCTCCCGAGCAACTAAAGTGACAGTCTACAAACCCTCATCATCCCGGTCCCATGTATGGTGCAGAGACATGGACTATGACAACATCTGATGAAAACGCTTTGGGCTGCTTTGAGAGAAAAATTCTTCGAGTGATTTTTGGTCCTGTCTACATTAATGGAGAATGGAGACGAAGATTCAACCAAGAACTGTACGAGCTGTACAGCGACACTGACCTAGCCAGAAAAGTAAAGGTCCAACGACTTAAATGGTTGGGTCATGTTGAGCGAATGGACAATAATGCTCCGGCTCGTAGAGTCTTCGAATCCAACCCGAAAGGGCGTCGCAGAAGTGGAAGACCGCAACTCCGGTGGAGCACAGAGGTGGTAGAGGACCTGAACCATCTTGGCGTGCGAAACTGGAGACAGATAGCCAGGGACCGAGCTGGCTGGAGAAGTTTGTTAGGTGAGGCCCTGGTCCAACTTAGACTGTAGCGCCACCATAAGTAAGTAAGTAAGAAGTCTATCTGATCGACGAATATTCGTTTGCGATTTATCAAGGGATCGTTACAGGCTTCTACAACAAGTATTTAACCCATAACGATCATCAAGTTTCCCTGCCTTCGAATTCAGATATTCTAGACTGCGTTATCCTTCCCGGTTATATAAGGTCTGCTGCGCTGTCTTCTAAATACTATGTATTGAAACGCAGCGAACTTTACGATCGGTTGCGCCTACTGACCGAATGTATTACTCTAACTCTATCCTTTCGACGGGCCCCTGTTCACTCTAAAATTAGTCTCTGGAGTTTAATGTAGTCAGGGCTCAGGGAAAAGTAAAATTCAGCATTTTCTAGTTTGAAATTTCGCTAAAAAAAAATCAAACTTAAATTTAAAAAGTTCTTAATTGCCAAAAATACAATTCATTTGCACAAAAAAAGTTAATGAACCCTTAAGCAATCACGCAGCTCGACCATTCAATAACAAAATTAAAACAAAAATAAAAACTAACAATTATTGGTCGGAAAATGTAAATAAAAGCAAAGAAAAGGGGATTAAATTGCCTCGAAAGACTCTGAACATTGTATAACTTTGAAAGATTAATCGTAAAACTTTCGGGATGTTTCTTAATTCTCTTCCCCAAAAACGAAAGAAAAAAAAAACTAAGAGCATTTCCAAATGGATATTCCTTCAGAAAAAAAAAACAATTATCTTTCCTACTAGATTCTCTCTGGGTAGATATAAAAATATCCACTTCGAAAAGGGAACTCCTTCTCTCTTGCCAAAGATACTTTCCTTTTTATCGTTATTATTATTATTATTATTCTTTAGCACATACACTTCCAAAAAAAAAACAACAACAAACACTATATCGTCTTATGGCGAAAATGGAAAATCCCATCTTCCAGTTGAGAAAAGAAGTTTCTCTTCAATTTTGTTGTTTTGTTTAAGTTGTTGTTGTTTGTTTCTTTGTCGAGCTTAAATCCTGCTGAACTGAAAAACGATAGAATAGCAAGTCGTTTATCTATTCTAAGCGCGGGTGTGTCTACGAGTGTGTGTGTATATCATCAGCTTTAATGGGTTTTATGGAATGGAAATAGTGGCAGTCAAAATCATCTTCTCCTCCTCCGGGCTGTGGCACGCTGAAGAGAAAGACGAAGACAGTGATGTTAAGAAAACGAACAGAGGGCAAGTACACATCACAAAACCAAGGAAAAAAAAAAATATATATTGTAAAAAAGGGTAAGGCAAATAATAATAGAAGAGAACAGAATTGTTTATAAGCAAACAGCACACAAACACACCTACAAATCCATTAAAATATAAGCTACACAGTACACACATACATTTAGAGACAAGCGAAGGCTTCAACGATAAACGACTTTTGTTCTGTGGTGCTATACTGAAGGAATTCAATTTGTCAGCAAATGGTGGAAACTTGAAATGAAAGGATGTGGAAGAGATATGGCCAAGCCATCCTTCCATCGCCATCCACCACCTCCACCTCTTTTCATTTTAACTTTATATTCTATGAGGCATGGAATTCTATTTTCTTATGTGATTCCTTATTTTTTTTTTTTGTGTTGATGTGAATTTATTTTTTTCTTCATTTTTAACGTCAAAAATGACTTAGACGAAGGACAAAAAATAAGGAAAAATATATAAAGGCACATTTTTGTCGATTAAAATGGATTTTTCTTAAATTCAAACGATGACATAGTTTTGAAATGGAAACAGTTTTTGGCTCAAGTCATTGATGGAAAAAGGTTTTATGTGTCATCTGAAATTGTTATTTTTCTCTTCTTCGAAGCGCGTGTAGAGGTTAAATTTCTTTTATAAATTTTCTTGCTTGTAAAAAAAACATCATGTAATATCACGTTTCGAAGTTGGAAATTTTGTTTTCTCTGGAATGAAATGAAGAACAACCGACCTTGTTCCTATCACGTGAACCAAAATTGAAGGGGTTTAACTTTTTCTTTTGAAACTGATCAGGTTCTGGTTGACAATTGTTTCAATTTCTAATGCTTCAAGAGCAAATGGTTTTTATGGCTTAAATAAGGAGACCCAGGTTGAATTTTGAACGCCTTCTGCCAGTGGTCATTGGAGATTAGAACTGCTGCATGCATTTCAATTTGATTTGTTCTAGATTTTTTGTGTTGGTATTGGTCAATTCAGACAGTTAAAATATATATTACGGTAACGGCACCAGTTTCCGGACAGACCCCAGTGTCCGGACGATTTTGCACTTAAAAGGGAGCACAAGAGAAATTAAACACAGAATTTGCAAACAACAACAAAATACATAATCAGTAACACTTTTCACATAAGCATACGAAGTTTCAACCCGACCGAAGTTACAACGGAAAAGTTATAGGTCGTTAAAAAAAAAAAAAAATATACCGGGAATAGTTGATTTTATGCGATCTTGTAATCAAATGGCGTCTGTTTCAATGAAAATATGGTGAACTTCCAAAAACTAAAAGAATTAAATTTTGCTATTTTTTTAATCGAAATTTTCAGTGTCCGGGGCACTGGTCTGCCCCTGGTTTTATTTTATTATTGTTTCTATATTCAAATTCTTTTTGAAACGTTTAATATCGTGTGCCAAAGTGTTCCTTTGTATCCAGAATACAAATTTTGAAATTATCATCCCTCTAATAGATTTTAAACGAAAAACAACAATTTTGTCTTCGATCGTCCGGAGACTAGATTTCGATCGTCCGGAGACTAGATTTCGGTCGTCCGGGACTTTCGGTCGTCCGGTGACTGGGTTAAAATGTTAAAATTTTATTACTGTTTGTTCTTTCTCAGACAATCGTTTAAAATCATTTGGGTGTCAATTGATGAAAAAATACCAACATTTTAAGGAAATATTTCCTTTTTTATCGAAACCTGAACATGGGAATTTTAAAAACAGAGTCTTTCCTCCACTTTTTTTTATTTATTTCAAAATAACGTTATTCTTTATTGGCATGCAAACAAAAAAACACAAAAAGAAACCAAAAATACGATCAGCATGTCTTTTTACGTTTCATCCCTATCAAAGGGTAATGTGCACATAAGGCAGTTTACCAATACATCAGTTGAGTATTGAAGGCTTCGTTCTTTTTCAGGTAGATTTTGGAAACAAGAAATATAAACTAGTTGACCCTGGCTCATGTAAATATTGCAAATATACAAATTCAGATAGAAAACAGGAGAGTAATGAGCCGGAGACTCTGTTTTGATCAACAATAACTAGGAATTATTTCTTGAATTATTTGGATGTCAAACAATCAGGAAATAACTACCGATACAAAAAATGGTTCTCTCTATACTCAACACTTAACAGAAAAAAAACGATATTGAGTTTTTAATTGGAAATGTCCGGGCACTCGATTTTCAATCGTCCGGAGACTAGAACTATCTTCCGGAGACTCCGTTATTAGTTACTATCACTTGGTTTTTACACCAAACTACTGGGAAATAGTTTTAGAAAAATATTAAGATTTGAATGAAGTGTAAGCAAATGTGGAGACGTTTCTTCATCCTTTTTGTTCGCAGAGCTTTTGTAGATATCACTTAAGCAAGTGAAATAAGCCGACAAGGGACAAAGCAATTTCCTTCTAGCTTCCAACTTAAACGGCTTCATCAACTCATGAATGTGTCTGCAGTCGTGTGAGCAAGAGTTTGTGAATGTTAAATTGTTGTTCCATTTCCATAAAAGTTGGTCCTTCGTCTTTAGTTTGGACCCAATTGAGGCCTACTTTTGTGTAAGTGTAAACAAATTGAATATTTATCTAATCCCAATTGCCAACAAGAAAAGAGAAAAAGTCTACACATACCTTAAAGTCCTAGTTTTATTGCAGAAGTTACAAACCTTATTAATGACAAACTTGTCAACAGGATTAATGTTGTTATTTGTAAGGATTATTTCTACTTGGCTTCTGAATGAAAGAAAAACAAACAGCACTAATTGCTATTATGACAGAGTTAATCTTTTATCGAAATAGTTTTGACACTAAGACAGATTTTTCTTATATTGAAGATTAGAGACCAAACAAGCTTAGAAGTCATAACTTTGGTTGAATAGAAAACTCCTAACATATCTGCCCTTACATAGACTTAATTGAAATCCAGAACTGTACCTTCAGAATATTATTAAAATAAACACGTATCAAAATTTTTCAAGTTTCTCATAAGTACCTTGTACCTTGCAAGTACAAATCATTCAAGTATTTTAAAATTCTAATGACAGTAACTACTCATGAGTGCCAGTTTTTTCAACAGACTTCCAAGTAGATACTTAAAGTTCCAACTTATAAAACTATTGATACTGGTAAAAAATGAGTGCTTCAAGTAACTTTAAAGTATCAAAAGACTTGAATCCTTAAGTACTTCTTAGTTAGAGGCATTTAAGTCAGTATTAAAAACTTCAACAAAAACCTGTAGCAGATGTTTAGTTGACATTTGGCTTCTTATTCCTTTTTGAAGTGCTACCTAATTTAAAGCAAATAAAAAATGTGTGTGTACAAACCTGATTCGTTTTTTATGGCTTTAACCCAGTAAAAAAAGATGAAGAAATTTTAAATTTAGATTCTCTGCATTCCAATTCGCTATCAATCTTATTTTAGGTCTCTATTAAATTCCCATCAAATATTTCAGTTTGCAAAAATTCTCTCTCGTTTTTTTTTTCTATTTTGTCCTAAATATTTTGCCAGGATATTTATTATGTATTAAGGAGTTGCTATGTTGAGCTTTTGAACAAGAACAAGTATAAAAAAAATTATGTATGCATAGGAAAGTAGACCACACCCCAAATATAAATTTGCCGTATATTTTGTTTTTTTTTTTTTGTGTCCATAGATTGAGGATAGGTGATAAAAAGGACATAAAGCAACAAACAAAAAGCGAAGGAAGAAAAAAAAACCGCTTTGTACTTTCGCAAAAAAAAAAAATAATAATAATGAATAAAAAAAGCAAAAGAGACAGGGTACAAAAATGTATAGGCCCCGGTTTTTTATCGAACTTTATTCTTCAATTTAGGCCCGAAAAAAACCCAACCGATACCATCATTCTATCCGATTGGAATCTGCATATTTCTTTTTAAATGTTTTACGCTTTTGTTTGGCTTTGTCGGAATATGCACGAATATATACGAATAAAAGGACTCCAATTGCGAATCCGCACGTACACCCAATAATTGTACGTGTCGTCTTCTGTTGTTCGTCATCATCACTGTAGTGTGGTTGTCGCTTTTTGTCGTCTTCTTCGTCTTTAATCAAAGACGTTCTCGTTTACGGTTTTTTAAGAGATTTTTTTTTCGACTATTTTTGTCTATTTCCTTCTATTATATTTATTCCTCGAGGACATGAATGCTTGTCCTGTTATGCGAAGAGTGCTGTCAACTTCTTCTCTTTTAACACTCATACAGGCACACAAAAATAAAATATAAACAGGAGACGCAATTTAAGGCGACACTTGTTCTCGACAATACCAAACGACAACGAGCAATGAAGAAAAGATAAGAAACACATCCATCTATCTATATTCAACAAAATAAAAAGTTAACCTATACACAAGTAAGAACACACGTACATGGACAAGTACGAAAAAATAAGAACGACGAAGTTGAGTTTCGACGTAGTTAGTGGTAAAGTTGGAAAGTTTCTTTTTTTCTGTTTTTAAGTTAGTTGAGAATTGGAAATTCCCAACACATTACATAACAAAGTTGAGTGGGAGGAGATCCTCGTTTTACTTGATGATGATAAAAAAGAAGAGAGGAGTCGCTGTAGGGTTCCTTAATTTTCGTTACGGTCTTTTGTGCACGTTGTTCCCTCTAAGGATCAAATGTTCCGTAAGGGTGTGATAAATATTTAGTTCTTTTTTTTGCGTTGCTATTTTTGATAAATTCCTTACATTAGTAGTTTAGGGAAACATCGAGGGAGTTTGTTAATTACGATAAATCAAGACAAGACAAATGACTACACAGGTTATTGCAAAACGTTCAAATGGGATGGGGTGAAAGAATAATCAATGTAACCCTTGTTGCTCTAATAATAACTTTCATATCAGTTTTTATGACTTTTCCTTTATGTTTAGGGATTTTCATTTCAAAATCAACGGAGAAAAGTTAAAGCCGTTTTTTTTTTTATTTTCATCCTTCATTGATTCAAAACTATAATTTTGTTAGAGTAACGGCACTAGTCTCCGTACAGATAACCTTTTTTTTACTTTCAATGTTGATATCTATTTTCCTATTAGTGTTTCATTCATTTGTCTTACGACAAAAAGTCGTGTCTTTGTGTCCATTGCTCTTATGAGGCAAAACACACCGAAAAAGACACGACACGACAAAAAGTCTTGTCCGCTCGTCGGTTGCAGTAAAATACATGGGGTTGAATAGGAGAAAAACACACCGAAGAAGACAAAAAGTCCGGGACAAAATGTCAGCACCTAAAGCTATACACCGTCTTATGAAGTAACACACACCAGAGTGAACAAGACAAACAAATAGAAATCGACAAAAAACGTATCAGTTGTATAGGTTTTATAGGAGCAACACACACCGAAGCGGACAGAGACAAGACATTTTTGTTTGTCGGCCTCGGTGTGGGTTGGAATCAGACACGATTTTTTGTCGAAAGACGAACAGACATTTTGTCCGCTTCGGTGTGTTTTTAGCCTTAAAGTTTTTCTAAAACTAAAAATATTTCCTAGTAGCTTGTTCTGTCTCCCGACAACAGAAAATCGAGTGTCCGGACATTGCCAATATCTTTTTTTTCTGTTAAGTGTTGAGTATAGAGGAAACCATTTTCTGCATCGGTAGTAAATTCCTGATGGTTTGGTATCCAAATAATTTAATAATTAATTCTTGGTTATAGTTAATTCAGAAAATTATAAAAAGCAGAACCGGCACCAGTCTCCGGACGATCAAAAAATGGCGCATGACTCTCCTGTTTTCTATCTGAATTTGCATTTGTAATATTTACTTGTTACAGGATCAACTAGTTTTCCTGGACGAATGAAATCAAGTCTCCCGACGATCGAGGAAAAAATTGTTTTTTTTTTCGTGTTAAATCTATTAGAGGGGTGATAAGTGAAACATTGGTATTCTGGATATAAAAGAGCACATAGAAAAACTTATAAAATAAAACCTTGGAGCTGTCCGGATACTAGATTTTCTGTATATCTGGGACCAGTGCCCGGACACTGAAAAAATCGTTTAAATAAAAGCGAAATTTAATTTTTCCTTTAGTTTTTCGAACTTCTTCATATTTTCATTGAAACAAACTCCATTTGATTACAAGATCGCACCAAATCAACTATTGTCAGTATATTTTTCAAAGGTCTACCACTATTTGTGCTAAAATAGCAAAAAAGCAGCGGTTGCTACTTAAAACTTAGACCCATAACTTTTTCATTATATCTCCGATCGTGTTGAAACTACGTATGTGTATGTGAAAAATGTTACTGATTATGTATTTTGTTGTTGTTTATTATGTTTAGTTTCTCTTTTATTCCCTATTAAGTGCAAAATCGTCCGGACACTGCTGTCTTTCCGGTGTCTGGTGCCCTTGCCCTATGTTGAAAAGGACGAAAAGTAGAAAAAAGTGTTTTCAATTTATTTCCATTTAATTTCAATTTAAAACTAATCGATATAATTTCACAATAAATAAATAAACAGCCACCTGTGAAAATATTAAAATTCTCACACCGCATTTACTTGTCATCACAGTCATTACCGTGCGCACCATTTATTTTCCTGTTTCTTCACTTCTTGTATAAGAAGGACCCAAGAACAGTTTTCTTCTTTGCAGGTATTTTCTTGCTCATTGATTTATTTCCATAAATGTTAAATCGATTCCTGCTCGTGTTGTGTATTTGTGTGTTTTTGAATTAATTTCAAAGATTTCATCAGCAACAGTAGCAACAGCAACTTGCCCGACCCTCTCTCTCTCGCTTCTCCATGAGTCAAACGCATTAAGTCCTGAACATGCTCATAAATAAAAAGTTGAGCTTAAAATAACGTTTGGCACGTGATTCGAAATTAAATTCGTCAAAAAAGAAAAAAAAAACAAAAGAAAATTGTTTTTTTTTTCTTCGTTTGGCTGTGCAAAGTGTCTCTAATTTACTATAAAATAAACTGACACTTCAAACAGGAAAATGAATAAATAATCAAGATGTAATGGTTTTTCTCTTTCGCTCTTCAAGTTCTGTTTGTTTTATTTGTTCTTAAATTAAAAATGATTTCAAATTACTAATGACGACATTTTTTTTCTATTTTCTTGCAGGTATGTTGTGGATTATGTTTTAAAAGGATTTTTTTTACAATAATACGGTAAACAATTTTAGAAATCGATATGCTTTTTATTTCTAAGTGACAAGACAAGAAAAAGTGATATGATAGAAGAAGCTGTCAAAGTGTCAGTTTGTCAGAAATCGGACAACTGGGGCGTTTAAAAGCAAACAAAATTTGTGTATAAATAAATTTCACTTGTAAAAAAATGATTTTAACACTCGAAAGCATTGCCAAAAAAGGACTATTTTTTTTAGTTTTTCTTCCAACAATGAGGAGGAGAAACATTTCATTCTTAAAAAATAAAAAAGATCATTACTTGAAATTAAATTTCCTCAAATGACGTCAATAAAATGTCTGACTCCGGAAAGATACTGCTTTAGTATTTTTAATTTTTTAACATTCTCGAGTACAGTTATGGCGGAATATAGTTTTTTCTTTCATTTCTTTATAATTCAATTGACGGCAAGTTGCCTTGTTTTTGGATAATGATCTTAAGAGAATTTGTTTACGTTTTGAATCTGTGGGATATTTTTCTTTAATTTAATGATTGACGTGACGGGACTTTTGGAAACATAAAATGAAAAAATATGAGTGCGACCCATGTAGTCCTCACGACTAACTTCCCAGAGTAGGAACATTAGTTGTTTTCGTTGTATAGTTGACAACATACACGCACGCTGGTTTTAAAAGTCAAATTCTATAAAACTGATGATTTAAATAACAGTGGCACCATCTGTCATAAGTTGGTCGTGGATTCATGTACAACTACTTTGCACAGTAAAATACAGCCTATTACTCCTGAATATTGTAGTTTTCTATTACTGAAAGAATTTTTCTAATCGGATTATAATTTCCGAAGGTTAACTTTTATATGGCAAAACAGCGTTTGGTGGGTCAACTAGTAATCAAATATAGCCAATGATACTCCTGAATATTTTTTTTTTTCCCACTAACTATAAGTTTTTTTGCACTATTGTTGAAATTATTGCAGAAATTCACATAATTTTCATTATATTAGGGTTGTCTTAGATTTTTGATTGCCATTAAAAACCACTAAGCCGATTTCGCTCAAAACTTAATCAGCACAATACCGCGTCGAATGAGACCAATTTTCTGACAATACGATGAGTGGTTCGCGAGATAATCGAGCTGAAAAAACAAAACGCACATACGCACATACGAATACACATACACACACACAGACATCATCATAAAAACGCTTGATTCGGATTTTAGTGACCTCGAAACATGGAGATATGCAAAAATTGGAGATTCACAAAATCGAACCCATTACAATAACTTCCTCTGGGAAGTTAAAAATACAAATACATAGACCCTTAAAAACATTAACATATCCAATCACTTAATGTTTCCTTTTCTACGGTAAAAAATAAAGAGAAATAAAAAAGAGAGCCCTCTAAACGAAACTAATTTTTTATTTAAATAAATTAAAATATTAAATTGAGGAAAAGGGCTTTATTACCATTAATAATACCAATAACTGTTAAAACACCAAAATCTAATTTGTCATGATTAGTTTCAGACATTGCGTTGCGTCGGTAGTTTTAACGGTTAAAACGTAATGTAAACAGTGGAACGTAATTTATTCAAATCTGTTATCTGAGTGACATGATCTTGGGAATGGGGGACTTTTGGTCTTGATTGGACAAAGGGACATTAATGACCGTTGTTTTTAACTTTAATAATACAATCCATTAATTTTTAACTTGTTGTTAATTTCATGAAAAATTTGGGAATGAAAAAAAAAGTAGAGCAGTAACTTAGAACGTTTTCATGCCAACATTTTTTGTACCTAGTTACGATAGTACTTGGAAAATATGTGCCCTAAACTAATTAAACGTCAAATATTGACAGATGCATTTGAATTTCTTTAATATGATTTTGCACCCCCACATAAATTTCAAACGAACTAATTCTCAAACACAAAGTTGAATGAGGCTAAATTGGTTGAAACATTGCACAGACACACGTGTGAGTTCTTCAAACAGTTTTTAATCCATTTGCAAACCCATTTTTTTATCACCAATCCAAATCCCTTTTTTCAATTATATGTTCATTTTAATTCTCAGCTCAGCCTCGCTGTCGCATTAAATTCTTTTGTCTGTAAGCCTCAAGCTCTTAAGAGAATTTAAAAAATATTATAACGCAATAAATCTTTATTTTATATGTGCACTGCATAAAAGATGGCAGAGTAAAAAATAAAAAAAATAAAATAAAGGAAATCCCTTACCACCATTAACATGACAGTTGTCGACAGTAAATGCGGACTATACGCCAACATTCGTCGTGCGTCTTGCGTCGTCATCATCGTCCCTCGACGGATTAAAACTCCTTTCAAACGAAGATTATTGCTGTAGCAATGTGATTTATTCATAAAAATTATACATTATATTCCAATGCCCGTGTACATAATTCGTATGTATGTATATTGTTTTCAATTCCAGCCTACCTATATTTTATTCATGTAAAACCCCCTCAAAACGTCCGGTGGTGGCGTGGCCCGCGCGTGTCGTTATACCTACATTTATACGTGTAGGAAAAAAAAACAAAGTTCCACGGCAATGAACAACAAAAACCGCATGTCACCCTACAGCGGCGTTTCCGGTTCCGAAATAGTAATTATAATTATTATTTCAACAAACAAAAAACAAAAAAAACAAAACTCCATCCCATTCAACCACTATACAAATAATAAAAACTAAATTGAAAAATGGAAAAATATATTAATGAAAAAAAAAATGCAATTAATCTCGGGTAGAGTTTGTTGACTCAACAAAAGAAATAAAGAAAAAAAACATAAAAACAGTAAGAAGGAAAAACAATTGCTTATTTATTTAGGTCCACCAATGTAATCGATTATGTCACTCGCAAGCTGCGCCACAGAAATGGGAATAAATAAATTAAAAATTAATTTATATTTATTTAAAAAACAAAAAAAAAATCGATCATCAATTAAAACTTTTTAAATAATCAAGTGCATGCTGGGGGAATTACATCAAAATACATAAAATGCTGCAACTTATTAATTTATACCACAACAACAATGAGTTAATCCTTAACATTATGTTTTATTATTTTTATTAATTTTAAAAGATTAATTCATGTAAATTTTAAATAATGCTAATTAAGGAAAATGCTCAGTCTAAAATGTTTTGAAATAAAATAAAATCTTAAAAAAAGGAAACTACTTTGAAACAAAAAGGAAATCTAGTATGCAAGTCACTTAATCATAAACAAATTTACAAGCCCCAACTTACATTATTTGCCAGTTTCTTAAGCTAGACAACCGGTGGGGCTCGTTCCACCAAGAAATTATTGTTTCGAAAATGCAGTTCAATATTTTAACACTTTACATGAATCAAATATGATACATACAACTTTTTCTGTAAAATCGGATTCTATCGTCTAAGAATCCTTATATATAAGATATATAGGAATCCTTTTTCGTAATTGTTCTTCGTTTTATCCATGAATCACATTTGATTCACACTTTTTACTGCATGAACCGTTTTCTTGCGTCCCTAAATAACATTTGAAGTAAAGCCGTTATATCGTGTTTCGTGTTTCTTTCACAGATTAATCTGTTTAAGATACCACAACGGCCTTATTTATATTTGTTCGTGATCTTTCATAATACAAGTTCTTAAATTAAATACGATTCGTATACACTGCTGTGTACTCTGAACAAAAAAGAAGGGTGTATCAAATATGTTGTTTGATTTCATTTTCTTTCCCGTTTGGTAGCAAAAATTGATTTATGTATCAAATATGATTCAAAGAACGTGCCAATGATACTTCACTACTTTTAGTCTGAGTGTTTTGTCCTGAACGAGGGAAAATCAAAACAGAAACAATTCATGAATCAAATGATTCTTGATTGACTTGACAAAAAAAATACATAAAATTGTATGAAACATTCTTTTTTTTATTTTAAATAGGGTGACGGCACTAGTCTCCGGACAGATATATATTTATATATTTTTTGTTCAATGTTAATATCTTTTTTTCTATTAGTGTTTCATTCAAGTATTTATATTTTTCTTAAACTATAAATATTCCTCAGCAGTCTCCGGACGATAGTTCTAGTTTCCAGACAACTGAAAATCGAGCGTCCGGACATTTCCAATTCTGTTAAGTAATGAGAGAAAACTATTTTCTGCATCGTAGTTTTTCCTGATTGCTTAGCATGCAAATATTTCCTAGTTATTGCTTATTCAGACAAAATAAAACAAAAAAACAATGTAGGGACCAGTCTCCGGACGATCAAAACAAAGCCTCCGGACGATTTTGAATCTGCTTCCCCACTCGTCGCTTAAATGGCGTATATCTCCTGTTTTCTATCCGAGTTCGTAATACTAACATGTTCTAAGGTCAACTCGTTTCTTGTTCCGGAATCTACCGGAAAAAGAACGAAGTCTTCAACATTTAACTGATGTAAACTACTTTTTGTGCACATTACCCTCTGAAAGGAGTGAAACGTAAAAAGTCATGCTGATCGTATATTTGATTTCTTTTTTATGCATGCCAATAATGAACAACGTTATTTTCAAATACCTAAATAGAAAAGTGAAGGAAAGAAACTGGTTTTATTAAATTGTTGATATTTCAATCCATCAATTGACACCCAAATGATTTCAAAATATTGTCTGACAAAGAATAAATAATGATAAAAATTCTAACATCCGAACAAAAATTCTACCCAGTCTCAGAGCGACTGAAATCTAGTCTCCGGACGATCGAAGACACAAAAAAAATAGAAAAATTTGTACTCTGCATACAAAAGAGCATTTTGGACAAGGAACTTTAACATTTCAAAAAAATTGACTATGGAAAAAATAAAATAAAACCTTGCAGCTGTCCGGAGACTAAATTTTCGCTATATTTGGGACCAGTACCCCGGACACTGAAAAAATCGACCAAAAAAAGAAGGAAAATTACTTTTTCTCTTTATTTTTGGAAGTTCATTATCTTTTCATTGAAACAAACTCCATTTGATTACAAGATCGTACAAAACAAACTATTCCCAGTATATTTTTTCAAGGTCTGCCACTATTTTTTTGCTAAGAAAATATCAAAACAGGAGCGGCTGCTGCTTACACGACCCATAACTTTTCTGTTATACCTTCGCTCGGGTTGAAAAATTGTATGTGTATGTGAAAACTGTTGCTGATTAATGGTTATATATATTTCGTTGTTGTTGGCAAATTCCATGTTTAGTTTCTCTTTTATTCCCTATTAAGTTGCAAAATCGTCCGGGCACTGGTGTTTGTCCGGAGACTGGTTCCGTTGCCCTACCTGAGTGGAGAATTTGATGATGATTTTTTTAATGTTTGAAGTTTCTGGTGTATTAGATTTTTCTCTTATGACCTAAAGTCTAGTTGTAAAACGAAATAACAATGTTAAGAATGACAAATAATAAGTCAAGATCATTCCAAATTGTGTAATATTTTCACAACTGACTACAAACCTTACAACAAGATCATATTCAACCTCCTGATCCAGAGCATATGTTTAAATAAACTCAAAAGGAACAAACAGTCCCAAAACAGAACTATTCCAACATGAATTTTTTCAATCAATATACCTAAAACTCAACATTCAATCCACCTTCGATACTGCGGTAGAGGTTATGCAAATTAATCTATTACAAAAATGCGACAAATATTATCTTTCGAGACAAAAAACAACAAAACGGTATGTAAAAAAACGCCCCTCAAAAACCTTTGAAAGGAAAAAAACAAAACGAAGCAAACACGCCTCACTGCTAAGATAAGGGCTTTGTAAATAGTTCTTTCAATTTCGTTGAAAAGGAACACCAAACACGTGTTTTGAATATTATCACAGTTTTGAAATATTTCAACAGTTTTGTATTCATTTGGCAAATATTAAAAAAACAGAGAAAAATAAACATACTAGAATGGAAAAAAAGAGTTATATCATGGAATTTCTATGTTTATGTTGAAACGACACTTGAATGCCCTTGGTAACACAAATGTATCTACTTTTGATGTATCGATGTATCACATGACTGGCTGTGAAAACCGCGACTTTTTATTTGTTGACTCAAAAATAATTTAAACAAAAAACATATTATTGGAAGAACCCAGTAAAATAAATACAAATTCTTCCATAATTCTTTCTTTGAAAAATCAAAAAGGACCAAATCCAACAGACTGAGCTGTGATCCAAACAGCAATAAGTGAATAATGGCACATTCAATATAAGAAAAACCTATCATCTGCATACAAGCCAACAATGAATGTGTTTGTTTGCAGATATACTTTGTCTCGACTTGTTTTGATTGCATATTTTATCTTATCTCAAAAACGAAACACTAGATTTGATAACATTTCTTCATACACAGCAGACAGCTCATGACTCTCTTCACAGACACACATAGATAGAGTCAAATTCAATTGAAATTTTAGGACCACTCTTACCATATATCAATTATCAAAAGATAAAGAAAGTAAATAGGTAAATGTTCTATTGCGTTGTGTACTGTATTGTTATCTTTGTGACACACTTTGTTCAGCTGAATTAATAATAGATAAATGTATTGTTTTTTTTTTTTGTATTTTGTTGTTTTTCTTTATTATATAAGAAATAAAGAAACAAAATATTTCCAAGTGTTGAGGTTCTGATTCATGACGAAATGCTTCTTAGGAAAAAATTCAACACCGTAAACCGCAAAATAAATTTATTAGAAATTTTTGGACGTTTCTTGGAATTGGTATTTTCTCAGAAAAGAAGGTAAATTTATACTGAAACCAGCAGCCGCTGCTGTTTTGCTATTTTCTTAGGAAAAACATAGTGGCGGACCACGGAAAAATACACTGGGAATAGTTGATTTTGTGCGATCTTTTAATCAAATGATGTTATTGTCAATGAAAATATAATAAACTCAAAAACTAAAGAGAAAAATTCAATTTTGCTTTTATTTAATAGATTTTTTCAGTGTCCGGGGCACTGGTCTCAGATATGTTTAGCGAAAATGTAGTCTCCGGACAGATTCAAGGTCTTATATTTATTATTATTTACTCAATGTTCAAATTCTTTTTGAAACGTTTAATTTCCTGGATAGAAACAATAGATTTAAAACGAAAAACAATAATTTCGTCTTCGATAGTCCGGAGACAGATTTCAATCGACCGGAGACTTGGTAGAATTTTTGTAATCATTTACATTTTTATTCTTTGCCAGACAATATTTTGAAATAATTTGTGTGTCAATCGATGGAGAAATATCAGCAATTTAAGGAAAAATTCCCCTTTTTGCCGATACCTGAACATGGAAATAATAAATCCCGCTGGTTGCATCTACTTTTCTATTTATTTGAAAATAACGTTATTCTATATTGGCAATCACAAACACAAAAAACACAAAAAGAAACCAAATAGACGATCAGTATGACTTTTTACGTTTCACTCCTATCAAAGGGTTATGTGCCGGAAAAGCAGTATACAATTCATCAGTTAAGTGTTGAAGGCTTCGTTACTTTCCAGGTAGATTTTGAACATTAGTTGACCTTGGAACATGTAAATATTACATCAATGCGAATTCAGATAGAAAACAGAAGAGTTACACGCCATTTAAGCGATAAGTGGGAAAGTAGGTTCAAAATCGTCCGGAGACTCTATTTTGATCGTCCGGAGACTGGTCCCGATTTTGTTTTTTTATATATTTCGTCTGAATTTACGATAACTATGAATTATTTTTTAAATTATTTGGATGCCAACCAATCATGCAGAAAATGGTTTCCTCTATACACTCAGCACTTAACAGAAAGTAAATATATTGAGTTTTTAGTTGGAAATGTCCGGACACTCGATTTTCAGTCGTCCGGAGACTAGAACTATCGTCCGGAGACTCCATAAAATCACCATTTTTTAGAATTCATCATTTTAAATTAATGTCAAAAGTTGCTTTCAATTCATTTATACAACAAACTGCTGGGAAATATTTACGGTTTCAAAAAAATAATGAGATTTGAATGAAACACTTATAAATAGCATATGATTCGCGTGATCTTTTGATAAACCTACTTTCTCAGCTGTCTAGCGTGCGGTCTGTCAGTACGGTCGTGAATTTGTTTCATTTACGCCTCTGTAATGTCCACGATACATTGATACATTGTTAGCTGGCTCAGTTCTTGCTCCAAGGTGACCAATTCCTATCTGCTCCGGTGTTATTATGCTTTTCTGTGAGATGGCTCACCCTGTATTCCTTCAGTAAAGAGAATTGCCAAGCTAACTTATTCATTCCTTTTTCATTAATTTTGGTGAGTAAGCAATTTCCATCCTTGCAAACATTTTTTTTAAATTAATGTATTTTTAATCTTTTTTGAATTGTTTGATATTCAAATTTTAATGTTCATTTCTAATTGATTTTTGCCGCAATAAGATCTTTCCAATGGAGGGTCTTTTTTAATTATTTCCAGCAGAAAAATATTCACACCGCCATTAAGCGTTTTTCTCCCTTTATCTAACGCATGTGGCCCTGTTCAAATTTTTGTCAAATAAGGGATGCTACATAGGGCTTGGTCAGGCTTTAGTGAAATATTTTACTATCCATGTATATTAGATTATTCACATTCCCTCTTTTCTTTTCTCTTCGTTTTTTTTTTACACGTGTATGTTAATTCTTTTGAAGCCAATTTTAACTTCATAATCCCAATCCAGGAATGTAGCCCTCAACCGCCTTTTTTAACATTTTTAACACCCTTTACCCAGCTTTAAGCAAGGCAATTTCATTTAAAGGTTCCCTATACAACACAGAGAAGTACCCACACTTTGTGTGCGTTGTAGGATGGTAAAATCTAATTAGTAATTTTTGCTCGCTCTATCTCTTTCTAATTTCACATTTAATATTCTCATAAAGTAATGCCTGACCCCCCACATAATAAAATTTGATTTTTTTTTTTTTTTTTTGATCCTAGACCAAAGCTGTGTGTTATGTGCGGTTCGCGGCGTCCAACAGCCGCCAGTCTCTGTCTCTGTTTCTGTCACAGCATTAACCGCAATTCAACGCCATAGTTGTCGCAGTCCTTCTCAATTCACATCCACCACACCAAATGCCTCAAGAATAAATAATTATTCTGCGTTGATATAATTAGCATAATTCTTCTATTAAATACTTAATACCTAAGTAGATGTGTACATATACTGCTTTATGCATTGGCATAGAATTTATAGAAACTAGTATCTGTCTAGAGAGCGGGCATATTTAGAAACATTTTTTTTTTTCGAGGACATGCAGTACATAATGTTTTTGTTGCTCACCCCACACTGAGTTTTTTTTTTTTTTTGAAGTAGATGACGGACGGTTTCGGGGTGGCACAGTATGAAGGGAGCATTTGTTTTTTTTTTCTCGATTCTATCGACTTGGGTGCAATCGCAAACGGGAAACCGTGTCGCGTCTCGCCGCCACCTAGCCGGCTTTCGAAGTGTCGCCTGTCGCTCTGTCGCTGTCACATTCTAGCTTGTCGTATGACCTGACTTTTCCGTCATTCAAAAAGTTAAAGTAAAGAAAAAATATCGCTGACTGAATAGAATGTTTATTTTATTGTTTTGTCATATTTTTTTTTGTTCAATAATGATTCTTGTTTGTATAAATACATTTACATACATATGAAGGTGAGCATGTAACCCAGAAGTAGAGTAACTGCTTCTAGTTGTAATGTTTCGGGTTGTTACGTTTTGACGTTTGTGTGTGAATGTTGTTTTCGTGCCTACGTCAATGGCGATTACAGCGTTGTAGAATAGAATTTCAAGTAACAATGTTTGTGTGTAATTAAATGCCAGTGTACCTATCGTGCAAGGTGCCACTAAAAAAAACAATTAAAATCAGAAGAGAGGGAGAGAGATAGACAAACAATATTATTGACAATGTCCATTGTTGAGGTGTTCGTTGTTCGTACCGACAAAAAAAAATCATCACTCAACACTCTTTGTGACGCAGGAATATCGTCAGATTCTTCTATCCCGTTCGTTTTCTTGTTGGATATGAATTTCACAACATTCTTAACTTGACGGAAGCGAAAGCTTCCGATAATCCAGCACCTTCGTTTTGAAATCCTTATGCAATGAAATTGAAAGTCAAAAAGTTATATGAAATTCCACATTCGCGTAGTACGGCTAATGAACGTATCTCAATACGAAGAAAGTTGCATTCGACGCTTAAGCGTAACAGCTCTTTGGGATCATGATTGTTAATTTTCTGATGATCTTTTTCGTGTGTTCGCCATCAGAAGCGATCAATAGTGCCATACGGTGCTCAAAAAGCCCCTTGGGATCCGTTCTGGACGTTTCTGTTGATCTGTCTGGGTCACCGGAGGCCGATGCTTCAGGAAAATTTGACATGCTGCAGAAGTAACCTTAATAGGGTACCTTTTGCAAAATTCTACAGGGATATTAGCGTTTTTTTCTGTAATCTGGAATTGGTACAGAACTGTCCGATTCCGGAATAGCAAACATATTTTTGTTGCATCTAATGGTTGAATGCCTATGTATTTGTGAAACCCCATAGGCAGAATTCCATATCACATGACATTGCTTTTATTTTCCTTATTTGCAAACATGGCAGGGAGTACTTATGTTAAAATATGTGCTTGTATGTGTGATTCTATTTTTTGATTTCCACTTCAAATTCAGAATCGTTTTTCTGTTCTTTTCAGGACAAGAACTGTCATCTTGTGCCAAGTGAACGAATTCAGAATCGTTCGAAACAGTTCTAGACGACAAAAAAAAGCTGTATGTTTCGGTGGTGGTGGCGGGACAGAGATCGTCAGTTTTGTCGGTCATAATCCAAAACTCCTTGCATCTCTCTTAACAATAATCATTTTAACTTAATCGTCGACTGGTCGTTAATCAAAGATTTCTTCCACCAATTAGTCTTTAAAGTAAGGTTAGGTTAGGTTATGAGGGGTGTGCACAGCGTGAGCTGTTACATAGCCTGGAGCCTACTGGTCCATTGTGATCCCCTATAAAAATAAAAGTTAGCATCGATGCTATTCAAAGTTGTCAATTATAGTAGACCGGCTCATTAACGAACCAGCCTGTGCTATCTATAAATTTCCTCATATTTGCCATTGAGACCTGTGCCAGATCATCCAGTTCCCCAACAAACCTGTTCCCGAAATGACGAAGTCGGTTAGTTTGGAGGTTCGGACAGTCACAGAGCAGGTGTTCAATAGTTTCTATTTCGTCCTCATCCTGACAGCTCCTACAGTAATCAAGTGCAAAAGCCCCTATGTGCCAATGGCGCAATGACCCGTCAGTACACATCAGGATTTTAATGTTCCTTTTACTCAGCGATAAAATATACCGAGTTTCCTTTTAATTAATGTTAGGCTATAGACTTTTAGAGATTACGCAATCGTTCCTGGATTTCCAGGAGTTATTGATTATATCTTTTGATTTAAGGTCTATCTTCCTCTTGAGTACCCCAATCGGGACGAGTGGTCTCCTATCTGAATGGTCGCTACTACTTGTATCTGTTTCTGACCATTTCCTGGCTAGTTCATCTACTATTTCGTTTTCTTCCATATTGCTGTGTTTAAAGTAAAGGAAGACATATTGTAGCTGTATGAGCAGTTTCCGGACCTCCTAAGTGTTTGAAACCAGCAAAATCTCTAACTTTTGCTACTTTTCAAGTATTTAATGCGGCCATGTTATTTTTTCAACGTCGTATGACCTCTATTATTTGCAGAGATGTGTGGTGGAGCTTTAACGCCATGACGACGCCAGCTGTCATTCAATCTCAAACCGCCTACTTTACATCAAACATACACAATAGCTCACATTGAATTTGGTGTGCAGTGCAAGTAGTGTATTACAACTGACTGTCGATTGTTTCTCATTGTCGACTGTCGTTTCGAGTATAAAGTAACAGTAATAACTGCATCTAACTCGCATACTCGAACGCACAATGGAAACAGTATGAATTTACATATATATGAACCTACCTACTGTGCTATGCATCAGATGCAGCAACTAGAGTCTAAAGTATCAATCCAACGTCCAATGTATCTACAGCTCATAATGAATGATGCAAAGATACAAAATCCAAAATGTGCATATCTTACGTTTTCTTCTTCTTCTTTTTTTCTGTTTGTTTAAAGTAAGTTTTATATAGATCTCTGGTGTAGAAGAGATTGATGATGTCTTATGTATACTCGTCATGTGTGACTGTTTTGTTTTTGTATAACATGTGGTAATCATGATGGGCCATGTTGCCAGACTTTTCGTTTATCTTTCTTTTTTAAGTCTTCTGTGTAATCAGTGCACATCACATATCTGTCGTTTTGTATCTATATACTGTATGCAGTGTGTCTTATGTGTACAGTGAATCAACTACTTTGTGGGATTTGATGTGCACTTAAGTGACTTCCTTGTGACTGACTGCCTTATGAATTGTTGATTATGATGAGAGGTTCGTTACTGGGAAATCTCATCTCATCTATGCCAACTATACACAGAGAAAGGTTATACCATAAAACGAAAGGAAGCGAAATATGTGTGCATTTTATAGTTATGTACATTATCTACAGTTGTACATATGTGTTACTTTGGATGGAAGATATTTTTAGATTCTTAATTTATATGAATGTTGATACTTTTTGTATCTCTCAGATGAGTTTTTTTTTTGTGTATTTCATTGCCCGTTATATAAACGTGTTTGTGTTGGCTTTTGTTGGAAGATTACATAAAGTATGCATGAACTAATGCCGGGTTTAAATTGATGGATTGGAATATTTAAAGAACCTAATTAATGAATGAAAGGACATTCTATATGTCAAGTGCAAGTTGATGGAATAGACAATTAGTGGAAGTCGGCATTAATTTATTGAAATGGAACAAAAACTATTTTTATGTCTTTTTAAGCATTCTACATTTAATTCAGTTCCTCTCGTGGTCTATTGATTTAAAAGGACAGACAACAGCTATGGCCAAATCGTCGTTATTGGTTGTCCTTCGTTGAGTGACAGCATAATAAGGGAACTCAACCCAAGGAAGAACTTGAAATTGGAAATTGTATTCCCATATTTTAAAGAAAAGTTGATAGGTTTTTATTTTTCGTGAGCCCATAAATGTTTGCTACTGTTATCCGTTTTTTTGTTTTGCTATTTTCTTAAAATTAATGTTTTGAAAAGTTTTAAGCTTTTAAACAACAACTGCAAGTAGATACGATCAATAAACAAGTTTAAACAAGCCAGGAAGGCCTGCAATGCCCATATTTGGCGGACCAAATGTTTACATGAACAAAAACTAAGGCAAAAAATACTGCAATGTCCCAAAGGCAGTTAGAATTTTTGGTCACTTGTAAAAAATATTAAGAATTCTTCTTCTTGCTCGGTCCCTACACTAGTTGACAATGACACTCCAGTTGTTAGCTCGCTCGCGAAAGCGAACCTTTTTGCTAGGCAGTTCGCCGCCAACTCTTCGCTTCCTGAGATTGTCATGACTCCGTCTGTTCTTGAGCGCGACAATGATTCCATGGGACAAATCTTCTTTCGCACTCGTGCTGTGACGAGCGTTCTTAAGGATCTCAACATATATAAATCCGCTGATCCGGATGGTATCTCCCCATTATTCTGAAGAGGTGTTCTTCCACGCTGACAAAACCCTGCGCAAGCTTTTCCATCTATCCTACTCTTCTGAGCTCGTTCCGAGCAGTTGGAAAACAGCATTTGTCCAACCAATCCAAAAAAAAGGCGAATCGTCTTCTCCCTCCAATTATCGTCCGATTGCACTAACGTCATATAAGCGCTGATTAACTATCAGCTCAAGAAATATCTCGAAGACCGAAGCTTCTTAATGGCCGGCAGTATTGCTTTAGCAACAAAAGGTCCACTGGTGACTTGATGGTTTATCTCACCGAACAGTGGAAATCTTTACATCGTTTTGGAGAAAGTAAGAATGTTGCACTTGATATTTCAAAGGCATCTTACTCTTTTATCGAAACGTGCCTTTGGTATCGATGAATCTCTTCCTCGTTGGATTAGAAACTTTCTTTCGAACCGTTCAATGCAAGTTGTATTGGACGGATTCAAGTCTGAAACCCACAATATAAATGCTGGTGTGCCGCAGGGCTTCGTTTTGTCTCCGGCCCTCTTTCTAATTTTTATAAATGATCTCTTGTCCTTAACTTGTAATCAAATTCATTGTTTCGCTGACGATATTACCCTTAGCTTCTCATATTCGTTCCCAGATTCACATCCCTCCTCCTCGGATGTGAAACTGCAACGGCAAAATATGATAAGCTCATTAAATTCTGACTTAAACAGCATTGTCCAATGGGGAATTGAAAACCGTGTAGAGTTTAATGCTTCGAAAACTCAATGTTGTCTTGTATAGTTGAAGCGAGGTATACCCACCTTGCCACTGTCCATGAGTGGCACTTGCATCAATGAGACCCATCATCTCGAGATTCTCGGTATGTGCATCACCGACCACCTCTTGTGTACCGAGCACATACGCGATGTCGCCAAAAAATGCCGCAAGATGTTTGGGTTTCTTAAGACGCTGCAAGAAATTTTTCTCACCCTGTCTGATGTGGCTGTTATTATTTATAAATCCTATATCCGTCCAAAGCTTGAGTACAGGTCCCACCTTTTGGCTGGTGCTCCAGCTACTTACTTAAGCCTCTTGGATGGAATACAAAGAAGAGCCGTAAGAATGATTGGTGAAAGAGAGATCACTGACGCATTCACTCCATTAGACCACCGTCGTAACGTAGCGTGTTTCTCCTTGTTCTATCGCTACTTTTACGGTAATTGCTCTAGTGAAATAGCCAGTGGCATTCCTCCCCTCAAACAATTCGCCCGTAATACTCTCGCTTCTAGGAATGCCCAGCAGTTTACCCTAAAGTCCAACTTCGGACGTACTCTCAAGTATAGGGAATCATTTTTTAGCCGTCCTGCGCGAATGTGAAACTCTCTTCCACAGACTGTCTTTCCCAGTCATTACAATATTCAAGAATTTAAGACCAATGTACACCGACACCTAATTTCCAGCCCCTTCTCTTCTTCCTAATGCACTCACTGTGGTCTGGCATAAAAAGGGTATAAAAATCCCTTGAGTGGGTGCAATTTATAAAAAAATTTACTATTTGATCTTGTCGCTTTTTGAAAACTCATCGACGAAATTCAATGTTACGTTTAACGCAATCGTGCATTAAATGTAGATATTTTTTGGGTTATCCTGCTAAAACTTAAATATTTCAATAGCCTTTGGACTTATCCCTTATTCAGGATTTTCATCATCTAAATACTCAATTTTACGCCAATTGAATATTAGATATTGCTGTCCCTTTGCCAACAATCATCAAGCAATAGGAATTCGTTGTCATAAATTATGTACCTACATCCGAATAAATACTTCCAGTTCCATGGCGTTCACATTCAAAAGCAGAAACGAAATTTTTCGTGTAAAATTTATGGTAAAAACGTTCCCAATTCGTCCATCCATGATGTAAATTTCACTCTTCATGCAGTTTTTTTAATACATTTTGTATTTGTTGTTCCATGTGAACTCTGTTCTGCATTGTGATTGTGTGTGATGCAACAATGACTCTACTATATATTGACTGGGCCTGGGCTATGGGGTGTTGTGTTGCAAAGGCAAAATTAATACAGCTGTGACAGTCACATAATAGATTTTCCATGGCCCATGCCATCCGCAGAATTGATTTATGTTCAATTTTCCACAATTTTCCTTATACAATCATGTAGATTGTAAATTGTGTAGAATGTACCCTATACGATAAATGGTGTAGTTGAATGGGTTTTCTTTTTTTTTTTTTTTTTTTAAATAATTCCATTTCGCTGAACGACACAATTGCACACATTTGGTGTATGACTTTTTTTGTGTGTTGTTTTTGTTGTTGTGGGTAGGTGCATACATGCATATTTTAGATTTGTCTTTCTTTTGCCTTAAAATTTATTGTGTTGTCATTTGGCTTTTGTTAGTTTAATTCAATTTAATAAAACAAAGTTTGTTGTGGTTGGTTGTCGTCATTGTGTCTACTGTGAAGAATAGAAACTGCTATATTTTGTTTTATTTATTTTAGTTTCTTTTTTCCATAGTTTTTTTTTTTATATATAAACCGGAAAAGGGGTCTTCCCTTTGGTTGTCTATTGTATAGGAAACAATAACATTGTGTATCTGTGGAAATGAAAAGAATTGCGATAAAATTCATTTCTCTTGTAGTTTTGAATTTGACAATCAATGATTGTTTCTTTGGTTAACAACAACTAACGTGTTTTTTTGTGTTTTTTATTTGCAGGTATGTACCTTACCCAGAGTAAACCAAAATATTCGATTAAATGGATATCTTGTTCTAAGTGTGGTAAAGTATTGCAAATATTGATATTTTGACATTAAAAAGAAATGTTCCTAAAAAGAAGTAGAAGTATAGTTGACAGAAGTTTCATAAAAATCCTTTCAACAATTTTTATTTTGTTAAACTTCATATTGAATACCTTACGTACGGTAACGGATCCAGTCTCCGGCCAGACCCCAGTGTTCCGGACGATTTTGCACTTAATAGGGAATAAACACAGAATTTGCAAACAACAACAGAATACATAATCAATCTGATCGAAGGTGTTACGATAAATGATGGGTCGCTTAAGCAGCAGCCGCTGTTATTTTGCTATTTGCTTAGCAAAAAAATAGTGACAGACCTTGGAAGAATACACTGGGAATAGTTGATTTTGTGCGATCTTGTAACCAAATGGAGTTTTTATTCAATGAAAATAAAATGAGCTTCCAAAACTAAAGAGAAAAATTAATTTTTTTCTTAATTTTTAACCGATTTTTTCAGTGTCCGTTTCACTGGTCCACGATATAGCGGAAATCTAGTCTCCGGACAGCTCAAAGGTTTTATTTTATTATATTCGATGTTCAAATTCTTTTTGAAACGTTTAATTTCCTTGGCCGAAGTGCTCTTTTGTGTCCAGAATAAAAATTTTCCACTTATAATTCCTCCAATAGATTTAAAACGAAACATAACAATTTTATCTCCGATCGTCCGGAGACTGGGTAGAATTTCGGATGTTATGAATAATCATTATTTATTCTTTGTCAGACGATATTTTGAAATCATTTGGGTGTCAATCGATGGACAAATATCAACAATTTCAGGAAATATTTTACTTTTGACCGAAACCTAAGCATCTGAATAATAAAACCAGTTTCTTTCCTCCACTTTTCTATTTATTTGAAATTAACGTTATTCTTTACTGCAGTGCATACAAAAAATGAAAAAAGAATCCAAATAGATGATCAGCATGACTTTATACGTTTCACCCTACGTACGTCAGTAAAGTGTTGAAGGCTTCACTCCTTTTCAGGTAGATTTTGGGTACAAGAAACAAAAATTACTTGATTTTGGAACATGTGAGTATTACAAATAATAATTCAGATAGAAAACAGGAGAGTTATGCGCCATTTGAGCAACGAGTGGTGAAGTAGTTTTAAATCGTCCGGAGACTGGTCCCGATTCTGTTTTTTTTTTTTCTTTATATTTCGTCTGAATTAACAATAACCTGGAATTATTTAATAAATTATTTGGATGTCGAACAATCAGAAAATAACTACCGATGCAGAAAATGATTTCCTCAATAATCAATACCTAACAGAAGAAAAGATATTGAGTTTTTAGTTGGAAATGTCCGGACACTCGATTTTCAGTCGTCCGGAGACTAGAACTATCGTCCTGAGACTCCGGATAATCGTCTTGTTTTTAGTGTTCCTCGTTTTAAATTAATGTGATAAGTTACTTTCAATTCATTTATACACCAAACTACTCTGAAATATTTATAGTTTTAGAAATATTAAGATTTGAATGAAACACTGATAGAAAGAAAGATATTAATATTGAAAACGTAAAAACTGGCCGGGGACTACAGCCGTTACCCTATATTCAAAAACTAAATTTTGTATCTCATTCTTGCTTACTGCGTGTTATTCTTGAAATCTCTTGAAAACAAAAGGAGGATCCATTAAGTTGTCGTCGTCAGAACGAATTATGTCCTTGAAAAAATTCCCCAAAAATAAGAAACATAAAAAAAAATTATGGTTGCCTTTGTTATTTGGTTTCGAGTTCCTCCTCAGCCCAGACCGGAACACTTAAATAAAAACAGAAAAAAACAACCAAGTGCCCGTAAGCATGTAGACTCATGTTTCTAAGAATTAGCATTTTTCTTGTATGAAATTAAAAAGAGAAAAACATTTTTTCGTTGTTTTCGTCGTCGAATTGAAAAATTAAAAAAAAAAAAAAAACACTCACAAACATTTAATGATCCACCACTCCAGTGAGTCCAGTGGTGACTGTGTTCCTTTTTCTCTGTTCTGCACCTATCTCTTATTCCTACGTTACCAAATGAGAGAAAAAGACAAAAAATCAGGGAAGCCCATCTGTGGATAGTCGGCTGCTGAATCTGGATCTAGATGAGTGTTATTTCTTCTTCTTCTGTTCCTTTTGCATTTGTTTGTTTTATTATTTGTAGTAAAACCAGAACATTTGCAGACTTTTTTTTTTACATTTTTACGTTGTTGTGTTCTTTCAGCATTATAACAGGCTTTCCAGATTCCTATTATTCTCTTCCTATTTATCATTGTCCATAGCACAAAAATAACACGAACAAAAATAATACACAACAGAACAGCAGGATGTATATAATATAACCCATACACACGGATGCTACAGCTACAAAATAAAATACAAAGCATGCCCTTGTAGTTCGTAGAAAAGCAGCTATGCTGTTGTGGCAAAGAAAAAAGAACACAGAAGAAGAAGCAAGAAATTGTTCAAACGGAAACATAAATATTAAAAAATATACATCTTCTTATGCCTTTCAATTTTAAGAAAATAAAATTGTAAATGTAATAAATTGCCTTTCTTGAAGCAAAGACATTGTGCCTCTTTTAATAATCGTTGATTATAGAACGCAGACTGTAATTTTGTAAATCATTGCTAAAAAAATTGTAGTAGAACTTCAAAAATCTAGTACTTTTACTCCTCCCCTGTTTTCGAAAAAAGTCATACATGCAAGATCAATTTTTTAATTTTTTTTTAAAGATTTTTGGCTTCCCAGAAATTGTTTAAGTTCTAGATTAAAAAAAAACGTAGTAGATTTTTTCGCTTTCTGTCGCTCGGTCAAATATTCCAAGATTCCTTGAAGCTGAATTTTCAACAAGCTTAATGATTTATATAGATTTCTGCTCTACTACTACATTTGTCAGTTATTGTACTAGATTTTCGTTAAACATTAATCAAAGGTGCTTTTATCAACATCGGTTGCATTTCTTGACAAAACTTCGTTGTTGTTGTTCTTCTTCATCTTAGTTTTCAAATAAAAGAAAGTAGATTTGCCGATAATCTGACTCCTAAAAAATTAATAGAAACATTAATTTTTTTTTTATAATTTGCACCCAGTCAAGGGATTTTTATACCCTTTTTATGCCAGAGACACAGAGAGTGCATTAGGAAGAAGAGAAGGGGTTGGAAAGGAGGTGTGGGTGTACATTGGTGTTAAATTCTTGAACATTGTAATGACTGGGAAATACAGTGTGGAAGAGAGTTCCACATTCGTGAAGTACGGCTAAAAAATGATTCCCCATACTTGAGAGTACGTCCGAAGTTGGGCTCTAGGGTAAACTGATGGGCATTCCTAGAGAATAGCAACTGGCTATTTCACTAGAGCAATTACCGTAAAAGAAGCGATAGGACAAGGAGAGACACGCTACGTTACGACGATGGTCTAAAGGAGTGAATGCGTCAGTGATCTCCTTTTCACCAATCATTCTTGCAGCTCTTTTTTGTATTCCATCCAAGAGGCTAAAGTAAGTAGCTGGAGCACCAGCCATAAGGTGGGAATTGTACTCAAGCTTTGGACGGATATAGTTTTTATAAATAATAGCTAGATCAGACGGTGAGAAAAATTTCTTGCACCGTCTTAAGAAACCCAGACATCTTGCAGCGTTTTTGGCGACATCGCGTATGTGCTCGGACCACAAGAGGTGGTCAGTGATGCACATACCGAGAATCTCGAGATGATGGGTCTCATTGATGCAAGTGCCACTCATGGACACTGGCAAGGGGGGTATATCTTTCTTCAACGATGCAAGAAAGCATTGAGTTTTCGAAGCATTAAACTCTACACGGTTTCCAATTCCCCATTGTGCCATGCTGTTTAAGTCAGAGTTTAATGAGCTTATCATATTTTGCCGTTGCAGTTCCACATTCGAAGAGGAGGGATGTGAGTCTGGAAAAGAATATGAGAAGCTAAGGGTACTATCGTCAGCGAAACAATTTATTGGATTAGAAGTTACAGACAAGAGATCATCAGTAAAATTGAGAAAGAGGGTTGGTGACAAAACGGAGCCCTAGGGCACACCAGCATTTATATTGTGGTATTCAGACTTGAATCCGTCCAATACAACTTGTATTGAACGGTTCGAAAGAAAGTTTCTAATCCATCGAAGAAGAGAGAAAAAAATAACTTCAATTTTTGATGGACGCTTTATATTCGAAACAGACAGATTTCTCTCCATCAAATGCAAAAATTTCTCTTCATTTCATTAATGCATCAAATTTTGTCCCAAATGTCAGTCAACAGCATTTTCGACAAACCCTAATCCTCTTTCAAAAAGTGCATGTTTGGCCTCAATCATAAAACCTTAGCTGCACCTTAATTTCGTTACCAAAATTAATGACTGGACAATTTAAATTGACTTTTTCCTCCTCATTGAATTGAAAGGCCTAAAACTTAATCCCTCTTCAACACTAAGCCGATTTAAAATAGAAAATATATAATCAATTCAAAGAAGCTCCAAGCACACCAACTTATCGAAACATTTCTTTCTGATCGAAAAGGTATACCTCTTTACCGTCATATAAGTCAGGGTCACATGTTGGTTATAGTTTGAAATGTTGTTCTTTAATTTCACAATCAGGGGAAAAAACCCGAAACCATATGAAAACACCATCATTATGATACGAGACACGTGATAAAAAAAAAGTTGGAGAACCAACAGAGAAACTAAAAAGAACTTTGATCATCTTTCCGGCACGGCAGGTTTTTTTTTGGGACAAAACAAGTGATAATGACGTTAATAATATGGGCCTCGTCATTATCATTTAACCATCTTCGTCGTAACCTCTTCTATTTGGTTTGAATATATTCTTTTTTCCAACATGACCGATTGTACATAAATGTAAATAAGTTGGTATATAATGAGCCCATCTACTTCCATATATCAAAATTCCTTTTTTTTTTATATAGGTACAGATTTTGTGTGTATATAAAATGAACCTGTCATCGAGAAAACGATGAAAACATACAATTCTCAACACCGAGAACCCGTTTTTTGCTTTTTTTTTGTCGTAGGAAGCCAAACATTGTGTCGGTACAGGTTTTTTTTTTTCCTGGGTCCCTCTCTCATCCCGTCTTAAAAGTTTCAAAACAAGAAAAAAAAATGTATAAATCAGATATGGCCAAGAGATGTAAAAAAAAAAAAACAACAAGAGAAGGCTGAAGAAAGCAAATACAAGAAAAAAAAAACTGATTTGTTGTTTAAACCGAAGAAGACGGAAAAAAAGAGCCAACCAAGAAAACTTGAAAGACTGGTTCGGGTTTTGTTGTTCGGCTTTTGTTTAACTCGTCTTTAACCCATCTTGAGAGTTAGAGGTTTTGCTTCTTTTTTTTTCTGTTCGTTTGAAACAAACAAAAATCCAGCACCGAAAGCGCGTTTGATATATGTACTACCTCCAGCTAGAAGGATAATATTTGTATGTCGGTTGATTATAGCAAACAGAAAATCCATTATGATCTTGTTTCTTGGTAGCACCATCAACATCGTCATCATCATTATCAGATGTTTCGAGATAACTTGACGGTTTTCTTTTCTGATTTTTTTTTATTCTTCTGGTTCACTTTGATCATCTTCATTTTTATTAGATATGGCAAAGAAACTACATTCCACATAGCATCAGAGAGAAAGAAAATATGAACATCAAAGAACTTAACAAAAGACTCTATTGTGGGACTTTGATCAGTCTCAAAGTGTGGATGCTCAGTTTTTATTTTCTGATTGGTTCATGATAGATTTTGCGTAGGTTTTTATTTGTAAGCCACAAGAAGCAATTTTAAATTTTTGTTGCATGAAATCTTAAAATTTTGAACAATAAATCCCTTTGTGGTTTGTTTTTAACCCGGTTTGAAAACAATGCAGTAGGAAGCCAGAGGTTACAACTTATTCAAATGGAAATAATTGACTGTGGCATCAACTTTACGTCGCTCATTACAAGAAACAACTCAGGACATTTTCTAGACTATTTTTCATTGTTTTAAGCCAACATATCTTAATGACACAGCTCACAGGTATTGAGTAGGTCCAATATTTTCATTCTCATTGGATTTCGTTAGTAGAGGGTTTTCCAATAAGAGGAGTTATTTTGATATTCAAAGATAAATAGCATTTTTTGAGAAAAATTATCGGATGTTTATTTCATAAGAGGAAGGTATACAATGGAAAACAACATCAGCCAAATGGCCACCACGACCACGCTTACAGGACCACATCCTTTTCATGAAATTTTCCATAACCAAATCGCAAAGTGGCTGCCCTATGTCCTCGATAGCCTCACGAATTCCATCTTTGAGATCTTGAATCGACGCTGGGTTGTTGGCGTAGACCTTATCTTTCACGTGGTCCCAAAGGAAGAAGTCGCAAGGTGTTAAATCACAAGATCTCGGTTGCCAATTGTGATCACCTCTTCGAGAGATAACACGGTCCGGAAACTTTTCCCGTAAAAGATCGATGGTTTCATTGCTTGTGTGGCACGTAGCGCCGTCTTGTTGAAAGTAAACGTTGTCCAGATCAATACCATCCAATTCCGGCCATAAAAAATCATTAATCATCTCTCGATAGCGCAATCCATTGACGTAACTGTTGCTCCAGCCTCATTTTCGAAAAAGTAAGGTCCAATGACCCCGCCGGACCATAAACCGCACCAAACAGTCACGCGTTGAGGATGGAGAGGCTTTTCAACAATAACTCTTGTGTTATCCGAGCCCCAGATGCGACAGTTTTGCTTGTTGACGCAGCCTCCGAGGTGGAAATGGGCCTCATCAGTCAAGATGATTTTTCGATGACATTCCGGATCATTTTCATGCATTTCAAAGACCCAATCAGCAAAGACACGACGTTGTTGATGATCAGCCGGCTTGAGTTCTTGTGTTAACTGAACCTTATAAGCCTTAAGACCCAAGTCTTTATGCAAAATACGGTGTAAAGACGTTTGTGGAATGGAATGCCTAATTCCAAAGAACGACGAGGAATGGACAAACCTGGGTTTTCTTCAACACTTTGGGCTACAACAGCAATATTCTCAGTTGTTCTTGAGCGACGTGCACGGGTTTTATTCTTCACATCACTAACTTGTCCCAAGAGCTCGAAATTGTCCACCAATTTCTGTATTGCGGTCCGACAAGGTGCTTCACTACGACCCAAAAATGTTTTAGTTTTACGAACCGTCTCTGCCAAATTTTCACCATTTTTATAGTGAATTTTAATAATTTCAATGCGTTGTTGAAGCGCGTATCGTTCCATTTTTAATAATGGCGTAGTTTCTACTTGTCAAATGTCAAAAAATGACAGCTTCAAAAGTGACAGCTACCGAAATAGCGGGCTATTCAAAATAACACCTCTTATTGGAAAACCCTTTATTTTAGAAAGATACATTTTTTTTCGTCAGGTCTGTCAACGAGCGACGATGGGTCAAGTTTTCAATTGATCGTCCTCTACCTCGACTGCTCTGTCGACTCATAAGCCTATCACGATGTATTTGGTCAGAAACCCAGCAGTGTGTCCTATCATCGACACATCAACTCTGCGTCCGGTCGTCTCCACTGCTGATCCTGTTTTGAAGTTATTCTGTGTGTGTTCAAGAATGGTTTAGACTAAAGGCTAAACCGACAGACGTTGCCCTGTTGAAATGAACATTTTAAGCTACCAAAGCTAGGGCTCGAACCCTCAATATTTGGCTCACTATTCCTCTGTGCCTTGATCTCCTGCAAAAAAAAAACCCTGTTTGAAATTGCAAATATCTCTTATTACCCAAGCCCATAGACTGTAACGAAATTATATGCTTTTTCTTAACTATAATATTTTCTCATACGGAATTGAACTTCATTTATTCAATTCACACTCACTCCCTTCAAGCAATATTATAGCAGCTAGTACATCGACAAATCATCTACACTATACCGATGAAACATGTATCAATAGTAATTGGTCAAAGTAAGCCTGAATAGCCGACCATTTCATATCGAACTCCCGCACACGTAAGGGTTTCGATATTGGAGTTATTTCGTCCGTTTTTGCTACAGCCGTCGGTATTAGTTTCCACCACCAGGGGTATTTTACCATCTGATCCGTGCCACCAGGGGCATTGAACCTGATCCGATCCACCAGCCGCATGTACCTGCTGATCCATTGCACCAGGCGCATTGTACCGCTGAATCCGTGCCACCAGGCGCATTGTACCTGCAAATCCGTGCCACGAAGGGCATCGAACGTGCTGATTCCAGCGATCAGGGGCATTGTATCTGCTGATCCGTGCCACCAGGGGCATTGTTCCTGCTGATCCGTGCAAAAAAATATTGCAATCCGTGAATTCTTAATAAAGGTTATTTGTCAAAATAACCTAGTGTCCGTAGCTTAGTGGTTCCCATAGTTTTTATTTCATCTTTCACGGGCACTGCATCTTGCGAAGAACTGACAAAACTTCCAAGAGTATCATCTGTCATGAAAAAGTGCTTCTCAACTTTGCCGTTCGGAATCGGCGTTAAATTGTAGGTCCCCTCAATTCTTCACACGCACCCAGAGAATTGTTGATGAGAGTAAGCCAAATAGGCCTTGGCTCTTCAAGAGCTGTTGCGCCGCTCTATTAATTTTTTTATTTGTCAAAAGGTTCGAAAGATTTAGAATTGAAGTTTCGTGTTTCTTAAAGAAGACTTTGGCGAACACATCCTAAGACCAAACGATTGATGCTGTTGAAGAACAGACAAACAGACCGAAAAGCAAATATGAGTGCTGGCTAACTCTTTGTCGAAATTTGTTATTGGATTCGATCAAAATCTAGAACTCGGATTTTTTGCTAGCGCAAAACATCCACTATGGAAAAGTACAAAAATGCAATAATATCTTAACAACAGGAAAACAATTGTTTACAGCTTATGCCTTGGGCTAGACAGACATTCTTGTTTTATTTTTATCACTAAAATTGTTTTTAGATAATGAGGCAAATGAAACACAAAACCATAAAATTGTCAAAATAATTGCACAAATGAAAACAAAAAGTTATTACCGACAAGGAAAATGAATCATTATTCGATTTGAATCTAGCTAGAAATTCATTTAAAAGTGAATGGTTATACATTTTTGTATTTTATTGTTATGTCCCTGTAAAATTTGAAAAAAAAAAAGAGAAACATCTGTTAAACTTAGTCTTGGCACTTAAAAACTCGGGCACGAAATTTTGTGGAAATAAAATTGACACTCAAATTCTAAGCTTAAAAATTGGCATCAAGTGTGTTTATTCTCTTTTAAAACGAAAACCAAAGTCCACTTAACTCTCTTTTGCCAAAACTGGTTTTAAACAATTTTTTTCAAATGCAAACAAAACAGTGGAAATATTTAATTTCCAATTAAAAACTGATAACAATTTAACTACATTAATTAACATTGATGATGAATTTTCATCATGACTGAATTCCAATACAATTACACGACGATATCACGTCTTCGATGTTAATGATGATGCTTGAAGTTAGTATAAAATAATATTATTGACACAACGTGACACAATTTTTCGTTATTTTTTTTTTTCCATTAAAAAATGAAAGAAAAAGCTCGAGATCATCATTTGATACATTTAATTAAGGAACGACCGCAAGGGAAGTTTTTCTTCTTTCATAAGTTTTTATTAAGGGTTTTTGTGTGCTTGTTGTGTCCACGAGTGTAACGAGTTCATGAGTTTTTAAGAAATAAAAACAAAAGAAGGAGGGGGAGAATATTTCATATTGTAGCAAAGAGGTCGACACAGCAACATCAATTCTTAGAACGATGCGAAAATTTTGCTAATTGACAAACAAAGGCTTGACATTTGGTAAATAGGCTTGACCCTAGATTGCCTAAAGATTGCATCATTTGTGTGTTTTTTGCTTGTATGACACCAAATTAAATATGCAAAAAGAATTATTCATATTTACATTGTTCTCTAGCTTTTGTTTTTCGGTTTGTGGTTTTCATGGACATTTTGGCAATTAGTTTTTAGCTGAATAAATTGTGTGTGATTTAAAATCATCCTCAGGGAGAGTATTCTTCTGCATAATTCATTAACCAAAATTAGAAGTTTGACAGTTTTCAAACGAATGTTAATTGATATAGGTAAAAAAAAACACGTATACGCCCTAGTGAACACATTACTCAAACTGAATTTAGCAACACTGTTCACATGCATACATTCCAGGTACAGTTTTAATGCAGGTGGATTTCTATTTTTATTTTCAAAATAACTATTTCCCTCCCCTCACTTATACAGATTTGGCAACAATGCAACATTGTGTATAGCAAAATTATTCATAAGAATCCATCAGCATCAGCAACAAAACCATTTCCATGGATCTTCATATAAGAAAAGTTGCACTCGTTGAGTGGATAGCAAACGAGGAGCCACACACAACACCACACAGTGAATAGTTGAAGTAACAAAAGAATTCTTGGAGGCCTGCATCAGCATCGGAGCCAACAAGAAACGAATGCGATTTATGTGGGAAAATGCAAAAAAAAAAAATTCTTGGTTGCGCTGCAGTTCTCTTTATTTTTGTTTGGTTTGTTTTTCTGCAAAAAAAAACTAAAATGTAAATAAAACATATAAAAAATGTTCTCCTCGGATGCATGTGACTTGAACCTGAAAGCAGTAAAAACTAAAAAAACAAAGAACAACCATACAAAATATCAAACGGAGTAGAATATCCTATGGGAACTCTGAATGGAATATTTGTGTACAAGTGGACGACTTCGTCCTTGTAACGTGATGTATAATGTGGTTTGGCCATGTCATGGCAGGAGAACATACGATTTGTATCGCGTTATGTTCGTCGCATCGCATGTAATGGATGGTTATTAAGATTAAACTGAGATTGCATCTTTTTTTTAAATAAAAATAAAAAAGGAAAACAAAACAAGCATAGTGGAGTCATATTAATTGGTTTATTTATTGCGGATGTGGTTTTTGTAAAAACAAACTTGCAAGGACAGATGGTTTTGTTGCGGTTGTACAGTTTTATTCTGAATCAGCTGTTTGGCTTCAAATATTTATTTAACTTAACTTGGTTTGAAAACAACAATTTGAACTTCCAGGGTTGTTAAATTGATATACGTAACAACACTGGTCATACTACTATCTTAGACAACTTCAGATCTATCCCAGATCGCTTAGACTATACCACCCCGAAAATGGTTTTCGATAATAGCTTCCTAGTTTCAATCCCTTCAAGGTCTTATTGGAAAGAAGAGACACCCCTGGAAGACAATAGGGTACACTTCTATACAGACGGTTCAAAGACCGAGTACGGAGTTGGAAGTGGTATCTATTCGAAACAACTGAATCTCATTCTATCATATAGACTTCCCAATCAATGTAGTGTGTTCCAGACAGAAGCAATGGTGATTAAAGAGGCACTATCCTGGCTTAAAGAAAACGTTATATCTTGCAAGGATATACGTATCTTCTCGGACAGCCAAGCCGCTCTCTCAAAATTCTCGCGTCTCCACAAACTCTCAAATAGTCCACGACTGTCGATCATCTCTGAATGAAATGACGGAACAGTTTAACATTCACCTCATTGGGTGCCGGGCCACAGATGCATCCAGGGAAATTGCAAAGCCGATGAGCTCGCCAAAAACGGAATACTTCTGCCTACCGTTAGACAAAGACAAAACATAGGAACAACACTTGCTACATGCAAATATCATCTCAAACAATATGCTATAGAATCAACAAATGCTAGATAGTCACAGGGTACCACCTGCCTAGCAACCAAACAAATATGACCAAGCATAGACCTGAAACGGTCAAAAGGCTTGATTTCCCTGAGCAGACAAAATATAAGCTCTACAATTGGAGTCATAACAGGACACTGCCTCATAGGTAGACATGCTTTGAGGCTAGGGGTCTACGCAAACGACTTCTGTAGAAGCTGCATTGACGAGGAGGAAGAGGAAACAGTCCAAATCCTTCTGTATACATGTCCGGCGCTCTCCAATAGAAGGCATAACTATCTCGGTATTCCCTTCTTGGATAATACCAGTGAACTGGCAACGATCGACACAAAATGTCTCTCTAAATTCATCAAAAGTACAAAATGGTTTGTTTAAGTTCATTACTCTCCCATGAGTATTTCGTGGTATCACAATGGACCCTTGAGGTCTAAGTGACTCAGTAACATCTAGACAGCCACTCCACTCCAACCTAACCTAACCTAACTAGATTACCCATAAATTCTTAGGACTCTTCCTTTTCCCAATTTTTGTCGCATGAGAGAAGCTTCGACAACACTTAAAACATCACACAAAAATCTTGTTTACCGAAACACTCACGACATTTTCTATCATAATCAGAAAAAATAAAAAAAAAACCTTAATTTATATCAAATTTTCCACCTAATTCGTGCTTAATTTTCCAATTTCATATCATTTCGCAATAATACTTAAAATTAACGTGTAAAAATGTCAAAAACGTGCTGCCACTCTTCCTGTTTTCAAATATTTACAAATCAATATTTTAACATTTATTTTTATCAAAAAAAAAGCAAACCTTAATGCTTAATGCAATTAATATTGAAACCAAAATTCAATTGTGGACTTTCGCACACTCTTCTTCACTTTGTTTTCGGTCATTGCACTCGAGCACGTTATTAGGTTAATGATGATCATGATGGTTGTTGTGTAAAACAAAATTTGCACAATACACAATTCACCTCCAATTCAATGAATTTGTATTAAAAATTTAGTCAGTTATAATTATAACCAAAATAGAGAAAAACTAAACAAGCGAAATTGTAATTTATTCATGTGCGTGCTGAATGCGTTTATCTGTGGAAGGTGCTTATTAGCTGCAGTTTCTAATTTGCATTCGTAATGTTGCAAACGAGACATCCAAATCGGTGTGTGGGTTGTATATTTCCCAACATCAACAGAAATTAAAAAAAAAGATATATTCAAATGTTAACTAGAGGCAAGGAGACAACAGAAAACCTTCAGTTTGACCCATCAATCTTATTAAGGTGAAAGCGTACAACAACTCCACTCTACTCTGCATAAGCGAAGCTCGTCTTCTTCTTTTTTTTCCTGCAATGGTCATAAACCCCCGAACACAATTCGAAGTTGAACTGACGTTTCTTTTTTTTTTTTGACAGTTGTAGTTTTGTTTTGTTTACACTGTGTGTGTCTTTGGAAATTTCACTCTTTGTTGTTTTATTTTTTTTTTTTATTACATATTAACTAGTTATTGTTTATTTTTATGTTTATTTTTTTTCCTGGTGTTAGTGCTTTGTTATAGGTAACGGTAAAAAGGTTCTTTACCTTTGGCGCGAAGTTAAATTTTAAATCATTTACTTGCGGTTGCAGTTTGTGGTTGTGATTGTGAATTGGACAGAAGATGAAACGATTGGAAAAAAAAATTAATGACGTCTGGATGAGTTTTAAAACTCAAAGCTTTCACCTCTTTTGAATAGTGTGTTGGCTGTTTTTTTTTTTTTTGTTAACTTTTATTTAAACTTTTTTATCTGTGAAGTATAGATATGAAGGTGGGCGTTTGATTTGGATAGCTGTAAAAAAAGAAACGTATTTTATTGGCTGTCATTGAATGTTCAAATTTAAATTTATTGACCCAATGATTTTTATGGTGATTTTTTTTCAATAAAAATGAAAAAAAAAAACATGTCACGGTTTTCTGACTGATCATCAAATATAATTAGGGTAACGGCACCAGTCTCCGCACAGATAAATTTTTCTTCTGACTTTCAATGTGAATATCTTTTTTTTCCATTAGTGTGTCATTCAAATTTTAACATTTTTCTAAAACTATAAATGTTTCCCTATAATTTGTATGAATGAATTGAAAGTAACTTATAACATTTAATTAAAATTATGAATTCTAAAAAGGTCGATTTTCCGGAGTCTCTGAACGACTGAAAATCGAGTGTACAGACATTTCCAATTAAAAACTCAATATCTTTTTTTCTGTTAAGTGTTGAGTAAAGAGGAAACTATTTTCTGCATTGGTAGTTATTTCCTGGTTGTTTGGCATCTAAATAATTTTAAAAATAATTCCTAGTTGTTTGAAAAAAATATAAAAGAAAAAACAAAATCGGGACCAGTCTCCGGACGATCAAAGCAAGAGTTTCCGGACGATTTCGTAATACTTACATGTTCCAAGGTCAACTAGTTTTTGTTTCTTGTTAACATCCGAACAAAAATTCTACCCAGTCTACCGCACGATTGAAATCTAGTCTCCGGACGGTTGAAATCTAGTCTACGGACGGTTGAAATCTAGTCTCCGGACGATTTAAGTCTAGTCTCCGGACGATTGAAGACAAAATTATTGTTTTTCGTTATAAATCTATTATTCCTATCCATTTTTATTCTGGATACAAAAGAGCACTTTGGCCAAGGAAATTTAACGTTTCAAAAAGAATTTGAACATAGAAATAGAAAAAATTATAAAATAAAACCTTAGAGCTGGAGCCGTCCATAAACTACGTAACGCTGAATTTAGCTGTTTTGATCCCCTTTCCTCGCCCGGTGTCACGCTTTGTCACACTTGCTGTAACCTCCCTAAAATATTACGTCACAAAACAAAGACCCCCCCCCCTTACCAAAAAAATATTTAAGTGATAGAACACAAATTTCCAAACATAATAATAATAATAATGATTTAAAGATTAAATAAAGTGGCATTCTATTGGATTAATTTCTTAAAATGGCAATAAATTTAAGTTTTTTAGTCTAACTTTGGCGAACGTCACGTTGACGTAGACCCCTCCCTCCCCCTTGTCACATCTTGTCACGGTCAGCATGACCCCTGCCTCCCCCTAAGTGCGAACGTATTTTATGGACGGCCCCTGTGTCCGGAAACTAGATTTTCGCCATATTTGGGACCAGTGGCCCGGACACTGAAAAAATCGATTTAAAAAAAAACAAAATTTAATTTTTCTCTTTACTTTTTGAAAGTTCATTGTATTTTCATTGAAACAAACTTTATTTGGTTATAGGATCGCACAAAATCAACCATTCCCAGTATATTTTACAAAGGTCCACTATGTTTTGGTAAAAAAAATAGCAAAACAGCAGGGGCTGCTACTTAAACGACCCGTAACTTTTCCGTTTCGCCTTCGATCGGGTTGAAACTTTGTATGTGAAAAATTTTACTGACTATGTATTTTGTTGTTGTTTCCGAATTCTATCAAGTGCAAAATCGCCCGGACACGGGTCTGTCGGGAGGCTGGTGCCATTACCCTTTTTTTCGTTTGAAAATGTATTATGTTATTTTCCCAATTCTTAAGGCTTTTTTATAGAAATTTGATTGTTTTTTTAATTATCTCAGTTTTAAGTTTAGACCATTTTTAGTCATCAGAACTAGTATAAATTTATCATTTGTTAACATTTTCAATGAGTAAATCCAAGTACTAATAAGAATACAAAATTTGATCTTGTTATAACCTGCGACCCATCGCGTCTCTACCTTAAACCTCCGACTCAATGTATTTTTATTGTTTTCCTCCTACATTAGCTCTTACCTGCACCCTTCCAAAATCAAATGAGTGACCAAATATTTCACACGAGGTAATCGTGACTTTATGGAAATGATCAATTTTTCTTTATTTTCTACGAGACATCACGACTCCAATATTGCACAAAAAGACCATAATGCCCTACAAACTTAAAAAAAAAAACAAGCCCTGCTTCTGTTTAGTTCGTGCAATAGAAGTTGAATTTTATTGCAAAAATTGTTGCACACTAAGTTTCTTCATGACGACAACGCACGTAAATGATGTAAAATTATTACTGCAAGTGCATCGCTCGATATGGCTTAGGGTTGCCAGTTTCCACTGGAATCAAAGCGTAAACATTCTGAACTTGAAGAAGAGTGCAACAAAACTCGAACATTTTTATGAACAAAAAAAAATAATTGGCAACCCTTTATGTTTTCAAAAATTGCAGTTTGCATTTCTACAACATACCTAATGAAAGTTGATTTGATTGTATGTATTGACGAATCACCGACCGCCTCTAAAATTGGTTATGGTTCGCAATTATATTGCAACAAACCCTTCTAATTGCAAGTCTTTCGCACTCCAAAAAAAAAAGAAAATTAAATCTGCATTTTGAATTTTTCTCCCCATATAAGCCCTTACCTACCATTTCCGGGCGTTTAATTGTATTTTTGGTTTTTGTTTCCTGTCTCTTTCGTATCCGGCATTTTAAGCGGGAAAGGTTGGTTCTTAAATTTAAAGTTGTCTTTAAACCAGTAAATTCCCTTTAAAACGTCAAAAGAATGAAATGACGGAAGAGCATAGCCATATTCAGTTGACGTCACTTTGAAGTTTCACAAAAAAAAAAAAAAAAATCGTCAAAGTCCGCACAATGGTATTATAAATGCCACCTCTTTCCACCTCTTTTGTTAAACTTCTTGACGGCTGGCTACCGTCCGTCAGTTGTCCGCAGAGAAGTAAGTAAAGTAGTCGACAAAGACGCACGAACTCCAACTGAACTATGATGTGGTGTCATTGACTTTTTCTCTCATTTTGATATTTTCTTTTCATTTTGAAACTAATTTTTTTTCCGCCATTTTTGTGTTCATTATTATTTTTTTTTTTATTCTTTTATTCATATTCGTTTGGGTCAGTCTTTAATATTCATTAGCGATGATGGTCTGCTGACTGCTGAAAGAAACTTCATCATCGCCACATGAGTTTGATTGAAATGATTGGTTAGGTTGAACATAGTTATTTTTTTAAAGTATAATTTCTTTCTTTCTTTGTTTTGTTTGTGTTTCTTTTTCATGGAAATTTTTTCTTTGCAAGTTTGGTTAGTCATTGGGATGGGTGAAAAATGAGGTTTTTGAATCATTTTTGGCGGCAAATTTCGAACTTTTGTTGATAACATAAAATTAGTATACCTACAAATTTTAAGAATAGCCAAATATTTCCAACTAATCAATTTGTAAACATTAAAATAAATAGTATTTACCTGGGGTACCTAAAGGGACACTTGTAAGACCTGTACTCTTTAAACTCTGTGCAATGTTTTATTTTACTGTTGTGAATTGGTTTGTGAAGTAAAAAATCGAATTCCACTCATGAATGAAATAATTATTTGCCCTCAAAAAAATGTAAATAGCATGGTGAATAGAAATGGGGAGCAAGAAATGCTCATTACTAAACCGCAATTCAATTAATTATGTTTTCCTTGCCTGTTTTTTGGTCTCCCAAACATCGACGGGTATTAAATCGATTTGTTGCAATTATCATAAATTTGTAATGAGGTGTGGCATTCAAAAATTGAATCACAACAGCAGTCTCACGATAGAAACCACCAACACTATCATTAACATTGCGGTTTTGCAGTTCGTGCGTCGCCTTTCATTGTCGACATTATGTCGACGCATTTTTGTAAAGTTTATTGTTTAACATTTTCTTTTAGTTTTTCCTCTTTTTGTTTCTGTATTTGCTTTTGTGTGTAAAGAAATTTTCTCTGATGGTAAAATGGAAGTCAATGATCTCTCTCTGTTAGGTTTTTGTTTTTTTTTTTTTTTTTTGTTCGTGTACAAATTAACAAAACAAGATCATCATCATCAAAAGGAGAGATGAGAAGAAAAAAAAACAAAATTAAATTTCTTCTCTTTTGATTTTTTAATCTCGTTTTATGATCTCTCATCTTTCTTATTTGAATCGAATTTAATGATGGAAAACTACTACAAAATTTTGTTTTTAATGTCTGAAATTTATTTCTATAAGCTTCAAATTAGATTTATCAAGCTGTACAATTTGAATGAAATCAACATTTTAATTTAGTTTTGATTAGCATAATTTCAAACAGTGAGACTTTTGAAAAAAAAAAGGTCCCTAGGCAGATTACCATAAATTAAACAAAATAAAAAAAAAGAAACAGGTGTTGCAGTTATTTTTGTTTGTCTTTCTTTTGGATTAAAAATTTGTAGTTTTGTTTTCTCTAAATTTTTCATTTTTATAAAATCAATCAGACACCCCCAGAAAGAGGTGTCTTCTCATACTTACTACAGTCAGCCCGGTCAGCGTTTCTATTTTCATCTGTTGTGTTATTTTTTTTTTCTGAAGGTACTCATTGAATTACTTCAACAAAAACTACCCAGCAAAAACCTCACCTGGCCATTTGCATTTCACAAAGCCTGTGAAAGAGTCCTTATCCTTAGATTGTAGTTGTATTCATTCTTTCTCTCTTTTTTTGGTTTGTTTTTGTTAAAACATTGCTAGGCCAATTAAGTTCGAAAAATAGAAAAATATATGGTTGTGTGAATATGTTTAAGGGCATCTATCCACCGGTCGTTAGGTATGAAGAATAGAAATTCATGCATTTCTGCATTAAATAATCTGCCTGCACCACAAAAGCGAAATGGAGGTATGATGGTATTTCCTCTGTAATTTGCTTTGTGAAATTAACTTTATTTTCTGTAAATAAAAAAAAACGCTATTTGTAATTTGCGTATATAAGTTTTTTGAAAAGGATAATTCAAATAAAAGTGCACTCACCAAAAAATGGGTCAGTACTCTTAAAACATCAAAGTTTGCTTTTTTTTGTTTTATTTTCAAATTTGTTCAATTTACAATTTGAATGCTTTTTTTTAAATTATTTTTACTAATTATTAATTTTTTTTTGTTTATTTCCAGGTATGTATTTGACGAATTGGAATATACACGGAGTTTAAAATATTGCAATGGATATTGGATAAAAATGTGAAAACTCGTTATTCGTAAGTTTCGAGTGTAAGTGTAAGAAAAACTAAACTCCTCGGAGATAATATTTTTCGTGGACAGTCAGGCTTCTTCCAAAGCCTTAGCAAGTGAGACTATAAGATCAAATGCGGTCTTAACTAGAGGAGAAAACTGACTAACTTTAACGAAGTTAAACTCTCCTGGGTTCCTGGACATAGTTATATAGAAGGAAATGAAACAGTACCTAAATGAACTAGCAAGGGCAGGGGTGGATCGAATAGAAGTGGTAGAAACCAATCCGTTATGGGGCTTTATGTCCCGATCAAAAACTCCTGGAAGTTCAGACCGATTTCTGCAGAAGCCGTCAGGAGAGGGAGGAACCAGAAACTATTAAGCACTTGCTCTGTGAATGTCCAAACCTCCAATCTAATCGACTCCGTTTTTTCGGAAACAGATCTGTTGGAGATCTGGACGACCTAGCAATGTTCCCAATGTTCCCATGAAGAAATTCATCGAAAGCACAATCTATTCCTTAATGAACCAGGGGATTACGACGGACTATTAAGCCCCCGTTAATGCACTGCACACCCCTCCTAACCTGACCAAGTGTTAGGTTAGGTTTAGGTGCTGACAGTTGATGTTTTTACCGTCACACTTAGATCAATACAGATCCATTTGATACCCGCGAGTATTGCTACAAGCTAATAAGAAAAACCTATGTGTTCAGTTAGTCAAGCCATTTAGAGGCCTTGACGAAGTTCAGGATGCTAGTACCTGGCGTACTAGAGAGTTCTTCTAAATCCCCGAAGAAAAAGTTGCCAAGCAGTTTCTTCCTTTGGTGGGAAAGTGCGGGACAGTGACACAGAAAGTGCGAAGTGTCTTCATGCACCTCCTCGTCACCGCATCCTCTGCATAGATCATCTGAACTGATTCTCATCTTTTTTATATGACAACCTAACAGATTATGTCCAGTGATTATTCTTACAAGAGATCGAAGTGATCCCTTGTGTAGCTGCATAATTTTTCCCGTTCTTTGTTTGTTGTGCCGCAAATGTCAAGAAGATTCCACCTTTCATCGGCCTTGATAGTTATTCTTTTTGAGATTTCCTAAATAACTATCTAAGCTTGGCTTACGTCAAGCATTGACCCTAATCTTGCTAATTCATCGGCTTTCTCATTGCCTAGTATATCGCTGTGGCCCGGGACCCAGCAGAGTCAAATGTTGTGCTGTGCGCCAAGAACCTTGAGCTCTTCGCGGCAGCATGAAACAAGCTTAGATTTTACCTCAGTTGCAGTAATCGCTTTTATTGCCGCTTGGCTATCAATGTAAAAGGTGATATCAGCTCGTAGTATCGCCATCATTGATACCTTTTTAGCAGCTGTTGTCACTGCCAGGACCTCCGCTTGGAAGACGCTACTGTAGTCTAGAAGCCTAAGCGAGGCGGTTAACTTGAGAGATTCGGAAAAGAAGCCTGCTCCTCCTAGTGTAAGGCTTCTCCAGCATTTCTATAGAAACTGACAATTTATGAAGAACGTCTTAGTGAGTTATATCATGAGTATGATATATTTTTCCTTCTTTTCAAAGCTTAATTTTTTAAAATCGGATTTTGTATTTCAAAATTTTCTCTTGTGTGATTGCACTTGTAGTTATTTTGAGGTAAATAATTGAAAGCCATCTAATCTATTATATTTTGTTTACGAATTTAAAAATAAGATTCAAACCAATTAGTTTTCAATTTCTTTTCTTCCCTAACAAAAAACCCTGAACCCTCAATCTGAAATGAATGTTACTTCCGTCTACTTTGAGATAAACTCAGTCAAGCGCCTAAAAAAGACTTCGAGATTGTAGAAAAGTGAAAAAGAAGAGAAAAAAAAGCCTTCATAGGGTAGAATTTTGTTTCAACTTTATAACATTTATTAAATTCTTGATGACCCGGCATACTTCGTCCTGCCTTAATCGACAAATAAAAGACCTACACTTTTGTAACCCGGTACCACACTACCTGCTACGCGCTTCCCACTAAACGGGGTAGCGCTCTGTTAGCCATATCTCAAGAACGGCTTGACCGATTTTGTACAAAATACTAAAAACCCATCTACGACACTAACCGAACATTAACTCGAAATTTAGTGCCATACACTCCACTGGAATGAAAGTAGTGAGTCCTCAACGAATTTGTATGAGATTTTTATATGTATATGAAAACAACATTTGCTGGGTCAGCTAGTAAGGTCGTGGCAACACATAAACCTTCGCTGACTCATGCATAACAACTTTGTTAAGGACCATCACATGGTCAAACGCATAGTTAACCTTCTATAGGGAAAATGGTGTTTCACGGGTACTGCCATTTGCGAAGAACTGACAAAACTTCTAAGAGTATTAATCTGTCATGAAAGAACTGCTTCTCGATTTTGACGTTCGGAATCGGCGCTAAATTGTAAATCCCCTCAATCCTTCACACGCACTCAGAGAATTGTTGGTGAGTGTAAGCCACTAAAGCCTTGGCTTTTCAAGATCTGTCGCGCCACTCTACATTATTTTGCTCCAATAGAGTCAAAAATAATTATAAAAAAACACGAGAGGAAGGCATCCAATTTTGTATTGGAACCGATAGGGATTAAAAAAGATCATCAAATTTCTGAGCAATTCACAAAACATAAACATTTGTGAACAGTTACTTCTCGATTCGACTGTCAAACATTACTTGCTCTCATTTTTCTTGCGAACATTATATCACGTTTATGATTGCTTTTTGTTTGGCAGTCCCACGTCATCTGATACGACTTTCCGTCTTTTAATAGATACAATTTTCAATCTACGTGTCTTATCGATTCTCAACGACATTTTGCATATAAATATATACATATATTCACGTGAGAACAACATCGAGCCCAAAACACCTGCTGTCATACTTTGAGGCTTATATCATCAACTTAATCATTTAGTTCTATGCCAACCATGACATTTTCAAAATCGTACAATCATATCTACGCATATACTCTGGTATTTTTATTTTATTGATAAACACTCACAGCACAGGCCTGCTATCATATTCATCATCTATTAAAAGAAAACCTCGAATTAAGGAAAAAAAAAGACAAAACCTCCATAAAAATCAATAGGTACCTATGCCTCAAAAGGACGAAAATAGAACGATATATCCTGTGATCAATATTTAAAGGCCAGAAAAAAAGCTCAATCTCTCAATCCGTCACACAGCCATCAATCAAAAATCTTTTATCTCGACAGTCTCTATATTAAGGCACTTTAAGTCCATGCCCCATGCGCCATTTGAATGAATAAAATTTCAATTTTTTTTCCTTAAAAACAATAAATAATGAAAATAGCAGAAACAATGCTTCAACAAAAAAATATTAAAGATAAGGACGTACCATCCATTAAGATTAAAAAAAAAAACAGCTTTAATATTTTTCGAGTTAAAAACAAATGCTCTAGCTGTGTGCACACATGTGGTTTCCCTCAAAAATGGACTTGCGTCGCGTCAATTGCGTGCGTCATTCCAGCCAAAATACAGAAACAGATCAGAAACTCTATCTGAAAAAGATACAAACTCACACAAACACACATTCTAGTAGAATCAAACTCAATTTCCTAAGATGAACTAAGCAAAAATTACATAACATGCTCGTAGCGGTGATGTGGATTTACTTCGCCGTTCGACGACGGTTCTATTTCTATGATTATTACTTCACCTGCATTTTTTTTTTTGATAGAAAAATAGATATATGTACACATCTATATAAAATTATTTTGCTTTTATTGTAAAAAAAAAAAAACGCACCCTTAAGTTAAGATAAGGGTGTGTATTTCTGCCTCGTATCATTTTTAATGACGATGACGACGAACGAGTATTCCAGTTCGAGGGTTGTTATGATACATGTTTGCCTATAGAATTGACCTTGAACTTTTTTTTTTTATGCTGCCTTAAATATACGATGATGTTTCGTTTTTGTTCCGTTTCCCTTCGAAACAAACAAACGAACGAGCGGCTTAGTGCTTTTATACACGAAAGTGTCTCAACCATTACAAAAAAAAAAAATATATAGAGGGCGGATTCAGAATGCGAAAGACACGTCATACAGTAATATTTTGCTTTTTATTTTAATGGGGCACATTTTTTGTTTAATATTTTTTGTTTGTATTTTTGTACATTCTTATCAAGAGTACTTGATGTTTTTTATTGTTGGTATGTCCAATACAGATACAAGAGTAATTAACGTGTTTTTTAGTGTAGAGGGTATACTTTACCCTAAGTAAAATATCGTGTCATGATATTAGACACAGCACTTTACAACAGTATTTTGAGATTTTGTAAGGATATTAGCTTAAAAAACAAAATAAAAATAAACAAAGAAAAACATGCAATTAGAAAAGGGGAATTATGCCAAAAATTAAGGGTTTGCTGCCAAATTTGAGAGATAACGGCCTTATTAAAGTTCTAAGCACACACAAAATCACTATTCTGCTTTTAAATGCAAGTTACGAAATTTTAAAATGTTGACTTAATGACCGATTTATGCAATTACTTGTGTGTCAGTTGTTGACTTCTTCTGCATTTTTGTTTTAATTACTAAGCTCCTTCCCAGTAATTGTACCTCCTTCAATAAAAGGTGTCCCACTAATTTTTGCCAATAAAGCCAAATATTCAGGAAAGTGTTTAAAACCTACAGTAGCTCTTTTCTCTTGCAAGAAAGGCATAGGAAGCAAATGGGGTTTTCAACATCGTATAACCTACTGGCTATATACATCGGTCATCCGACCAATACTCTTGTACGGGGTTGCAGTATGGTGGACTGCACTGGACAAACTCAGCAGAGTACAACGCACTGCATGTCTCTGCATAAGCGGGGCATTGAGAACCACACCCTCAGCAGCTTTAGACACTCTCCTCCACCTGACACCCCTCGACATCTTCATCAAACAAGTGGCAGCGAGTACAGCTATAAGACTCAACGCCTCATCTCATCTCAATGGACCAACAATAAATTGGGACATTCCATCATTTTGAACTTCTTCTCGGTTTTATACCAAAGTACATAGACTACACCTTTACAAAACCCCAATTTGAGAAAAACTTCCAAGTATCCATTCCACCCAGGGATGAATGGTAAGAAAAAAAATCCTGGATGATAAAGGCATTCATTTTTATACAGGTGGATCCAAGACAAATGATGGAGTTGGTAGTGGGGTGTACTCAGAAATACTTAATCTAAGCCTCTCATTCCGTTTCTCTTATCATTGTAGCGTCTTCCAAGCGGAAATTTAAGCGATCAAAGAGGTTCTCTCCTGGCTTAGAGAAAACGTGATATCAAGTGTCAACTTCTGATATCCGCATCTTCTCTTACAGTCAAGCTGCTATTAAATCTCTCGACGGTGTCTCAACCAACTCTCAAACGGCCCTCGATTGTCGATCATCTCTTATGGAGATGGCGCAACAATTTAATATTCACCTCTACTGGGTGCCGGGCCACAGAGACATCACGGGAAATTGTAGAGCCGACGAACCCGTAACCGTTATACCTATCTCACCTGATAGGGAAAAGATAGGTATACCAATTGCTACATGCCAACTTTTGCTAAAAGAAACAGCCTTCACGATAACAAGGTCTAGGTGGTAGAATTTACCTACGTGCGCAGCCACAGAGCTCATATGGCCGTCACTTGACATAAAGCGCTCTAAGGACTTGTTATCTCCAAGCAGATTTTATATTAGCTCCCTAATAGGTGTCCTTACGGGACACTGTCTTATAGGCAGGGACGCAATACGACTTGGTGTAGCCTCAAAATGACTTCTGCAGGAGCTGTATGGACGTGGAAGAAGAGGAAACAATCTCTCTCCTTCTCTGCACATGCCCTGCTCTTTCACAAAGACACAAACTTCATCTGGGAGAATACTTTTATGATAATCCCAGTGAACTAGCTAATAAGGATATCAATAATCTCAAAATGGTTCGACTTGTAAAAGGCTATTCTCTTAATTCATGTGGTATCAGAATGGGCCTTTTCTTTTGGCCTAAATGTTTGGATTCTGTATCCGCAACCACTTTAACCTAACCTACTAAGCTCCTTTTTGTGTTTTCATTGTAAAGTGAATACGTTATTAATGAAGTAAGGATTTATGATTCCAACAACCCATAAAGTACAGTTCTCTCTTGCACCATCATTCGGGTCAGAATCTGTAGTGTATTAGGTCGAGAAATACCGCCAAGCTCTGACGTTAACTTATTATGTATTTTGGTCTTCGTGATGCATATTTTTTCGAAGAAACTTGGTCGCAAAGAAATGTCCAACATAAGCTTTCAGTTTCGGTGCTCTTTCCACTATCGAAACTGTCCTTTGAATGATGACCACGATAAGCAGACTGATAAAAAAAATTGTACTAGAACTTCATGATACCGTATTGGAGTTACTTCTTGGTCGGAAAACTCCATTGATATGTAGTTTGATACATTTTTTTTCAAATACAAGCAAGTGGTAAAATGTTTGAGCACCCGCGGACAATGGTCACAAACAGATCGACCACTATCGATCTAGTATAATATCTGTCAATTTGACAAGCTTATCTTCTTAATTGGAATTAAATTCAATCCTAAATAATAGAGTCCGAAAATTAGAATTTGTAGCAAATGACCAAACTCAATCCATGTTGAAATGCCAAAATAACATTCTCAGAAAAACCTAACCACTTCACTAATTGAAAGCCTTCTGAATTTCCGAAAAGAGTGTCTCTATAGTGATTCAACATTTTGTTTAAATTTATTCAACGCTACATGTGATTTGATTTATTTTTGCGAATGTTGATTGCAGCCACATGTCTACCACATTGAGTAATCTCTCTCCCTCCATACAAATAAAGGAAAAACCAATTCGTTCATTTTATCAAATTCAAAAATAATATCACTGGTCTTCTGTGTGTTTTTCATTAAACAGATTTCCAATCAGTGTTCGTACGAGATGGACCAAATAAAACAAAAAGAAGAACAAACAGAGAGACAAAATCAGAACAAAACAATAGATACGAAATTTATCAAACCGAGGTCAGGCTTGATTAGAAGAGTCCTACTGTCACTAAATTAGATTTTAACTAAATGGTACTCAATTTAGTTTTCCAAATCAAATGGTTCGTTGAGTTTGAATTATTTTATTATGTTGGTAGAGTTCGCTGTCGTTTTTTTTTTTTTTTTGAAAATGTGCAAAAGAATGAGCACAAGGGGCAATCTATTTTTTTTAGGAGCAATTATTGATTGAAGGTTCTTATTCTAGTACTTTATGATAACTTGATATTTTTTATTTTTGTTTTTGTTACAATGCTAAGCATGTAATACAGCATTATGTATAATGATCATCAGACAGAATTGTTTCTGATTAATTTTAGTATTCTAGTACTATTCGAATAGGTTTGATTTGTTAAAACAGGGACGTAATCGCCATACAACATTTCGTCAGTTTGTTTGTCAAATGTTTAATGCTATTTTGTTGCTGCTCTTTATTTCTGTGGAGATCCGACAGCGCTCTTCTTTGATTCTAGTACATTTTTTTGTAAATTTGATTTTGTAAGGTATTTTCAAAAGAATAGAGTTATTTTTTACTGCTTAGTAACTAAATTTTTCAGAAACAAATAAAAAGTATTGCCAATGAGTATCACTTTCGTTTTCTTCTACTACATTTTTGTTTGTTTATAACTAAAAATACTGGGAATTTACTTTTGTTATGTCGTAGTGTTGTTTTAGGAGACGTCAATAAGAAATACTGAAAGTAATAGCAAAAAAACGTGTTGTTTTCCCTCTTCTAGTCTATTCTAGTACTTTTTTTAAATTTCAATACTTTTGTACGTATAGATTCGATATCTCATTATTCATTCTAAAAGAAACTGATGACGCAAAGTATTTCACTTCCTCCATTTATTTATTGAAATAAAGTAGGCAAATCCACGTAAAAACTAATTTTGTCGCAATTTCCTTTGATTTTTCATCATTTTAAACGGTTCATTTTCTACCACTTCCTTCCATATTTTTTCCCTCACTGAAAAAACATTTAATTTCATCTTAAACTGCAATAATTTCTGTATACAAAACCTGAAACAAATTTTATCGAAAAAAAAGAATCCATCTCGACCACAACGATTAGAAAATCAAAATCGACGGAAATACAACGTTGATTGCGGGCCGAAAGGGGGCATCACGAACGCGTCATATCGTCTAAATGTCTACTATCTATACATCTAAATGAACACTGTACAAAATTCCGCCCGCTTATTTTGAATAATTTCAAGGCTAAAAATATTTACTAACGAGAAAACGTCAAATATACATCCGTGCATACATATACTTTTGAATATTTATTGATTTAAGCAACAAAACAACCACGACAGCAATACTGGCGATATAGTTGGAGCTGTCAAAACGTGTACTGCTGGTATTATTCAATATTTACTGATCACCATGCGCGCAACGCCTCTGCTCTATATTCAACCTTTAAAACTTTACAACAACTAAAAAAAGTACTAAAATAGAAAATGGTCTGCAATTATTATTTTAACGCCATGCATGAATTTTTGTTTAGTTTTTAAGTAGATTACAAATCACTGTTTTGCTTTTTTTCGTTTGGAAAATGTAATAGATGAAATGAGATCTGTTTTGTGTTTCATGCATAATGAACTGTTTGAAAGTACTCAACTGTTATTTCTTGACAGAAAGAAACAATATGACAATTGATGACTAAAGTTGATAGAAAATTGATTTTGTTCAGCTGGAAACAAAATAATTACAGTGTGACATAAGAGCAATTTGTTTCTCTTGTTGCTTTGTTTTTTCGTTTTTTGTACTTAAGTTGTGACCAGTGATTCATGATTCTTCTTTTGGTTGTGTGAGTTAAATTGCACAGTAATAAAGGAATAAATTGACATAATAATTGGTTATCACATTCATAACCCTATTCAAGTGATTTTAATGTAAAATTAATGGTTATTTGGCATAAAGTGGATATTGAATACATCTGGTATTTGCGATATGTCTACATTTAAAGAGTTTATCTTCTGATAGGCAGAAAAGACGCCCTTTGTTAACTGATGACGTTTTGTTTTCTATAAAACTTGATTTTAAAATAAAGAAAGGAAGTTTTTGTTCATGTTGGAGCATTCAAGCAGGTCTCGATTCCCGAAAATACTTCTTGATAAAAATGAAAACTTGTATTGAAACTGACAAAATGATGACAATGAGGATTAAATTGCTCAACAGCTCGTCACAAATTGCTGAATTCCACATCTCTTTTCGATAACAATAGCCAAATAATGTAGTCACTCAGTTTGAGCAGTCATGCATGATCTAATAAAACAAATTTAAGAAGATAAACTGAACATTTCGCCCACTTGTATTTTTGTTTGGAATTTAGAAACAAGCTATGTGTAAGCTAACGTTTTTCTTTATATGAAGAAAAAAATTAAAAAAACAGGCTTAAAAACTTAATAGAAAACTACTACTTATCATGTCTTTAAATTGTCCATCAACATGTTTAAAGAAAAACTTGTCTTTGTCACTCATACGTCACAGTGACCCAATTTGTTCAAAGTTACTCATAGTTCATGGAGTTAAGGATTTCCAATCGGCTTTCATTTTGGACTTCAAGAAGTAAACAAAACCCTCCACTTTTGTTTTAGAGTCGCTGATTTCTTTTTTTCTTTTTTTTTTCTTTTTGCTGAGAGTTCAGACTGTCATGAATCACCTAAGTCCCTAAACTCTACTGGTAATACTTTGCAACAGGAGTTTCAGTTTAATATTTCTACATGAACTTTTTTTTTTCTTTTCAAGGGTCTTCATAGAGAATTTGGTTTCGATCTTTTTTTTTTCAAATCAACTTCTGCTATTGGCCAGAAGTAAAGGGTTTTCCAATAAGAGTTGTTATTTTGATATATTGATCAGTATCAAATATTTGGCTGCCCTATGTCCTCGATTGCCTCACGAATTCCATCTTTGAGGCCTTGAATCGACGCTGGGCTGTTGGCGAAGACCTTATCTTTCACGTGGCTCCGAAGGAAGAAGTCGCAAGTTGTTGAAAGTAAATGTTGTCCAGATCAATACCATCCAATTCCGGCCATAAAAAATCATTAATCATCTCTCGATATCGCAATCCATTGATGGTAACTGTTGTAAAAAATATGAAGAATTCTTCTTCTTCCTCGGTCCTTAAGCTCGTTGACAATGGCACTCCAATTGTTAGCTCGCTCGCGAAAGCGAACCTTTTTGCTAGGCAGTTCGCCGCCAACTCTTCGCTGCCAGGGAGTGTCATGACCCCTCCAGTTCTTGAGCGCATCAGTGATTCCATGGGGCAAATCTTCTTCCGCACTGGTGCTGTGGCGAGAGTCTTAAAGGATCTCAACATACATAAATCCGCTGGACCGAAAGCTTCTTAATGACCGGCAATACGGCTTTCGCAGCAACAGGTCCACTGGTGATTTCGTGGTTTATCTCACCGAACAGTGGAACAAATCTTTATATGGTTTTGGAGGAAGTAAGATTGTTGCACTTGATATTTTAAAAGCATTTTTTAAAGTCTGCCATCTTGCTGTTTTATCGAAAATACGTGCCTTCGGTATCGATGAATCCCTTCTTCGTTGGATTAGAAACTTTATTTCGAACAGTTCAATACAAGTTGTATTGGACGGAAACCCACAATATAAGTGCTGGTGTGCCCCAGGGCTCCGTTTTGTCTCCGACCCTCTTTCTTATTTTTATAAATGATCTCTTAACTGTTACTTCTAATCCAATTCATTGTTCCGCTGACGATAGTACCCTTAGCTTCTCATATTCTTTTCCAGACTAACATCCCTCCTCTTCGAATGTGGGACTGCAACGGCAAAATATGATAAGTTCATTAAACTCTGACTTAAACAGCATTGTACAATGGGGAATTAAAAACCGTGTAGGGTTTAATGCTTATAAAATCCAATGCTGTCTTGTATCGTTGAAGCGAGATATACCCCCCTTGCCACTGTCCATGAGTGGCACTTGCATCAATGAGACCGAACATCTCGAGATTCTCGGTATGTGCATCACTGACCACCTCTTGCGGACCGAACACATACGCGATGTCGCCAAAAATGCCGCAAGAAATGTTTCTCCCCGTCTGATCTGGCTATTATCTATAAAACCTATATCCGTCCAAAGCTTGAGTACAATTCCCATCTTTAGGCTGGTGCTCCAGTAACTTACTTAAGCCTCTTGGATGGTATACAAAGAAGAGCCGTAAGAATGATCGGTGATAGAGACATCACTGATTCATTCACTCCTTTAGACCATCGTTGTAACGTTTCGTGTCTCTCTCTTTGTTTTATCGTTACTTCTACGTTAAGTGTTCTAGACAAATATAGGGGAGGAATGCCCCTTCAAATGTATTACCCTCGCTTCTAGGAATGCACTACGCAAATGTGGAACTCCCTTCCACACTCTGTCTAGAATAAGAATAATTTCCACCTTTTGATGAAAAAAATAACAAAAAAACATAGCAAAACAGAAATAAGAGCTAAGGTATTAGCAGACGAATTTCTTGTGATCTTTCAACTTTTTGCAATTTTTTTTGACAGCAAATATTTGCCCGTAATTTACGGTTATAACGTCTGGCATAAATAATGTCAAAAATTAAAATGTTTTCGACAATTCGCTTTAATATCATTTGAGAATGTGTTTATGTATTCGTAAAAATATTTAAATATTTTAAGGAACATACATAATTCATTAAAAAATATGAGAAAAGACAAAATGGGCACATCTGTTGATTGTGAATCACTTTGGAGCATTTCAAGACTTGATAATGTCTCAAGTTCAAAGCAATTTGTGTCTAAAAATTATTTTTTAAATTTATTTGTCATCTATTTTTTAATTTATTTATTTTTTTTTTTATTTCAGGTACGTGTGCTTTTTGGATTACAAATGCGTAGTAATAGTGCATAACCAAAAATAATGATGTAAGTTGAACGATTAATTTTATCTGTGTGAGTTGCTTAACATTATTTAAAAAAAAAAAAAAAAACTTAACCTCAAAAAGCAACAAATCTCTAACTTAATTGTATAGAAAAATGTACTATCTCAAAACACAACTTAATTTTTTTTTCAATTAACCCTTTCGCGATAACTACTACAACTCCAGTTTATAAATTACAAAAAAAGAAAAGATCTTATCAGCCTCTTATCAACTTAACTACAAAAAATGCATATCAAAACGTTAAGTATTTTTAAGTAGGGTGTTTTCAAAAAACTACTTTCGGTCATTCAAATTTTCTCTTCTATTGTTTTTTTAGGTTTTCTATTCTTTTCGTTTATTTTTGGAATTATTTTAAATAAATTTTTAATATTCGAGTTCATTTTTTTTTTTATTTTTCAGATTTTCTTTTATGTTCTTCAATTTATTTTCATGGTTTTCTGTAAAACAAAACTAAAACAAATTAAACACAAATAAACGAGTGAAATAAAGTTAAAACTTCTTACACAACTTTTGGAGAATATTTTTGTTTCTTTTTGTTTAAATGAATCTACTTAACCCCCCCCAATCTTCAACATTTTGCAATGTCTTAATCTCTTCTCATTTCAAATTAAAGTTTCTTGGAGCAATTTCTAGCGTTGTTTTTTGTTTTTCCTTTTTAGTAATCCCAAAACCCATGATGATGAAACTTTTTCCGGTTCAAAGTGGGTGATTTTTTCAGAATTTACTTGTCTTATCTTAAATTGCAATTCTTTTCATTCGTCTACTCCTACTGCCTTCATCCGTCATTCTTGTTTAATCCCAAGATGATCATAGTGTCTGCAGTATAAGTTTCCTTTAAGTTTATTCATGTACACTGGGAGAAAAATTCAACAACCGTTTGCAATAGAGTAACCAAACAGATCTACAATGACAAACTGCTTGTCATTTACGTCATATGTTTGGAAGGTTTGTTCGGGCACTTTTATTATTGTTTGACATCTAATATGTTTATTTTGATGAACTGTCATTCATTAGTTTTTCTGTTTAGGAGAAATTCACTTAAACGTCAAATGTTATTTTGATCAAGGCTACATGAGCAAGAGCTAAATTGTACTAAAAAGAGACAAGATATGTATCGAAAAACAAGAGAGCCATACTTGACACTTCTCTATATGCCACTAGAGTAAGAAAAAGAAAAATGTATAACATAAATTGTAAGAAAAAGACTCAATAAAAATGAATTGAATTGTTATGGAGAAATAAATGTTTAAAGCGAAACTGACAAAAATGGCATAATAAGGTTTTCTTCCCTAATATTCTTCATCTGATCTGTTCCTCAATTTTTCCTATTAGCATTTTCTTTTTTCAAAGTGTACATCATGCAATTTCAGAAATAAACGTAATTCAGCCCTGTCATGTCTTGTCTGAATAGTATACCCCCATCTGACATTTGACAAAGACCACAAAATCAAGTCCTCCAAGCGACACGCCACCTCCATCAGAAGAATCTCACAAAACAACCACTCAGTCTTAAGAACAAAGTTCTTCAAACTTCATCATGCGTTACTGTCTCGGAATTTTTGGTTATGTCGTTTTTCTTTAACTTTTTTTTTTCTTTTCTTTTTATGATTCTTTTTTGAGATTATGAAAATCTATGTACATGTGGGTTCTGTGTAGACTTTGTTCCATTGCGGCACGACCAAACAGATGACAGATAGCACATGATGAAAGTTGAACAATATTCTTATCAATACCTCTGTTCTTGCCATTATAGTGCTTGGCTCCTGCTGTTTCTGCTTGTCGTCTGTTATGTGTACTTATGCGCTTCTGTACGACGCAATACAACGGAGTACATTATGTAGATTTTTTTTTTCATTTCCATGTTTGGTTGCTGCTCGCCAATTCTTATCTAGTCGGCAATTTATTGCAGATAATATGTATATTCTTACCATTCAGTTTCAATATAATACTCTTTCATACAAAAGGTATGATTGTGTGTGTGAAAAGAAAGAATTGCCGTCTCTGATGGTTTTATCCATCTTCTGCTGATTTTTTGTTTTTTTTTCTTATCCCATTTGGTTCTTTGTTTTTGAGAGAATTCTTGCTGATTAACTGTTTTGAATGCTTAGATTGTATTACACACTTATCTGCAGAAAGCAGAAAGAAGCACTCTATGAGGAGAAAGAATGGTTGTATGTTCGGTGGAAGGGATTAAGGGGCGAAAGGCGTCCGTCGTCGGTAGAAGGTTGTCTTAAGTTGAACCAAAAGAAGGATGTGGTGTTTGAGTGCTCTTTGAATTTGTTTTTTCATTATTTTATTTTCTTATTGCGTTGTGTTAGAAGTGGAGATTGTTGCCAAATTTCACCATAAAAAAAAAGATTAAAACGAAAAATGGATAAGAAAAAGTGGAGAAATCCTTTTTTAATGGTCTCTAGAAAATTCTTCCGCCTTTTAGCCTTTTTTGTTTTTTGTTGTTGTTCTTACAGTGAGCGTCAGAAGTCATCTTTTCCTTTTGCGAACTTCCTTTTAGAATAACTCAACTAAGTATTCCTAAGTGAGTGAAGTCTCCAATTTTTGCAAATTTTGATTGACTACGCATATCGATTTGAATATGAGAATTAAGTCATATGTAAAGGGTTTTCCAATAAGAGGTGTTATTTTGATATTCAAAGAAAAATGGCATTTTTTTAGATAAATGATCGGATGTTTATTTCATTATAAAGAAGAAAGTATGCCGTTAATAATGGAACACAACATCAGCCAAATGGACGCCACGACAACGCTTACAGGACCATATCCTTTTCATGAAATTTTCCATAACCAAATCGCAAAGTGGCTGCCCTATGTCCTCGATAGCCTCACGAATTCCATCTTTGAGGTCTTGAATCGACGCTGGGCTGTTGGCGTAGACCTTATCTTTCACGTGGCTCCAAAGGAAGAAGTCGCAAGGTGTTAAATCACAAGATCTCGGTGGCCAGTTGTGATCACCTCTTCGAGAGATAACACGGCCCGGACATTTTTCCCGTAAAAGATCGATGGTTTCATTGCTTGTGTGGCACGTAGCGCCGTCTTGTTGAAAGTAAACGTTGTCCAGATCAATACCATCCAATTCCGGCCATAAAAAATCATTAATCATCTCTCGATAGCGCAATCCATTGACCGTAACTGTTGCTCCAGCCTCATTTTCGAAAAAGTAAGGTCCAATGACCCCGCCGGACCATAAACCGCACCAAACAGTCACGCGTTGAGGATGGAGAGGCTTTTCAACAATAACTCTTGGGTTTTCCGAGCCCCAGATGCGACAGTTTTGCTTGTTGGCGTAGCCTCCGAGGTGGAAATGGGCCTCATCAGTCAAGATGATTTTTCGATGAAATTTTTTCTTGCATTTCAAGGACCCAATCGCAAAGACACGACGTTGTTGATGATCAGCCGGCTTGAGTTCTTGTGTTAACTGAACTTTATAAGCCTTAAGACCCAAGTCTTTATGCAAAATACGGTGTGATGACGTTTGTAGAATGCCTAATTCTAAACAACGACGAGGAATGGACAAACCTGGGTTTTTCTTCAAAACTTTGGGCTACAACAGCAATATTCTCAGTTGTTCTTGAGCGACGTGCACGGGTTTTATTCTTCACATAACTAACTTGTCCCAACAGCTCGAATTTGTCCACCAATTTCTGTATTGCGGTCCGACAAGGTGCTTCACGACGACCCAAAAATGTTTTAGTTTTACGAACCGTCTCTGCCAAATTTTCACCATTTTTATAGTGAATTTTAATAATTTCAATGCGTTGTTGAAGCGTGTATCGTTCCATTTTTATTAATGGCGTAGTTTCTACTTGTCAAATGTCAAAAAATGACAGTTTCAAAAGTGACAGCTACCGAAATAGCGGGCTATTCAAAATAACACCTCTTATTGGAAAACCCTTTATTACTTTTGCTCCATACTGTAACTGTACCGTAAACACAATTTTCTGCAGGAATTTCAGGATAAACAAAATCCTACCAAAATGACATTGATGCTGATGAGCTAAATTTCATTGCTTTCTCCAAATAATGAAGGCAAAATATCCAGATTTATGCCGAGGCTCTTTTTTTTATTTACGTATACTGAAAATTCCCTTAACGTTGATCCTTTCCTGTTGGATTTTCCGTAATCGTCATTTTATTTAATTTTTGTGTTTTTTTTTGTATTTTTTCTTGCTTTTGCTCCCTTTGTATGAAATATGTCAATTAAATGCAAGAATAAATTCTGTGTACGCTAGTGTAAACGTATAGCTTTTATTTTTGTTTATTTTGAGACGATTTCTGTTTTGTTTTTTGTTTTACGCTAGCCGTGTGTACATACCGTTATTGGACAAATTGTGGATAGGATGATGATGATGGCTTTATGGTTTCTTCGTTGTGAAATTGTATTAATTACTGTCATGTTGTTTTTTTTTTGTACCTACACAATTCAGATTCGTTGAAAAAATATGAAATATACTCAGGAGATAATTTTTCTTCCATTAACAGTTTATGTAAGAGTGGTTCCAATTTGTCAGGCAACTTTAAAGTGCATACTCATTGAAATCAGATTTCTGCCGAACCTTTATCAACTTTAAAAATATGTTTAAATTGATTTAAAAAACTTTTTAAGATCTGAAACGTGATTTTATGCATTTTATTGGAAAAATATTTTAAAATGTAAATTAAAAAAATATTTTAATAAATTAAACTGCCAATGCAGTAGATTCTTGTCAGTATGACATCTGTTCAAATCGGCCTTTAATTATTTTTATTTATCGATCGCTCTAAACAATAACCTCACCTAATTTTGCACAATTTTGCTGAATTGATAATAAACTTTCTACTTCACTTATTCCCTTTTTGAATTATTCAAGGCTCATCCAATCAAACGAAAATCTTCTATTGAAAATAACTTTTTAAGTGGTGTTCAATTTTTTAAAACAATTGGCATTCATTGAAATTGACGTTAGAATGCTACGTCAGAATCAGATATAATCGAACAGACCCAATTACTTGTATTGATTTTATTTGAAATTGCTGAGTTAGTAAAAATTTAATGAAATATTGAAGTAACGGAAAATATGACAGCTGTCTATTAAATATTATTTATTAACTTATAACTATTTAAGTATACATTGCGCTAGGCAACCAAAAGGAACTATGGTTAGGAACTTACATTAATATCAATTTAAAATCTCGAGTTTACATGCTTTAAATGTATGTACATTCTTTCATAAATCCGTCATATGATCATCAAATGACACTTAGTTGCTTAAAAAGTGCTTTCAATCATTGGAAAAAACACCCGTCAATGTTTGTTTTCAGATACTCTATAAGTGATCTATTACTTTATGCAACAGTTTTATCTAAATCTGAAAGTAAACGAACAGAACCCAATTAATATTCATTGTCCTTTTTTTTATTTACAAAATGAAAAAAGCCTTCCTTCCACTACTTTTTTTTAACTTAATGTTGGTCAATGAGTGCCTGCACACATTCATTCCAAATTTCAATATTTAGCAAGAGAATTTGCCTTTGAAGTCCTTAAAATTTTAAAATGCAATATATTATTGATCTATTACAATATTCAAACAAATGTACAGCGGTTTTTTTTTTTTTAATAAAGTAAACAAACAGAACTAAACCATATACAGACATTGATGACAGGACAGATTAGTTCTGTTTCTTCACTACCGTTGTTTTGTCTTTTTAATTGTTTTAAGTTTTTGAAATCGCAATCAGTCGATCCAGTTGTACAGTTTATCATACTTTCCACATTTATCAGTTGAAACTCCTGGGGCCGAATTACCGCAGTGATCGAACGAACGAGTATTCCTTTAATTTTAGAATTTCTCTGCTCATTTGATGGAGATAATCTATTACTATAAGCAGACAAAATTCGCACTTGAAAATTAATTGCAACAATGCGAACGTCATGCATTCATGTGTAACAGGAAATTAAATTGATTTGCATGAGAGATTAACTGAAGCTTCTTGAGTGTTTTGTTTTTTTTTCTCTACAGTTCTATTGTGTGTCTAGATTATAGTAACAATTATAATAATCATTATAATTGTTTCGAACTCATTATAAATACACAAGCATTCTGCAAATCCAGCTGTCAGTATATTTGGTGTGAGTTTAAGTCTGACAATAATAATGTGGTTTTGTTGATGACAACCGCACTGCAACGGTTGTTACATTCCCTCCCACTTTCAAAACAGAAACAGCACTATCATCAATTAATGTACACTTCTGTACACACATGCAGTTAAATTAATCGGAAAATGTGGGAAATAAAATATTTTTGATTATCATCTGTCAAAAGAGATATTAAAACTGAGTTGCAAATAACAATAGACTTCATAATTGCCAAACGTGATGATGATGATGATGATGACAAATGACAACTATGAAAATTGTATTGATAAAGTACGAAAATCTACCGATAGATGTCATACAAGTTACCGCTATGTACTTAACTAGTTGAAATTCAACGACTAGCTGCTTACATAATGTACAAATGAGAAACACGGTAAGACACACCCGCCAGTATATATAAAATTAAAATCGTTAGAAGTGGTGGTCGTCGTGTTGATCGGTGTCGGTCGATTGAATGATGTGAACTTTGTTCTCCTCAGCTGTTGTATGCCGACTACACCTAGTAATGGCTATTAGTGCTGCGGTACCATTATCATCCACCATCAGTCGTTTAGTTAGACAACAATACAGTAAAATATAGATACATACCTAATAATAAATTCAACAATTTAAATGTTATGACTGAATGAATAGATAGATTGTTTTGATGATTGCGATGATGATGATGACCTCAGTTAGGGAAAACCTTGGTCAGGTTTGATTTGATACGTTTTCTCTTATGGATTTTTGTTTTCATTTTTCTTTTATTGTTTCTAGTCGTTAGTAAGTTTTAGTATCAAACATTATACATTAAATCCAGTTAATTTTATAGAAAAATCAAACGCTGACAAAATCCACATGTGGTGAAATTATCAATTGCAGAAAATAAAATTTCCTTCGTCTGGTTTTATGTATGTATTTGTTTTTTTCAGCATTTCATATTTGCTCATTGCATAAGTATCAACACAGACAAACTTTAATTTGATTAGTGCCTTTCAAGATCTGTTTATTTTGTCTAACGTAGTTTTTGACCAAATTTGCTAATAATTTGTAGCAACATTGTTACTTATTCAACAAATTGCCTAATAAATTCAGCAAACCCTCTCACTTGCTGCAACCACCTCTCGATCGTACCAAATAAAGTCAATGCGTTCGTCTGTTTTTCTGCCAAAAAAAGTATATTTCTTCCCTTTCTACCTTGAAAGATAAATTTAAAGCAGAAAAAATCAAGCAAAAAAGCCATTTCTATTTCTATCGTTTTCGCTTTGGTAATTGTTGCCAAATTGCTATACAAAACGAGTAGACGATGTGCGCTTCGACAAAACCGCTTCTTATGTCGATCGCAAATATTTTCTCTTGACTGATTGTTCAGTTGGTTTTTACACTCTGTCGTCTCAACACCAGGTCTAGATTTAGTTGAGACTTGTTGCGAGGCTCATGCATTAAATGGTTGATTTTTTGACAGTTCACATCGACTTTTTGAAGGGTGAATCCAAATCAAAAATGTACTAGAACATCCGAAAAGTTCTGTTTGCTTGAATTTACAAGTTACTCTCTGTCAACTGCAATCATTGTTTTGACAGTTCAACACACAATAAAAATGAACGATGACGTTTATATCTAACAAGGCCCATTTGCAACCTTATCTTCTACTGTCAACACCGACATCTCTTCTTGTCATTTAAGGTCTGCTCTCCTTAAATTGTGATTGTCATCTTGATATTCGCAAAAAATGAAAATAAAACAATCGTTAACAGTAAAAAAACGAACACAAAGTAAAAGGTGAGATTTTCACATCATCATCTCGTGTTTTTCGTTATGACCTTTTGATCTCATGTCTATTTGCATTGAATTTGATTTGAACAAATAAAATAAAAGAATCGAATTCCTGTTTCTTAAAATAAAAACAGAAAATCGCTCTCTCGAAACAAAGTCTTAAAATGCTAACAAATTGAATTAAAATTAAAAATGACAATTTGTCCTTTTGCGCTGATCGCTTTTTGCAACTGTCATGTCATAAAAAAAAAGAACAACGAACAAATTCGATTTGTATTTAAATCAAAGTTCAAAAAGTAAAATCAGTTATTCCTCCTACTGCTCCAAATAACCTTAGATTATAATCGCACAAGAAAACAATTTAAAAGTTGAATGAATTGCATTAAACATTTTTTCTACGCGAAAAACCATTTCTAGAACGAAAATCAAGCATCGAAGAAATGCAAACAGAAAAAAAAAGCAACGAAGAACTGTCGGATAAAATAGACGAAGCAATAGAGAGGGAGCCAAAGGAGAACAATTTGAATGACTTTTGTGGTCGCACAAAAGTTCATTTGCGCCTCTCCCAATGTGGTGTGCACCTAATTTGCATTATAATGCAATAGGTGACTGTAATTTAGCAAGCATTCTTCATTAGGTGTGTTTTTTTTTTCTTTTCGTCATTCGTACTCAATTTGCCGGGGCATTATACGCTCGAGTTAAAATTTGTGTCTGTTGAATGGAAAGCCAAATTTATAATAATAATGTGTTTCTCTTTTAATCAAATGTCTCCATTCTTGTTGCTATAAAGTTGCCATTCTCAATTTGCAAAAAAAAGAGGAGTGAAAAAGGTAATAAAAGAGCTACTATTAGATTTCTATTTGGTGTGCTTGTGCTTTAAATTTGAAGCACGTCACGCAGCTTTATCCATTTAAAGAACGAACGTTAAATGACTTTATTTCTTATGTTTTTGGACAACTGCTTTTTATTGAGTCAATTTTGCTATTTTAGTCACTCCTTGTGTTAAAACAGGATGACTAAAAGCTTAAATGACTTTTCTCCCTCATTTGACTTTGCTTACTTTACGTTAAAGTTCAAAACATTAGTTTGACATTAACGTAAGGGAATCTTAAATACCTGTTTGTTCACTGCGCATTCAAGTTCCCCTGACAGAATGTCAAAAAAAGAAGAAAATTGAAATACAATCTGAACTCGAATTTTTGATTTTAATTTCACTGTCTTGGATTTTATTTATGTCTTCCTGTTGGATGTATGCGACCATACATACCTTAGCGTACAGGTACAGAATGAATTAAGTATACACTTTCTTGTGATACCACTCCCAATTTAAATATAGATGCTTAGGTACTGCCCCGGAAGCGAGAAAATCCTCGCAATCCTAAACCCAATCCCCTATACAAAAAGGTGAGCAGCGCCTTCCTCAAACGCAATCCTTGAAGCATTTCGTTGATCAGAATGTCTCTGTTGTTGGACAGTTTTTTATGCTTACTTCCAAAAATCCCATTTATCATTTTACAAAATGACAAAATTGCCAACGTAAGCAATTTTCTTCTTCGTTAGAATCCGAATAAAGCAAAAAAAGAACAGTGGCTTAATAATAAGATTCTAACAGCATTTATTTTAAATGACAGGAGCGCAAAAAGAAATCCCCATAGTGCGGAGCGAAAAAGCATCAAAAAAAAACTTTGGTCACAAATTCACATGATTTCATTCTTTTGGAGAGATAAAAAGTATACAAGACAATTATTTAAAACCTATCAATTAAAGAGGATTTAATGACATTTAAAAGTATAAGAAGACTTTTTGACATTTGAAATTGGAGAGTCAGCGCTTCACTGTTAAATCAACTAAATAAGTTGATTTCGCCTGTCTGTCTCCTTTAGAAACTGTCGAAATTAGTGGCCCTACGGCCTTAAATTTCAAATTTTATTTGTTGATCTCAATGTTTTTAGTGTTGGTTGAAGAAAGTGAGCTGTCAATTTTTTGACATTTCTATCCTATTTATTAAACCTTAACACACTTGACAACTATTATAAACATTCAATTGCTTTTTTAGTGAGAACACAATTTCCTTCTTCAAATGTCCTAAAAGTTGCAAATTCATTTGGCAAACCAAACTCAATTTTTTTCGTCATTGTTTCTGTTTGTTTGCTTTTGTTCTAACCCCATTACGTTTTGATGTATTACATGCCAAATGACAGCTGTCACATATAATACAAAACTGTCATTGCTTGTGCATTAAAACAAGACAGAAATACAAAGAGAACGGTAAAATAATTATAACAGAAATGTTCCTGTTAATTTTACTTCAACGTAATACACCTACTGGCATTTGTATATAAACCTTGTGTTGCGTAATACAATCATGTAACGTAACATAACAATCAAAGTTCTTGCATTGCATACGATGGCAGTCCTTTTTTTTGTTAGCTTTTTTTAATTAATTTATTACGAACATGCTTCAAGTTAATATATAATACCCATCCCTCGCACTAGGCTTCCGCAATAAAATAAACCAACAATAGAAAGTGCCACCGGTCGTAGTGGTAGTTAGAGCCAGCCTAGCCAGTTCAATCCCATTCCAACCGTATTCATTCCAATCTTTCGTCATGTAATTAGAATTGATTTTTGGATCAATATATTCTAGGGAAATTTAATCAAGGAACAACAATAACAGAACTTCTCAAGCTCATTTCAACAAGCTAGTGTATGTGAGTGTGTTTGTGTGTGTATTTGTATTACGGAAGGATTGAAACCGGACAGTTGCGATGATGGAGATTGTTACGACGCACGACGACAGTAGTGCTACTGTTTGATGGGATAGCCATAGCTGTTTTCTTATAAAATATGAGAACGGGTTGGAATTGAGGGTTTGACACAATCTGGACATTGTTCCTTTTCAGCAAAAAAAAAAAAGAAAAATGTCTACCTATGTGATATGTCGAATAATAGGAATTATTACGAGTTAAATTCCTACCAAATACAAAAATCGAAGACAAGACAAGGGTCGACTGAAGATGACAGAGATTGTCGATGATATAAATATTCTGGGTGTGTATGTGAAAACGCCTTGGCATTTCGCACTCCAGTAAGAAACAGTATAAATTTTTAAGATTTCCACATTCTATTGAATTCGAAATGGAATGTATTTTTTTTTAGTGCGTCAGACCTTAGGTCCTTTCAAATACATAATATCATGTACGTTTACGTTACGTAGGTACCTAGAGTACATATAGAACTTAGCAATTTATTCTTTAACTCCCCCTCCTTTCGCATTGCTGATTGTTTATGTTTTCTTTGTGAGACGTAAGAGAACGTAGGTTCTTCAAAATCAAAATGGGTTGTTATTCTTAAACGTAATAGACGTATTTTATGTTTAAATATAATAAGCTGGTATTAGTCGTTATTATGGTTTAAATTTTAAATACATATAAAACATCTGCCAATCTTAATACAATATTTATTAAGTCTGCTTGGTTTAACAAATTAAATGTTGCCGAAAATTTTCATTATTTAACAAAAAAAAGCACCAAACGCTCCAATGTTTTGTTGCATAAACGCAACTTAAAGGAAGATATAATTGTACTAGATTTTGAACAAATGTCATTTTCCATTAATACCAGTCAGTGCTGCCAATTTTTATTTTGATATTTTTGGGATTTCGACTGACTTTCATCTTTAAGACCAACAAGAAAAATTAAAATGGAATGTTTGACGAGATAAACTGTGGCAGATGTCAAAAATAACTAATTATTTTTGAACTTTTGAAACGATTCGTCTGAATAAATTTTCAGTATTCACATTCAAAAACAAAATATGAACGGTTGAATGCGCTTGAAATCTTTTGTTAACATTTTATTTATACATTGTATAATTTGAGCCATAGTTCCGGCGTTGGTAATAATGACATTTATTGCTGAAAGAGAAAAAAATTCCCTTAGTTTATCCTATTCAAATTTGTCTGCATCATTATAGATGCATTTATTCATTCCGCCTACACAAAATGTAAATTTTCACAGCTCTGGCCACAAAATAAAAACCCGAAGAAAACAACCATCCTTAATTATGTGTTCCTGTGTGAGGTCTATTAATATAATTTCTTTGTGGTTCACAATGGCAAATTAAAAGTGCAGTTTGCATAAAAAATAACGTTAAACGATCAGTCACAGGGAAACTGTCTGCCAGGAAAAAAAAAACATCATTGAATGGAATGATCAGGCAGACGACAAAGAGTTATCTTTTTGATTATGTTGCAAGTTGAGAGACAAAAAGTGACTTAAAAAAGACAAAAATTCTGATGAGGTGTACAAAATTAAAAGACCAACCTAAAGTTATAGCGTGTAGGATAGTTCCATTCACATTTTTATTTTTGTACCGTTGAATGATGTAAACGCATCGAATTCTGGTTCCGATGCCGGTTGTTTCCAATTGTAAGTTAAGTGTGCGTTGCGAATTTGTCTCTCATAATTATGTCTGCTATTATTTCTGTAAACGTCATTCTGTACCTAATTGACATTTGCACAGATACCAGGCAGAGGTTTGACGTTTAGCAAGAGCGACAGATCTATAAAAAGTTTGAAAGTGTCAAGTTCTCAAACAACTAGTCAAACAAACCTTTTTGAAAATATGGTTGCCAACTTATGTATATATTTTGAATTTTTCAAAGGAGAACCAAATTTAATCTAAAATGATGATTTTTTTTTTGTTTTTAACAGATGAATGCAATCTAGCTCTGTGTCAGATCTGCAGGACTCCAATTTTTTATAATTTTTGCGTCTTTCATTCATCTTGTTATTTACGTTCGTTATTACATATACATGTTTCTAGGCATGTACAACAGCTTACCCTGGATTGAAAGGGTCGGTCACCGGACGTGCATTGGATACACAAGTACACTCGATAAAACCGGGCGCAAAAATTGAAATAACCACCACAGGCTTCTTCTGTGCAATCTGTCCACCCTCGGCTCTTTTGCCATCATTCTTTGCGAACAACCCACGCCATTACCAGGACAGTCCGTTGTCGTAATCCGCACTACTACATTTTGACGAAGATGAACATCATGGATGTCCAGCATTCATGTTCTTTATGTTTCCTCGAAATATACTCTCCAGTATGGCATAAAGAAACCCACCCAATCTGTCCTTTGGGTAAATGTGTGTGCACTTACACTTTTCTGCATTCAGTTCGATTGTTCGTACTGTCGGTTTTTGTTTTTGTAGTCGTTTTGTTTAAGCCCAAAAATACGTTCATACATCTATTATAGCCAGCAATATGAGAGGAGAGAAGAAGAAACACACCCCACAGCCACAGCCACAACCTGAGCCAAATCCAGAATCCGGATCCATAGCCCGAGCCGGGAGTAGCCAACAACTCATCAGGGTTGCTCTCATGAGCTTTCGTTTTCCGTTTCTTCGACCTCATTTCGGTCGTAAAGTGCAAATTTTGTAGATTAAAACGGGGAATGAGGCAGGGTAGATATATATCCAACAAGGATTCTGAGACCGGTGACGGTGAGTGTCTGACACATGGTTAAAACGAACGAATTGCAAAATTCCGCTCTCATTCTCGCTCTTTTTTACTCATCGTCCTGTTAATGTTCGGTGGTTATATACGGCGCGGCAGCAATGGCTGAATTGTTGGATGTGCTACTTCCTCCTTCACAGACATCTCTCTGGGTTCAGCACAGCAGAGTGTACTCAACCCAAATAATCATTTACCCTCAGAGCACACCATACTCTATAGCTATACATAAAACATAAATTTTGAAAATATTTTAAAAGGGGAGCGAGAACCGTTGTATGTCATTCATGTTTTGAAGTTTTTGCCTTAAAATAATATTGCAGTCAAAGGGGTGGATTCGGGGGGTATTGAATTTGTGCAAAGGGCTTTATTTTGAGGCAGCTCCTCCGGGGTTTCAAAATAGAGAGCAGAGTCCTCACTCTTTCTCTCAGATGTCGACAGTTTATTTTTATCTCTTTCACTCTGTTCCCATTCTATCTCTTTCTATATCTGACTTTAGGTGAATCCTTGGAGTTGTGGTATTTTCGAACTCTAATGCACTCAATTTTTTTCTGTCAAGGGGTGTTCAAACCTCCCTTCTGCAGCTTCTCAAATCCTGAATTCTTTATTTGTTTTCTGCTTGTGAGTGTATTAATAATTTAAACACTCACATCAACTCGCACACAGACACATACTAACTGTCTTTAATTTCTACTTTGTATTCCAGTCAATATAACGGTTCTCTACGCGACAAACACAAAGTGTTTCTGTTTTTATCCCTTTTTGACATAAAACCCATCGATTTTGCAAAGAGAATGGATGCTTCTTCTCTCCGGAGGTATTTTTCTATTTTGGAGAGGTTTTTTTTGTTATTATTTTTTTGGATGCTTTTAGATCTTCTATGGAATTTCTTTGAAATATTTATGGTAAATCCAGCGAGGGATGAAATTATAATTTATCAAAAAAAAACAAAAAAAATTGGAGGGGGTTTCATTTACGGTGATGTTGATGATAAGCATAAGGGGATGAGATTGAGGTTGAGATGTAGGCGGTGCGGTGTTGGCTTGAAGCAGGTTATGTCTGCCGGCAGAATGAAGCTTTATTTAATGGTCTGCGGGCTATAAATTGAAGCAATTTATGAACTTTGGGTTGTCTTCTAGGAATATTTAACTTAATCTTTTAAGAGATTGTTTCGAGTGTCTTCGTTTGAGTGACGTTTTTTCCCTCAACCCTCAAACCCTCAAGAGTTAGGGATTTTTTTTACAACTTTGGAGTAAAAGCATGAAATTCAAATAACGACTTGTGGCGAACATATCCACCGCTACATTAAGAAATAACTCTAAAGCAACGGTCTGATATGGCTATAAAACTTCACTCCTGAATCCTTAAATGGGTTCATTAACTTCTATTTTAAACGCCTTAATAACAACAATAGCAACTAATTTTTGCCAAACCACAATCAACAATCTTGTTGAACACAATTTTTGAGTGACATTTGTGAATTATAAAACGTTACGTTACGATTATGTTCACTTTCTTTTCTAAAAAGACTCAAATAAAGGGTTTTCCAATAAGAGGTGTTACTTTGAATAGCCCGCGATTTCGGTAGCTGTCACTTTTGAAACTGTAATTTTTTGACATTTGACAAGTAGAAACTACGCCATTAATAAAAACGGAACGTTACACGCTTCAACAACGCACTGAAGTTTTAAAAATTCACTATAAAAGTGGTGAAAATTTGGCAGAAACGGTTCGTAAAACTAAAACATTTTTGGGTCGTCGTGAAGCACCTTGTCGGACCGCAAGACAGAAATTGGTGGACAAATTCAAGCTGTTGGGACAAGTAAGTGATGTGAAGAATAAAACCCGTGCACGTCGCTCAAGAACAACTGAGAATATTGCTGTTGTAGCCCAAAGTGTTGAAGAAAACCCAGGTTTGTCCATTCCTCGTCGTTCTTTGGAATTAGGCATTCCACAAACGTCATTACACCGTATTTTGCATAAAGACTTGGGTCTTAAGGCTTATAAAGTTCAGTTAACACAAGAACTCAAGCCGGCTGATCATCAACAACGTCGTGTCTTTGCTGATTGGGTTCTTGAAATGCATGAAAATGATTCGGAATTTCATCGAAAAATCATCTTGACTGATGAGGCCCATTTCCACCTCGGAGGCTACGTCAACAAGCAAAACTATCGCATCTGGTGCTCGGAAACCCCAAGAGTTATTGTTGAAAAGCCTCTCCATCCCCAACGCGTGACTGTTTGGTGCGGTTTATGGTCCGGCGGGGTCATTGGACCTTACTTTTTCGAAAATGAGGCTGGAGCAACAGTTACCGTAAATGGATTCCGCTATCGAGAGATGATTAATGATTTTTTATGGCCAGAATTTGATGGTATTGATCTGGACAACGTTTACTTTCAACAAGACGGCGCTACGTGCCACACAAGCAATGAAACCATCGATCTTTTACGGGAAACGGACCGTGTTATCTCTCGAAGAGGTAATCACAACTGGCCACCGAGATCTTGTGATTTAACACCTTGCGACTTCTTCCTTTAGAGCCACGTGAAAGATACGGTCTTCCCAGCCCAGCATCGATTCAAGACCTCAAAGATGGAATTCGTGAGGCTATCGAGGACATAGGGCAGCCACTTTGCGATTTTGTTGTTGTGTTATTAACGACATACCTTCCTCTTTATAATGAAATAAACATCCGATCATTAACTCAAAAAATGCCATTTTCTTTGAATATCAAAATAACACCTCTTATTGGAAAATCCTTTAGTTGGCAACTTTAAAATTCTATTACTTTTTATTCGAGATCAACACTAAAGGGTTATGCAATCTAGTACTGTCTTAATACTCAATTCTCTTGTTAATTTATCTTTTAAATTTTCTTGTTTTGTTTGTTTTTATTCGCAAATGATGCACTAAATTCTGTTACTTTAATGTCTTGCATTCATAAAAGCAACAATTACATATTTTTTTTAGTGTTTGATAAAAACACTAAACTTGTACAACCTGGAATATTTCCCTTTTTAAATAATATTGTACTAGTTTGTTAGATGACTCAAACTAAAGTCTTGCAACTAATATCTTCAAAGAAAACAAAAGACTTGAACCGAACTAACTAGCGGTAAAATGATAAAAAAAATAAAACATCTGGAAAAGTATGACAATGGCATTTTTGACTCCGAACATCTGTTTAATAATCTAATGTCAAAATTACTTCAAATGTCATTGTTGCATTTACCGTACTAGAATAAATAAATTGAAACACTCAGCTACTACTTTAGTACTATAAACTTGTTCTGAGTGGTTATGGCTAAACTTTTCGCAGCAGTTTTCAACTTCGATGCTGTAATAAATAACAAATGTCAAACCTAAGTAACTTTTTAGCCTTTCTAATGACAAAAAAAAAAACTTATTCAATTTAGCAAATTGTAATAGAAGCCTATTTCAACTAACCAACGCCTTAATGTGTGAAATCACTTAGTAAACACCATTAACTTAAAAAATGGAAATTTTATACATTTGTGTGTGTGTTTTGGGTATAATAGTGTCTGTAACTTTCTACTTTATATATAAATCATTCAGATTCAAAATAAAAGTTCCAGAACAGAAGATGCATTCTTATCAAACTTTTCGAATACACTGTTCCATAGAAAAGTCATCATCATCCACGTCTTCTTCTCTTACAATTTTGGAACAAAAACATAAAATTTAACAGATGATGACACATGCAAGGGATCGGCCATGTTGTTGTTGTTGTTTTTGTTGACAAGGGAAACAAGTGGATGCAAGTAAAATACAACCTCAGCACAAATACAGAACAAAACAAAAATATTTGTTATATAAGGTAAATTATGTACAACAGGAGAAGCACATAGGGAAACATAGCTTACTCATGAATAATATCGAATTTCCTTTTTATTTTTTTTTTCCTTTGGCCCTTATCGTTCCCCGGAAAATTCTATCAGCTTATGGGTGAAGTGATTGGTATGGTGATGTAGAGGTCACTTTCCACTTTTCACACACACAAAGGACTAAAATCGCTTTTTCTTGTATATGTATTGGTTTAACCTCAGACAAGGACGTTCTCTTTCATCAGCAGCGGCAGCGGGGTATGTTTGTATGTGCAGCAAAGTATATAGTTGGAATGAATGAACCACAATCACATTGAAAACTGGGGAGGCAGAATTGTCGAGCCAAATCCCCCATTTAAAGGGGTTTTCTCCATACAATTCATATATGTAATTGCATGTAAGGATTCTGCAGATATTTAAGGGGCGGCTTAGTTTTCTCTACTACATACACATACATAAGCTCCAAAGTGGGGTAGGTAGATATCCTGCTCCAAGGGGAGTAAAAATGTTTGCGCACATAAAATATAAATTTCACAGTAATGCTAAGCCATCCATTGACCAAAGTAATGGAAGGAAGTTGTTACTACATACCTATGTATATGTAATATCCAGGATGGTAATAAATTCTAGAGAGTATAACAACGAAGAGCATTGGGGAGAGATTGTAATGAAACCAGCAACTCCATCGCTATAACCCATTTGTGCCCTTTTTTTTGGTAGATAAATGGTGGTGGTGCAGAGAGGCAGAGCACATGAAACATAAAATACCTTGCAGTGGTTTTTAAAGTTAGGACGAGATAGAGGGTAGGGTAAAAACTTTGTAGGTAAGAATATCGCATAACTTTTTGCCGGGATAATACTGCTGGGTCTGGTGAAAAATGAACTCTGGTTTTATAATGCAGCAGCAGAAGCTAGAGCACCGAAAAAAAGAAAACAAAGCAAAACAAGCAAAGAGGAGCTCGCAGTCTCTCACAGGGCTGCCCGGTCTTTTCTGGTACATAGCTGAATTGATTTTTTACGACGACTGTTAAACAATGTCGTTTTTTTTAGTGCTCTCTCTCTCTATCTCGTTCGCTCTTTTTCATTGTGATCCTTTTGCATGATTTTGCTGGTTTACGAGAGTGTGTGTGTGTTTAGTTAGCTCACCCAGGATATAACAACCAGAACCAGTCATCCAGCAAGAGGGAAGCTTTAAATTACGAATTGCGATTTCTCATTTAATGAGACAGACGTGGTATGGCGATGGTGGTTTAATACTACTAGCAACCAATACTCTGTACACACTCCATTGGGTTGTGGGAGTTTTTTTTTTCTTTTTCCCACTTTTAATGGATCCTTTAAAGCTGAACTGCTGTTACGTTACATTGGATTAAATGTGTTTTTTTTTTTTACATTTCATCTACTTTACCGTCCTTTTATCCACTCGAAAGTGTGTTTCTGGGAGATTTAAGGATTCTCGAATGTTCCATACATAGGTAGACCTATAGGACTGATTGGTTAAACTTAATGACACCTTGTCATAGTGTGGTTCTTTTTGTAAACTTTATTTTTATTTCTCTTAACACTAAAACATGCTTTTAGATTTTACATAGTTGATTGGCTAATTGTTAAGTCATGTAGCGTAAGCTGTTTTTTTTTTTATGTAAACATTAGACTCCTCTCATTGAAGAGGAAAATTGAGTAGGTTGTTCGAGGAAGGTACTACCTGGAAGTGCAATTAGAATTTAATAGTAAAATCTAATTGCTCAGGAATTAGCTGGGTAAATTTCAGTATTGTTTTGACTGATTGCAGCTATTTTAAATATGAATTAAATTTAATGAATGCTGATTTTTTCACAAACGAAATTGATTAAAATGAATTGTTATTGTTATGCAAGCTAAGTTTTAATCAATATCTACTTATCTTTCCTGAAAATAATTTATCTACTTGCTTACTTACTTACTTACTTATGGTGGCGCTACAGTCCAGGTCGGACCAGGGCCTCACCCAACAAACTTCTCCAGCCAGCTCGGTCCCTAGCTAGCTGTCTCCAGTTTCGCACGCCAAGTTGGTTCAGGTCCTCTCCAGCTGTGTGCTCCACCTGAGTCGCGGTCTTCCTCTTCTGCAACGTCCTTCCGGGTTGGATTCGAAGACTCAACGAGCCGGAGCATTATTTTCCATTCGCTCAACATGACCCAACCATCTAAGTCGTTGGACCTTTACTTTTCTGGCTAGGTCAGTGTCGCTGTACAGCTCGTACAGTTCTTGGTTGAATCTTCGTCTCCATTCTCCATTAATGCTGACAGTACCAAAAATCACTCGAAGAATTTTTCTCTCAAAGCAGCCCAAAGCGTTTTCATCAGATGTTGTCATGGTCCATGTCTCTGCACCATACATGAGGACCGGGATGATGAGGGTTTTGTAGAGTGTCACTTTAGTTGCTCGGGAGAGGACTTTACTACTCAATTGCCTTCTAAGTTCAAAGAAGCAGCGATTGCGAAGAGTGATTCTTCGTTTGATTTCAGCGCTGGTGTTGTTGTCTGAGTTGATAGCGGATCCCAGGTAGACAAAGGCCTTAACTACCTCGAAGCTAAATCTGTTTATGTTGACGTTTGCTCCAAGAAGTCGATGTTGGTAGTTCTTTCTTGTCGACAGCGTTAACTTGGTCTTGCCGTCATTAACCGCTAGACCCATCTCCCTGGCCTCCATCTCAAGACTCACAAACTCAAGACGACACTGGCGTAATTGGAAGAACACAGCGTGATGTCAGCGGAGCGTTTACCTACAAATTAAAAAAAAAGTATTGAACCCAAAAAAGTGATCAGAAAACTCTGTCAAAGTCTTTATTCTCAACTTTCCTGAAATTCCTAATGAATTCTCATAATTTCGTGTAAAAGTAAATTCCTGAATAGAACCCTCTTTCTATTTCCTTTTTTAATACTTCATAGACTTGAAAAGAGGAGTAGAACGTTGGCGTACGTTTTTAAATTCCAACGTGTGTAATGTAGTAGATTTCTATTCAGACTTTCAGACATTAGTCATTCGCTTGAAAGCTTGAATTAACTGTCTTATTTCCAACACTGTCTGACTTAAATATGGAAGAATATTTTTTTTTTTATAAATTAAATTAGTTGACAACAAAATAGATTTATTCAGTGTAGAGAAATATTTTGACACAAACAATTGTAATAGATTTTCAGTAATCCAATTTAAGTTAATACTATTGTAGTGTGAATAGTTTTTCTCAACACGTTAATATTGAAACACAATTAAAGTCTGTTTTCTGAACTTTTCAAACAAGAAACTCCAAGGGGAGCCGAATTTCCGTCAATTTCTCGCTAAGATTTTCAGTTCACTTGTCTTCTTTGACTTTATTTTGGTATCGAAAAGTTCATCAAAGTTAAAACAATCACGACTTTTTCATACTATGAGACAAAAAAAAACAAATGGATAAATCCCATGAAGTTCCACAACAAGATGCCTTACCTCAATACTTTTTTTTTCTCCCACAATAGTGATGCATAGAAACAAATATCTAAATCACTTACAATGAATTTCCCTTGTCCCTCCCTGTCTCATTCAATTTTGTGTGACATTTTCAAATAAAACGCATTCGAGCAACTGTGTGACCTTTCATCTTTTCTGTCATCTCAAAGGATTTTTTTTTCTACGGTAGATGTCTAATTCATTATAAGCACAAGTCCAACCATGTGTGCAGCAACAGCACTACATATATACACTTCTGTAGCTTCAATTGCCTGCAGGCGTATTTAAACGTTCAAACGTCATGCAGCGAAAATAACACAACAAAAAAATGTTTACAAAAGCAACAAAATAATACAAATTGCATCGTGATAGTGCACTGAGCATTGCTATATAGTAGCAAGACTTAAATATACATGCATACAGAGACAGCAAAACTGCATGCATGCACTAAAAATGCTTGCAACCAACGAGAAAATTTTGCTCTCGAACGAGCAAGAAAAAAAATAAAAATGAAAAAAAGTAGGCCGAGCTTTTTGGATTCCCACAGATAGTTTTTCTATAAAAAAGATACACGTTAGTATGTATCTAGTCGGAATATGTTTGCTGCAGATACATAAAAAGAGCTGGTTACTGCCGAAGATGCTGCATTTTGCATTCTAAAAAAAAAAAACAATAATACAGTGCTGCCATCATGAAGTTTTGTAAAGAATTTAAATTTAGAGTTTAAATTTAGGTTCTTTGTAAGGATCGTTAAGTGTTAAAAAACAACGAAGCGAACTGTTATTGTAATTTTCTAAATGACAAAAAGTAACTGAAATGCGACAGTTTGACAGTTGAAACGTATCTACTAAATTAATTTAAAGTCTTAATTTAATGAAATCTTTAAAATGGATTTATATGTCTTTAAAATTCCAAAAAAAGTATTTTGAATCGGCTTGAAAGTATTTTTAGCTGTCAAACAAATAAAAAGCACTTGTGATAGTAGTAGATGTGAACTTACACTTCAAGTCATACTTTTGCAAATAGATTTTACTCTGCAAATGTCAAAGTTAACTCTACTTAAAAAACAGTACTAGAACAACTGCCAAGGGTAAATTCTCTATAGCTGTTTTAAAAGATTTCTGTGTATGTGACAGGTTTCCAATTTCTATTTACAACAAAATAAAAACCACAGCTAAAGTAATTCAATATTGCAGAACAAAAGCACAAAAAAAAACTAATTGTACGGAGTTTCTCTCATGTTTCCATTTGGAAAGTTGAGTACTCATATGATCCTCCGTATTTAGGTTGTGTATGTGCATTTTTTTTTTTTTTGCATTTGTAAATAAACTGCCTTCAACTTATGTTTTTCTTGTGGGACTGCAGAATATTCAAGATTTCTTATCTGTCTGTCAATTTGTGAGCTGCTGTCTGCTGCAATTGTTCAAACAAGACCCAGCAACAGCAGAAAAAATGAAAATTCTACAGTAAACGTCGTTGTTGTCAGTCGTTATGCTAAGCAGTGCAAACAATTTGATATTTTCTATCCTTTTATCTCTCTACACTCTCTCACTCTTTAAAAGTTTCAAATTAAATTGAAATTGTTGAGGTTAAGTGCTATAAGTCATACACAGAACACAGACACGGGCAGATTGTGTTTTGTTATATTTTTACTTTTTTAGAACGTTACTATGCGAATAGACGTTAACTGTTAATAAGGTGCAATATAAAAATAATAATTAATAGTCTACTACAATTATATGTCAAAAACAGCATCACGGTATTGATGATTTTAGAAAGGTCACGTTAGGAAAAGTGCTCTGGAATCGAGTTGCTATAAGTAGTCGATGTCACTATACAAAAATATTACAACCAAATTACAGATTCAAATTGACATTTAAGTTATTGATATGATCCTGAAAAACGTGCAACACCTTTCTGGGACTGTTACTGTTAGAAACTGAAGTATTTTCTTCCAAGTAAGAGTATGACACTTGACTTTCGGATTTTTTAATCGTGCATGAACATCCAGAATGTTCAAAATGTGTTTGAAAGGGATCAACACCCCCAATGTACCCCTCCAATAATTCCTATACTCTCCCATATGGTACGTTATTATTTTCATGAGAGAAAAAAGTCATAATCTCACAAGTTTCAAACATTCGGATTCAATTAGAATCAAGTTTTCTTACATGGACAACCTCGAAACCAAACCAATGGTCACAGGCACATGTGTCTCTTTACATATAATTGCGCCCAAGAAAACAGTACATCAACAAAGAAAAGAAAAATAACACCACGCTACCCAAAGAATTAAAAACTAGAAAACAGTGAAGGAAAAAAAAAAATAAAAACAAAGTCAACTTGACATCATTACAGAGTCATTCACATTTTGTTTGAGTGTTTTGCTATTTATTTTATTATTTTTCTTCTATTGCTATCTCTCTATTGCTAAATAATGTTTAAAGTTGTGTTGAAATTTAGATGGCACCAACCTAGTTGAAGGTAATATTTTACAAAACAGTTGATGACAATCACAATTCAAGTGAATAGAGACAAAAGTAGGAGTAGGTTAAGTTAAGTTGGGTTACTTAGAAAGCGTCCGTTGTCATTGTGTTTATAAAATTCAATGTGTAAGTGTATGGAAACACTGGCAGAGTTTGTTAACATTAGAGGTGCGTTTGTCTTTTTTGTGGCGATGCTGATCGGTGATCAGGGTCATTTGGGGCAGCCACAGCACACAAAACTGACTTGAAGACAGGTTAGAGGTACGTCAAAGCGAATCGAAGCTGTGTGAACCAACCACTGGTAGGTATTAGAATTCATGAACGGGCTTAACGCATTATCAAAATCTAGTGTTTTAAAGAATGGATGGAGTTTCTTGTCATTGTCAAATTTGAAATTAGATATTGAAATATATCAAAAACTTGTAAAGAAGTAAAATGGAATTTACATAATTTCTTGGTTTTCATCCCATAACCTTTTTCCAATAAAAGAATGGTCGTGGAACTGTGAAAGTGGATTAAAATTTAGAGAAATAGTGTGTTTATAGGCACGGACCACAGAGCGGGAATAGATTTCCTGTTTGCTAGTTAGCCCCTGCTATTGAATTCGTGTTACCTGATGAGCCCAATAACTGCATTAACATAGGTAGAGTTGAATTGCTCTTTTTTTGTGTTGCTTTTTTTATTACATAAACCCAAATAGGTATATGCATTTTTGTAAAAGAAACCCTTTCCTTTTGTCAGGGGCTGCCCTTTGTTCAACATCTCACAAAATGTTTGTTGTACGATTTTCTTCTGTGTTTATTTTAGTTAAAAAGATTTTGTATTTAATAAAAAAAAAATTCAATTGATATTGTGGTTTATTTGAATGCATAGAATTTATAGATTCTTGTCGGGTCTGAAAATGTGCGTTGATCACCATAAACTCCAAAAATTAGGTAGGTAATTGATTAACAATCTACTATTTCCCAAGATCTGTGTATATTATTGTTAGTTTTCATGGATTTATTCAAGCTTATGTCAATCTCAACTAACAAAATCTAATGGCTTATAAATTTCGAACCCTTCCAAATAAAATGAACAATCAGTCGTAAACAAAAATATATAAGAGGAAATCATGTTAATTTCTAATCCATAGTTTACTCGGGGTGGATTAGGTAGAAAACAAAACCAAGAAAAAAAAACAACCCTAATAATCCTTTCCTTATATATTTGAACCATTTCAATGGTCTCAAAAGTAAATTGTAATCCGTAGAAGTGGCATCACTTTCGAATCTAGTACAATTGAATTTCTGCTGTCAAAAGAAATGCATTCCCAGACGCCATTTTCGTGTTTTTTTTATTGATATCGTTGACGTTTCATTTTCGATTAAATTCAAGGCAATAAACACAAATCGGAATTTTTAATAAAACTGTAAATTTTGGATAGTTAATCAACAAATTATAACAAGAAATTCCTCTCATACTTTTCCTTATATAATTGAAAACTAGCTTGTTTTGTTTTCCATTGAAACAAACATTGTGTTTGCATTTTAGTTTCCTTTCAGTTGTATTTTTTTTTTTTATTGAAGCCGCGCGCAGAGATCGGTTTTGTTTATTTCTCAATTTAATTGTATATTCCTTTCAAAAGCAGAATTCTAACAGAAACTATTTCACTTCTTGGTATGTACCACACGCGTTGAAATCTCGGATTTCCATGCTAGTGCCGTTCGAGATGTTTCAAAACGTTTACCCTTGCCTCAGCGATGAACCAAAAGCAAAGAAAAACCGAATCAACTGAGGAACGCAAACATTGAAATAAATTTAAATTTCTTGGCTATGAGAGATGCAAAAATTAGACAAGCTATTGTTAAGATTATTTAAAACAAAAATTCAAATATTGAATTATGAAGAGGTACCAACAATTCAATGAAAAATATAAAAAAAAAAACTATTTATTACAGCCGCGTGCCTGTGATTTAAAAAAATGCTTACGATCTATTTATTTGATCTCTTACAGGTCCACAGAAGACGTATCACCACCGAATTTCGAACAGCGTAGCAGTAGCTACTATGAACGCAGTTCGAGATTAGTCAATGATACTGAACAATATATTAGACGACCAAATGTTAATTATCATTCTTCGTCTGGTGATAGCCGGGGGCGTACTAGGGATAGACTGTACAGAAATGGTCCATATAGTTCGATAATCGATAGGTGAGTTCTTTTTTTTGTTCCTATTTTTCACAAATTTTCTTCTCAAACATTTTGTTGTTTTTTTTTTTCTTAATTTATTAAAAGAAATTATTAGTAGGGACGAGGAGGTTATAAGGGCAGATTAGAAAGTCGTTGATTGTTAGGCCTCTTCCTGTTTCGGAGGTAACAGTTAGCATCCTTAGTTTTGGTTATTCCTTAAGTCAGATGAGATTTATTGTTTAATTTGTTCTTTTAAAAAAAATCCTCACCAAGAAGATGAGTTCAATGTTTCAGGAACTGCACAACCTTGATAGAGTTTTCAAAACTTACTCCTTTCAGCTTTCAGGTCCACTTTGAAAAAGCATTAGAGAAGGCTCATTATGTAGCAAGTTTGAGCAGTGAGCACTGTTTTCAGATAACTGAATTAAGGCTGTTGCTGGATACCTCGGCTCCACCTGCGTTGACAGATAAGTCGTCTAAGGTCGTTTAGTTCGAGTTGCATTAGGTTTTGTTTTCATTTTCACACATTTTTCACCATATCAAAATGAAATAACAAATGAAGCGTTTGGATTGTGATTTTAAAACAATTGATGGCTATTTTTTCACAGAAGAATTGATTTCTCAAAGGTTTGCAAAATGAAAGCTAATTTGTTCTTCTCCTCCAGGAAGCAGAACTCAAGAATATCTCAATCATGGTTTTGGGGTCCAACAAGATACTCGTCTAAAAAATGCTTTTGTGTCTGTTAAGTTTCCGAGTTGGCTCGTGAAATAGTTCATGTCTCTAATCCGTACTTTAAGACCGAAATGTCCAAAGGTGTAGCATTTGGCAAGGGTGCTTCTTTGTTTCATATCAGCACTTGTTTCGTTGTTGACAGCATAAGCTTCACTTCAAGCCTCAAAAACTTACCACTGAAACTATGATGATGGTGTTTACCCTTCAAAAGATTGGCTTAGCCAACAAATACAATTTATTGCCATAAACTAGCTTCTTTTGAACATAAAATACGTAACTTCTTTGGCTCCTTTGGTGACTAAGTTAAATTAAAAGAAGAAAATCCTCCATTTTCTGTTCCTAATTTTGGTAACTGCAATCAATTTCTAACATCTTTCTTTTCCTTGCTTTTGTTAAGGTAAAAATATAAAGCCCGTTTCTCAAATATGTAACTTGACTAAAATAGAGAAAATTTCTAATTTGTGTTTTATTTGTGTGTGTTCTCTCTCGGCGTGCTAACGGCTAACTAAAATTAACTCCAACTTTGGCAATTGCCCTGTTCCCCAGGGTCTTCAGAACGCTTCATAATGTTTTTTCAGATGTTCTCTTTGTGTTCTGGGCGTGCATATATTTTTAGAAATTCCGTGAGCATAGGATCTTTCGTGTTATTAGTGGAAGAAACAACGAAAATCTGTAGCTTTTTGTTTTTTATTGTGCAACAATGAAGACGCTTTTAAAATTCGCCTAACCTTATGTTTGTATGTTCTTTTTTCTTTTCTCTTCTCGTTTTTTTTTTTTGTTTTTGATATAAAAACAGACCGTCACCCTCATCAGTGGGCCATCATAGAGTGCCGTCATGGTACGATACGAGTACTGGCAACGGTGCGGGCAACAGTGGAAGCAGCAGCAGTGGCGGCGGCAGCAGTCTACAAAATCAAATTACTGCGCCAAGCTCTGCTGTGGGCCTATTGTCAGCCGCTGCTGTCGCCGCCGGTTCCTCGTCATCTCATTCACCCGCCGCTTCAAGAACTGTCTACGGCAACGTGGCCAGTGCTGTTGTTCAACCAGATACAAATAGTAATAGCAGCAATAGTAGCAGTATAGGTGGTGGTGGAGGAGGAGGAGGGGGTGCTACGACGATGACAACAACAACAAACAGCTACAACAACAATGATTTACAAATCTTAAAGAGTAAAAGTAAAAAATCACGTTGTGGTTCGGAGTCGCCATGCAGTGGCGGCGGCAGTATACATAATTTAACATCTGCGGTAGCAGCAGCTGTTGGTGCAGTATCGGCGTCATCGGCGGGCGTCAATAGTAGCGCAAGTAGTAGTAGTAGTTGTAATAGTGGTAGTACAATCATCGCTGCCCCAAGCAGCAGCACTAGTAATAATATTAATTCGAGTAGTAGTGGCGGTGTTTTAAACACTGGCCATGTCCCCTCCTCCGCCGCCTCAGCCTCTGCATCCGCCTCCTCATCCTTATTGTCGTCAACGTCGTTTAACAACAATGCAACGACAATACAAACACCAAACAGTAGTAGTCATCACAGCTGCCATTTGGTCGATCGGGGGAACAGCAGCAGTGGTAGCAGCAATCATAGCCACCACAGCCATCATCACGGCCAGAATAATCATGATGGCCGTGACGGTAGCGGCAGTACGGCGTCAAGTCGATCACATTCGCGCAGTCCAAGCAGCTATAGTTCGACGCACAGTTCGTCGTCTAATTCGCATGCGTCCAGTCCGGTATCTGGCAGTGAGCAACCTCCGACACGTACACGAAATCTTCAATCAGCTGTGTCAACGCCAGGTCAAAGCAAACGTAAGTTGGCTTTACTCTTTTGAAAATTTCAGCAAGTCTTACATTTTTTTTTTTTTGTTGTTTCTTTATTGTAGGCAACAGCACGACTACCTCATCATCGTCAACATCCAGTGGAGGAAGCGGTGTTGGAGGCAGCAGTGGCAGTGGCAATCCAGTTGTTCATTCCGAAGATAATCGGCCGCTGGCAATACGCGTTCGAAATTTACCGGCCCGTTCCTCGGATACATCCCTTAAGGATGGTCTCTTCCACGAGTACAAAAAGCACGGCAAAGTAACCTGGGTTAAGGTGGTCGGCCAAAACTCAGAACGTTATGCGTTAGTGTGCTTCAAAAAACCCGACGATGTCGACAAAGCGCTCGAGGTCTCACACGACAAATTGTTTTTCGGTTGTAAAATCGAAGTCGAACCCTATCAAGGCTACGATGTCGATGACAATGAATTTCGGCCATATGAAGCCGAACTCGATGAATACCATCCGAAATCGACGCGTACATTATTCATTGGTAATCTGGAGAAGGACATTACGGCAAGTGAACTGCGGGCTCAGTTCGATTGCTTTGGCGAAATCATCGAAATCGACATCAAGAAACAAGGAATGAATGCGTATGCGTTTTGTCAATATTCAGACATTTTGTCGGTGGTAAAGGCAATGCGTAAAATGGACGGGGAACACCTTGGCAATAATCGGATAAAGTTGGGGTTCGGCAAATCGATGCCAACAAATTGTGTGTGGATAGATGGTGTGGCGGACAATGTTAGTGAGAGTCATTTGATGGGACAATTCTCGCGATATGGTTCGGTGTCGAAGGTGATTATTGATCGGGTACGGCAGCTTGCGCTTGTCATGTTCGATCAGATTCAGTATGCGCAAACGGCTGTGAAAGAAATGCGCGGCACGACGATGCGAGGTCGCAAACTGCAGGTGGATTTTGCTTCACGTGAATGCCAAGAGGCGTTCTATGAGAAATTGGAAAAACAATCTGCAGGTAAGATGATGCAATGGGAGTAGTTCTTTGATCAACTTTAATAACTCTAATTTTTCTTGAAGCTGGAAGTCGATTCAATAGATATGACTCGCAATCGTCACGATCGCGGGCGTCTTCCTTTAGTCGTCATCAAAATACCAGTGGAAACTGTTCGCCCAACAATGTGTCAACCAGTGCGAACGGCTCATCCGGCAGCAATAGTCTTCAATCGGTTGTTGGCTGCTCAACGTTATCCTCAACAGCGGGTGGTGGAAGTGGTAGTGCTGCGGCTTTAGGTGGTGCATCATCATCGGGCAGCAGTGGTTTGATCACCTCCTCATTGGGATCATCGATTGGTGGCTTGCCATCAGTTGGATCTGCTGCTGGATTGCTACCGGCTGCAGGAAGCACAACACCTCGTGGCGCCCGATCGCGCACTTCGCGCCACAATACCAGCGATTATGAGTACTTGTCGGAGCGTAGATTTCGCAGTTATGATGAATATAGCCAAGGATCAGCGGCGTCTCATGACGAGGATGCAACACCGGTGGGTCAGTATTGCAGCGGGTATGCACAGCGATCGGACTCGCCTTTGTCGCGGATATGTGGAGGCGGAAGTGGTGTTGGTGTAGCATCAGCAAGTGGTGTCAGTGTTGGAGCAGCATCAGCCATCGATACGTTTGATATTAGTAATTCTAATAATGGACGACGTCGATGCGACAAAAGTCCTGGAAAGCAAAAAGGTAAACACCTCTCTTGTCTCTTATTTTAAAGGCAACTCCATTGAATCGGAAGGTAATTTGACAGAAATAAAATGTTTGTGTTTTTCTTTTCAATTTCCTTAGGTGATATACGAAATTTACAAAAGGAACGTTCCCATCTGCTGGAACAACTAGAAGAATGCCCGTCCAGTGGTGATGAATTAGTTAGTCCTAAGAAACGTATGAAATTCGACCATCCATCGTCTCTGCATCACCACAATCATCATCACACATTAGCCGGATTGGTGAGTTGCAACCAAAACAAATAATTGTTATCTTCACAGTAAACATGGTTATTATTTATTTTCGAAGGCTTTTATGATCTTTATCTATATTTCTTCTTCTTATATGTTAAATGCAACATGAATGTTTTTTTTTTTTTAATTAAGAGGCTGATAGTAGATATATATACATTTTTTTTTAAACACACGCAACATTGTTACATTATTTAATTGTTGTCTGCTTTTGCTTTATATTTGTGTTTTGTGACTGGTTTTTTTTTTTACTAACACAACAAAGTTTCCATAAGGACAAATGGTAGAATTTTTGTGCCGTTTTGCATATCTCTTACACATTTGTTTTTGTTAATTATTTTATTTCAGGTGTCTGTTTATTGTTTATTCACATTTTGTGCATGACTTTGTAGATGATGATTTTGTATCTCATAGTTATATACACAAAATTTATCGTCTTGGATATGGAGAGGCATGATTCTCCCGAAATGATTTGAGGTCTGTTGCGTGGATGTGAAACTAAGGCAAAATGAAGTGACATCACATGATCTACTGCCACTTGAAGTATTCATACATAACGACGTTATGTTTGTAAGAAGTGATTCACACGCATCATTTTCCAATGTCTCAAAGCTCAAACGATCGGCTTGATAAGTCATTTACGTGCAGGAAGATTTAAAAGGATTTTTTACGCCTGAAAGGCATTGAAAATTTATATTTTTGGCAAACTTAAAATGGGAAAACTATTTCCAGTAATTCCTAATTGGCTTGTCCATTTTTATTTTCAAATCTTTGACTAATCCTTAACATCTTGATTGTCAATTCATATCATCTCCGTAAAAAGACATACTCACAAGTCATGTCCACGCGACACATTTCGCAGTCCTACCCATGAAGTCACTACAAATTCGACAGTCGAACTGTTCTAAAACAAGAATTAGAGAACAAACCCCTTCTTGGGAACCTTCTTCTTAAGCTTAGTGTTCTTCAACTTAAGCTTTCCGCACAAGATCTGTCTTTGCAGATAACAGAACCAGACCTCCTGAGCTTTAGTTCAGAATACATCATGATAAATTCTCAAGGTTGACTAAACTTTATTCGTACGACTTGACTTTTGCGATTGACCAAACTGAAATGTATACAGTTGAAAGGAATATCAATATTATACGTAAATCGATGCTTTGAATGTTTATCATTAGCGAAGAGTGGTTCTACGTAAGAATACTCTCCTGCGGAGTATTGAGAAAGTAGCTGAATGTCTCACTTTTGAGTTTAAGTTTTCCAATTTTAATATTTTAAGTTACCACACGAAACAGTCAAGCGAACAAAATAATTAATTGTTATTGTTTTTATTTTCTCGTTACAGCCGCAGTCGCATTCAATTGATGGTAGCATCTGCAACACCAATAGTAGTAGTGTACAACCACCGGCCATAATCGGTGATTCCAACTGTGATGTTTTAAGCACTGATACAAATAGTTCAGCAGTAATGCAGCAGCAGCAACAACAACAACACCCACACCAACAACAACCACACCAGCAGCAGCAACAACACCACCACCAGCAGCAGCAGCAACAACAGCAGCAGCAACAACATCCGCATCCCCATCCTCACCGGAAAAGCAGCATGTGTGGCGGCGTTGAAGTAAGACGATTATCAGAATGCAACAGTCTTAAGTATGGTACGCAGCAGCAGCAACAACAATCTTCATTGCTGCACCATCATCATCACCAGTCGCTGCAGCATCAACTATCGAATAGCAGCAGCAGTAGCAGTAGCCGGCGACCGTCCATTGAATTATCCTCGTTGGCTACAACTGCCCGCTCCAGCAGCGATCACACGCATTCGCATACGCACACGCATACGCAAAATTCAAATCTAAATTCAAACTCCACTTCTGGCACATCTGCGTCATCGTCAGTGCTAAGTATGAATTCATCAATAGCCTGCAAGAGACGACGAGTTGTTGGCAGTAGTAGTAGCCTGATGGCGAGTGGTGTTCTCGGTGGCGCTCAATCGTCTTCGACGACGTTAAGTGGCGGAATGCCTGGTTCATCATCTTCGTCATCAGCAGCAGCAGCAACAGCAGCAGCTGCTGCAACCAATCACACGCTTAACGATGCTAACCACGAATATCACACTTCAAGAGGTCGCGGTCATCAATTACATTCCCATCACTCGCATGAAGCGTCCGGTGGTGAAAGTGCGGACGGCTCAAGGCCCGGTACTCCGCTATGCGATGAACGGCCCGAAATTCCAGTACCCAGTGAACCGCGACGAATACCACGCGATCGGCCGCACGAGCCAATGATTTTACCGCTGCCAAAATTTGGCATACCATTTTTTCAACAGTATCGAATGGCAGCCGCCACCAACCAATCGCAGATATACGGTTCCTCCTCAACGTCCTCAATTGCGGGAGTTCTGTCATCTTCAGCGTCGTCGTCATCAGCGTCGGCGGCGGTTTTGGGAGCGGCGACAATAGCGGCAAATCATAGTAGTAGTAATCCTAGTAGTAACTTAATAAATTCAAGTTCTTCTTCTTCTTCTTCTTCGAATCCAAACGCGAACACGAATGCAAATTCGGGGCCGGTGTCGGCGTTACTGTCAAACAGTAGCTGTGGCGGCCATCATTCTAGTCTTAGTAATACGCTGTCGAGTCCGCCTGCTTCGATGCTGTTGGGCGGTTCGCGATTATCCAGCACAGCATCATTGTCATCGTCATCGGCGATGCATCATCATCATCCGCACCATCATCATCATCACCACCATCACCATCAACAGCATAACAATACAAGTAGTGGTGGTGGTGGTGGCAGTAGTGCGCATCATTTGTCGTCCTCACAAATGCATCATCCAACAGATTCGGCGCTGGCCAATTCGCTGCGATCGCGATCGTTGAGTACGAACTCAAGTGATTCAGATGCCGGAGCGAGACGAAGCTCGAGTCCGACGCTTGAAGAGCGGATCAAATCACTGGACGAGCTCTATGAGAAATGGAATGGCGGAGGCAGTGGGCTAACTTCACGCCTAAATCAGCTAACAGCAGCATCGACAACGCCGTCCTCAGCGTCCTCGGTAGATAGTTCGTCCCATCCGCTTCAACATACCACTTTCCTGCCGCACTACCAACATCCCAGTAATATTGTCCCGGGGAGCAGCAGTTCACCGTACACACCAGCGACGAGACACAAACTCTTTGATTTGGACGTCAAGGAAATGAAACCGTCGGACATTGTCAAATCAGTTCTGGCGAAGAAATCTATCTTCGACGATGACTTGCAGCGGCTGAAGAACATAAACGAGAAGTACGAACCTGCTGATGTGTCGCATTTGACGAAGGCGGCTTCAACATCGCCAGCACTTCCAAATCTGGCCGCCACAAAGACACCCATTGTTGGCTGTGTTACACTTAACAAACCAATACCCGCGATTCCGATACAATCTGGAACAGTAACGTCTGCGGGAGTGCTGCAGCGGCTGAGCAATTCATCACCGATGAACAGTCCTCAGGGTTCAATGTCGCCGTACAACAGTCCATCGCCATCGCCCGTTGTGACAAGCGGCACAGCTCCGAATGGAAGCAAACTAATAGCTTCGTCGTCGATAGAAGCGGCATCTAAATCAACATCAATTCTAACGCCGCAGCCTGCTAAAGGTTTGCAGTATCCATTTCCCAGCCACCCACCGTTGGTTAGTTCTGCTAGTGGTGCTTCGCCCAATAGCTCAGAACATAGCAGTAGTAGCAGCAGTAAGCAGGAGTCCACCACATCTGGTGCTACTTCTACTTCAACCCAACCACCACCACCACCAACCAAACCAAAGACTAATTGTATAACAAAAAGTTTGAGTATGCCTGCAGATAAGATGTCTTCCGTCCCAGTGGCCACAGTGGTAGCGACGGCAACCCTGATGAATACAACAACGCCGACAGTGCCACATTCTGTTGCTCAGCCTTCCAGGGTTCTTGTCAAATCGGCATCGATTCCAGGAAGCACAAATATTGGTACAATGAAAACACCCACAACCGGTAGCAGTTCCTCCCATTCTTTGACTACGTCATTTAGTCAAAAGCAGAATCAACATCATAATAATCCAGCAACTGCAACAGATGATGATGTAATGACGACAGCGCCAACGGCAACGTCAACAGCGGCGACGCCAAAGCTTAAACATTCAACGTCTTCATCTTCAAGCAGTAGCAGGAAGGGCTGTGAGAAAAACGACAGAAGCTACAAACACAACCATCGCAGTGATTCGACGAATAGTGACAAGAAATCATCCTCGTCGTCGTCCTTGTTCTCAACTAAAGGTGACAAAGTGAAAAGCGAAACGTCAAACGAACGAAGAAAACATTCTGTATCGTCAGTGACCACAGAAGAATCCTCATCTCTAGCTATGGCCGTCGACAACGAAAAGGCCGAAGATAAGGAAAAAGACAAGGAACGTGAGAAACAAGAAAAGGAGAAAGAAAGGGAAAAGCACCAGCAGAGGGAGAAGGAGCGCCGCGATAAAGAACTGAAAAAGCAGCGAGAGCGTGAAGAGAAAGAACGTGAGGAAAGAGAACGGAAGGAACATGAAGAACAGTTGCAGCGCGATCGTGAACGTGAACGTGAAAGAGAGCGTGAGCGTGAACGCGAACGGGAACGGGAGCGTGAAGAAAAGGAGCGCAAAGAACGTGAGCGTCGAGAGCGCGAAGAAGCTGAACGCAAAGAAAAAGAACGCGAAGAGCGAGAACGTCGAGAGAAACAAGAAAAGCAAGAACGCGAACAGAAAGAACGTGAAGAGAAAGAGCGAAGAGAACGCGAACGTCGAGAAGAAAGCGAACGCAACTATCGCGAACAACAGCAAAAACGGCAAGAGCAAGAGAAGAGAGAACGTGACCGTGAGCGTGAAAGAGAACGGGAACGCGAACGGGAACGTGAACGTGAGCAGCAGCAACAACAGCAGCCAGCTCTTCCTCTCGAGCCGCCAAAAGAAGTCCCAACACCAGCCCCACCTCCGAACGAGTGTCACGAAAAAGAAAATCGTCAAAACCACTTTCGTGCCGCCACCGGCACCGCAGCCGATGGCAGTGATCTTAACAATGCAGACACTCTCGACTTCGAAAAGCGGTTCTTTCGCCACATGCAACACTTCGAAGACAAGCACAACAAAGAGAATAGCGGCGATGACATACTTTTGCCATCGACCGATACGCAAAAGAACCGCAGTCGCAAGTCTTCGCGAAATTCTCCCATTCGTTTGCCAAAACGTCGCCTTAGCTCTCAAGACAGCCTGGACACTACAGAAGATCCAGCTAAACGTGTTCGTATAACATCGTCGACAGAGACCTCAGCAAACCAAACGGTAAACAATCACAAGATCAGTGACCGGCGAGACTCGAAAGATCCTAGCTCCAAGAAGCACCACAAATCCTCTTCATCATCCTCTCACAGAAACTCGACTAGTACTTCCAATGATGAAAAATTACAACAGCATCAGCAGCAGCAGCTACTGAACGAAGCAACATCTGTCGAACATCGATACCGCAAGGATTCTGGCTTTGAAGAGAAAAAGTTCAAGAAAAGCGAACCCGGATCATTCTCGATGATGATGCAACGTTTCAAAACAAAACACAACAACAAAGACGAACACAAAGATGTCATTACAAACAATATCAATGCGAGTGAAAAACCGGAAGACCTTTTATTCGTTAACGATCAACCGGAGGAAGCTGAAAATGTGGCTCCCAAAACGCCACAACATACAGCAACAATATCTTCCGACGATGAAGATCGACAGCGGCAACAATCGACACAGCAGCATCACCATCATCACCACCAGCGGCACAAGAGCAAGCGTGAACATCGCGAAAAGAAGCGTCATAGCATAACTGGTAGTGGTAGTGGAGACTACGAAGATCGCGAAAAGAAGGACGCATCGTCTGAACAAACGAGTTCCCGCCATCTTGACCGAAAGTCCTCACGATCCGATGAAGGCTCACACTCTCATCATCGTCACCAACAGCATCATGCACCAAAGCCGTCATCGTCATGTGGCAGCAATAGTGGCGGTGAAAAATCATCGTCACATCGCAACAAGTCTACACCAAACAGTCGTCTCATGTTGAGTGACTCCAACGATTCTGATTCGGATGCACAGACGTCTAAGAAACATTCCATATTCGACATCCCAGATGATGGACCTTATGTCTCTATGTATGACAAAGTGAAGGCTCGTTCCTGCAAGAACATGCAAAAACAAGAAGAAGAGAAGAAAATCAAAGCCAAGTTCTCGCAATTGAAGCAGTGTCGAGCTAAGAGAGAGGAAAAGAAACGTTCGACATCTTACGACGGAGATTCCGATTCGGACTTTGAAGATCGCCAGCAACGCTATCGCAGTGGTTACAAGCTCAATCGTTGCGGTGGCTTCATAAGCTCCTCGGACGAGAGTGAAATCATTCAGAGGCGAATCAGTGCGCCCGGGTGCAATAATATATCCGACGATTCGGACTCGGACACTCGTCGCATGAGTTTCAATCGCAAGCGTCTCAACGAACTGTGCGATGCTGATGATAGTTCCGAAACGGGTATTTACATTCGAAAGACTTCGCCCTGCAAGAAGATCTCTTCGAAACGGAACTCACGATCCACCCGAATCGAGTCAGACTCATCCGACATGGATGTTTCCGGTGCTCCAACTCAACCGTCTTCATCTGTTAAGCTTGAAAACAATGACACAGAAGAAGCAGTCGCCCCAGTAGTCGTTGAACATAAATTCAAACCAGAAATCAAGAAAGAACAATCCGAAGACGAACTCGTTCAACCCATTGTGAAGACAGAAAAAATAAAATCCGAAAACGAAGACACCGAAATCGATGGAGAGGTAGAATCCAAAGCGAATGTTCTTGCTCCTCCACCTGTATCGTCATCAGCGATGCCCATCATGTGTGAGATCAAGAAAGAAAGCAAAGACTTTTTCGAAATGATAACCGAGTCCGACAACAACAATGTGCATTCTGAGAGCGCTCTGGAAAGCAAAGAGTCACTATTTGACGCACACTATTCGCCCGAGGGCAGGCGAAAACACAAGAAGAGCAAGAAACGTCAAAAGACACCACTACCTCTGGACAGTGACACTAACGTTTCCGAGAAAATCGAAAAACTCGAAGCTGTTGAGAAATTCGAGGCCAATTGTTCGGCACCACCAATGATGGATCTTTTCGATAAACTTAAAGAAGAATCTTTGGTGAATGCAGTGCCGGCTGCAATAATATCAACCGCACAAGTAAACAATGTCCCGAATACTCCTTCCACACCCACAACAACAACAGCAACAACTCCGGGAGAAAAGAAACGACACAAGGATCGTAAGGACAAGAAGCGTGAAAAGTTTCGCAGTGTTGATTTCGATAAGTCAACATTATCCAAAGAAGAGCGACATCGCCTTAAGAAATCTAAAAAGTCCAAAAGTACAGATCTTTTACGATACACTCCGTCGTCGGCTAATAGCACACCTTCTATCAATTCAGTTCCATCCTCACAGATCCAGAAACGAACTGAAGAAAAGATGGAATACATCTTCGGCCCGATTTCGGACGAAGAAGAATCCCAGTTGTCTGGCAGTGAGCCGATCGTCCACACCAAAGCAGAATGTGGTCCGGTTGTATCGGCTGCAATAAATCCTTACAAAACCGAACCACTCACTCCGAAATCCCACACAGTTGAAGAGAATGAGGAGAATAAGCAAAAGACACTTAGTGCTTCGCACGCTGAACGAGAACGTCATCGTAAAGAAAAGCGCGAAAAGAAACGCAAGGAACGTGAGAAATCTCGAGAACAACATGCTCTGGCAGCTCTACAGACCTCACTTCCCACAACCACAACACACTCAACAGCAAAGGTCGATGACGATAATAGCGTCGATTTAGATGAAGCTGGTCGAGCTCTAGAAGCTCAGCTAATGGAAGATTCAGATAACAAGATGACTGACGAGACGACTCCTTCAACGGCTGCAACCTATCGAAGTGATATGACTGATGTTTTCCGATTCTCCGATGGCGATGAGAACAGCATGGAACTTATTCCAGCGCAATCATCGTCAACGTCAACGGTCACAACTGGAACGTCAGAGAAAAAGGATTTATCGGTGCAACCACAACATCCCCAACAGCAAGATCATCACAAGAACAAGGAGAAGAAAAAGAAAAAGAAGCGCTCCAAAGAGGAACGTCATCACCAAAGACGAGAACACCATCACAATTTACAGCAACAGCAGCAAGTTGATGAGGCAGGAATTATGTCACCTCCGTCAATGAGCTCCAGCAAGCTTTCAATTGACATTGAAGAAGAGCTGAAAGATTCAGCTCCCATATGCAAACCATCACCGAGTCTGCCATGTCTATTTGATGATGATGTTCCCCCAACTATGCCCAAACCTTCTTCTGAGATGCTTCTGAGATCACCGATACGAGAGAAGACTCTGATCAGTCCAATTCCCAAGACTCCAACTCTGATAGCATCTACAGTGACACCACCAACAACCGTTCTGGCCTCTACAACACCGCCATCTTCTAAAGTCTCGATGTTGACCAAGCCAATAGCATCGCCTGTAGTCGAGGCAAAGAAGAAACCCGAGAATTTCATTCCCGGATTTGACGGCGAACTCGATGAGAAAATCAGTGAATCAGCTGTTCAATCAATCTCGGCGGATTTCACTGCATCAGCAATTGATTCGATTGTCGAAGTGGAACCCAAGATTCCAGTCGAAAGTCCACCAGATTCCTCATCGAAGCACTTGGAAAAGATCGAAGAGAAGTCCCGTGTAGTCATTTCGCAAGAAGAAACCGAAGATGCTGTTGCAGCTCTGCTCGGCGAGAGTTTTGGAAACTCGAGCACTATCGACTACTCGCTTACGGATGACACTTGTGATTTGCAATCTACTGCTATCGATGAAGTTGTATCGCAAACAGTTGAAGAAGAACAATCTGCTGCAGTTATTCCTGAGGAAGATGCCGAAGAAATGTTGAAAGCTGTTCAATCACTCAGCAATGAAGACATAGACATCAAGGCAGACACACCACAATCGGAGCAGGACTTGCAAATCGATACCGATACTGAAGAAGCACCGGAAGACGAACGATCCAAGACGCCTGATGTTGATTTTGACCAACTTAAAGGTCCTAAGAAACCGGAAGTCGTCGATCCATTGGCAAGAGACACACCACCCAGGGAGCTTGAGAAAGAAGCACCAGCACATTCGGTCATTACAAAAGCTTCTGTTTCTAAAAAGGAAGAAGCGAAACAGGCAATGCCTGAAACACCGAAGAAACCTCTTCCTCCTAAAATCGAACCACCGACGATTACGAAAGAACAACCAGCCATACAGCCAGTGCAGACTATCTTGCAACCGCAGCAACCGTCAGTCGCAAAGGTTGATGTTCCTTTGCCAATACCACCTCTTAAAACCAACCTCAGTCCAACGCCTAAAGTGTCTGTACCACCTCCAAACCAATCGGTGCTGATTGCTCGGCCTCAATTCACCATCCAACCGCCATCGATCAGTATTCCCGATTCACAGCAGGCGTCACATTTCATTCATCCCTCGATTAATGTCGTTGTTTCACCCAGAGCGACGACCGATCTGAAAATGCACTCGCCCCGAGCCCAACAACAGCCACCATCGCCATCAATTAGCGGTGTTCGGGTGCCATCTCCACATAGTCCGAATATTCAGCAACGCGGAGCAAGCAACATCAGACAGCAGTTGAGTCCTGTGACTACATCTCCGACGCCACCGCAGCAGCAAAATGTGATCCTTCAACAGAGGCAGTTGATGTCACCTCCATCAAGTGCTCCGCCACAGACGAGCAGCCCAAGCACTATGCCACCATCTGGTTTGACGCGAATGACAGTTACAACCGTTCCATCTGGACTGTCCTCAGCCACTAAGCCCAGTGTCCATTCAGTGGTGATTCCGAATATAATCAATGCCGCAACAAGTAATATCAATATGATTGGGGATCAGCAGTCTGAGAGCAAAGATCAAAGCAAACACTCGAAGAATCATCAAGCATCACCAATGAAATCGCCAATAAGTGCTTTCGATCAACATCTAATGCAACAGCAACAGAATCATTCAGCAGTTGCGAACAAAGTGAATCAACCAGCGGGAACTGTCAGTGGCAATGTTTATGGCAGCTCGCCACAACAACAACAGGCTGCACAATCGCAATCACCGCATCGTATGTCACCACTTATTCCGCAACAATTGCCCAAGCTCACAAACCATCAGCAGCAATTCATGCATCATCAGCAGATGATGCAAATGTTACAAGCACAGCAAATTCTGCAGATGAAAAATGCTGCACAGCAAAAGAATTCGCCAATGAAACAACATCCACAGCAGCAGCAGGCGTCTCAAGCCGTCCCACAGCAACAGCAACAGCAACAGCAACAAAGATTGCTACAGACCTTACATCCCACTATGCCTGCGGGTGTTGGTTCTACCTCTGTTTCAAACATACTTTGCAATACTAGTGGAAAGGATGCTATTGGGCGGCCACTTCAGCAGCCACAGCAACAGCAGCAGCAGCAGCAACATGTTGTGATTGTACGTCAGCCGCAACAGCAACAACCACAACAGCCACAATCATTGAGCTCTAAAGTGCCGCCAATGCAGAAAGTTCTTTTGCAACCGCAGCTGTCGCAGGACACCAAGCCACAGCAACCAATTATCATGCAACAGCAACAACAACAACATCATCATAAACTGACCCAGAATCCAAGTCTTGTAATTCAGCAGAAGCAATCTGTGCCATCATCCTTTGTGCAACAACAACTGCCTCAGCAACAGATTCAGACTCACCAACAGCAAGGCATGACATCTCTACCAATTTCATCGATGCAACAACAACAAGCATCCAAACAGCAAGCGGTGCAACACTTGCTTCCATTGCAACAACAACAGCAACATCAGCCAATGCATTCAAGGCACCATATGCCACCAACACAGTCTTTGCCACAACCAAACATTGTAAAAGCTACTGTTAAGCAAGATATGCCTCCATTGCAAAAGAGCAATGCACCGCATATGCCACAATTACTTCACGATGAACCTGTGATGCCTAACAAACCGATTGCTCCAACGAAAGAGATGACTCCAATACCCAAGGACTCTGATAACAAGAAAACTCATGAAACGCCTTTTTGTGTCAAGCCTCTGGAAGATTCCAAGCCCACAACAGACGAAACTGTATCAGTTCTCAAAAATCAACCAACAGTGTCTCCTTCAGTTGTTGCATCACCCAAGCAACTGCAAAACAATGAAAAATCTCTTCTAACCGAAGAAAATGTAACCAAAATCTCACCTCCTAAGGAAGATGAAATAGAGCAAGACTCCAAGGAGGATAGTGATTATTGGTCCGCTAAAGAATTGAACATCGATTCTGTGATCAAGAAAGTCGATGCATCAATTTGCGCCTCGAACGAAGAGAACAAGCGATCCACCTCAACTCCTGAAACAATTCAGAAACCATTACCAGCCATACAATCGGATAGTGAGAAGGTCGAGAAGAAGGAGTTCCAGAGTCAAATTAAGCCTCCTGCAGTTGCAAGAGCAGCATCTGAAGAAAAGCCGGTCATTTCTGCGGTCAGTATGGAAATCAATGAATCTGATCGTACAGGCGAGGACACTCACGACGATGACGACGACACCACCGAAGAGAGTCAGAGTGAGACCACCGACAATTTGGGCACTGGCAAGCAACTAAGAGGAGGCAGCACCTCAGCTAAACGTGGCCGAACACCAAGGGGTGGTAAAAAGTCGTCAGGAATCATTCCGACGGCAGCTGCTATTTCACCTCCTGACACAGGAGTTCAAACTCGACGTGGCAAGGGAGCACCAAGCACACGTGGCCGCAAAGGACGTCCACCAACCAAATCGCTGCCACCAATCCAACAGCAGCCTCTTCAGACAACACCTACTACACCGACGCCAATTGTTCTCGAAAAGAAACGTAATGCCGTATCGGCTAGCGACCAAGATGTCTATGAGTTCCATGACGATTCAGGCGAAGAGACACAATCTAAGTCTGTCACATCTAGCTCTGTTAGTGGCGATCGCCCACGTCTGATACTGACCATCAAAAGTCCCGGTCAGCCAGCTGCGGCAGCGGTTGTTCAAACAACTGAGAAAGAAACACCAGCACCAGTGCCAGCTGAAGTGAAACCCATATCATCACCGTCTCAATCATTGTCATCGCTTCAGCCTCCACCATCGCCATCGACACCTGAGCCACCAAGTGATGGGAAAGATCCGAAGAAGGACTTCCAAACGCCTAATACTCGTAAGTCACGTCGCTTGCAGGAGAAAGATCGTACAACAGTTGATGATATTATTGAAGACGTTGTTCGCAACGCCCAGACATCGCCGAAAGGAGGACAAACCCCATCTCGGCGATCAACACGCATCGCTCAGCCCAAAAAGCCAGGTCAGCCTGCTGAATTGGTCAACAATTCGTCAACTCCAAAGCAGCGAAAATCCAAGGATCGTTCAAAGGTTCCCGGTGGAGAAAATTCATCTGAGGCTGAAGACAAGTTTGATAAACTCAAATCTCCACAGACCGATGACGATGCAATTTCAGAGAAATTGTCCGAACCTGAAAAGAAAGAGTTGCCTGAAAAGTCCGACATCGCACCAGATACCAAAGTTGTGCCTGCAACACAAACAGCAACAGCAACAACCGTCACGAACCTTCTGCAGACTACTCCTACAGAGGCAAAGACAATCGTATCGACACCGGCGATGAAAGAATCGTTCTTGATTGATCCGATAACTGGCCATCTGACTGTAGTCACTCAGTCCAAGGAGAATCAATTTAAGAACCAACAACAACCGATCGCAGGAAGTTCGTCGAAGCCAACCGTGGTTGAAAAGCAAGTTACAGCTACCCCATTGGCATTACAAGGTTCTACTAGCGTCAAAGAACAGCCAAAAGTAACCGAAAAGACCGAGAAAGTAGCGCCGTTCACATCAGGTCAAACTTCTCTAGCAAGTCATATTCCGCCTGCGAAGGTTGAACCTCCACAACAGCAGGTTGTTGTTAATCCGCCATCTCAACCGATGAGCGTTGTTGTCAAACCGCCGATTAACAGTCAGGCGCCCCAGTCTGTTGGAAATATTTCTATGGCACCACAAGCACATACTGCTCAAATGAATGTTGTTGTCACTCAAAATGCTTCACAATTGCAGCAGCAGCAGCAGCAACATGCTCCCAAGCCACAAGCAATTGTCGTACAACAGGTACAGCCACCATTACAGCCACAGTTGAGCTCTGCTAGGCCGACAACGCTGAAGGCTCATGTGCTCAATAGTCAGAAGCAGCAGCAACAACAGCAACATCTGCAGCATCAACAACAGCAACAACAGCATCTACAACAACAACACCACCATCAACAACAACAACAGCTGCAGCAACAACAGCAGCACCATCATCAGCAACAACAACAACAACAACAACATCATCATTCCCAATCCCAGCAATTGGGTCAAAGTGTTGTTAAAATGGGCAGCCAGACAAACTCAACACAATCCCAGCCCCAACCACACATCGTTGTGACGAATGCCAGTCATGTCATTCAATCAAGTATGGTGTCGCGACATCTCCAACACGTTGCTGTCATGGGAGGAATGCAATCACAGCCTCCTCCAGCAGTGCCACCAACAGTGACGCATCCCAACTTGGTTGTTAACATCCCTCCAGCTCATTCGCCGCATGGTGCGGTTCATTCGCCTAGAATCCAGCAAGGCATTGTAATAAAACAGGGGCCACCGCCTACACAGCAACATCCGCAATTGCATTCAGCTCAATTCGGAGCTCAACAACAGCCACCACCACAACAGCAACAACAACAACAGCAATTCCATCCGCAACAAATTGTTCATGTGGTGTCTTCAAAGGCGCCAAATCCGCACCAACAAATGCAGCAACAGCAACAACACCATGCACAGCAGCAGCATCAACAGCAACATCAACCGGTTGTTATGCACAGCAAGCAGCTTCCAACACAACAGCAACAGCAACATCCTCAGAACTTACCTTACGGTCCACCACCAACGCAACAGTTGATTCAAGGTGGAAAAATTATCCAGCAATCCACAATACAAGCTGTGGGCAAGCAACAGCAACAACAACAACATGCGGCAACAATTCAGGTTCCAATACCACCACATGCCCACTTGCATTTGCAACAGCAACAGTCTCAGCAACAACAACAACAGCAGAAGGCACCACTATCGTCAGTTCCAATTGTGACACACCAGCAGATAATCAAGCAACCTATTCCGCAACAACAACCCCCTCCACCTCATCATCTGGTTCAGCATCAACAACAGCCGCCATCCCAACATCAGGCACATCACTTATCTGTCAAACAGCAACAGCAAAGCGTTCAGGCACAGCCTCTGGTTCTTACAAGTCAAGCAGTAGCCGCAGGCAGTGGCAACACCACAACCAGCACAAATCTCTTATCAGGCTCGCAACATATCATGGCCCATGCGCACCAGACAACGCATTTGCAGCAACCAACCGGTGCGTCACTACTTCAGGCTAAACCAGCTCATCAACAACAAGTAGTGCCGCCAGCCGGTAAGGCAGTCATTGGTCTGCAAGCACCGCAAATAATGACCGGCGCTGTAGCAAGTCCGCCTCTTAAACAAGCGCATCTTGCCGCCCAGCAGCCAGTTGTTACTGGTAAGTTATCGCTTATCCTATTCCTTACAAGAGTATTTTTTATTCGTATTTTCTTTCCTTCTTTCCAAAGGTGCCAGCAGTCTTCGGGCAACGGTGCCACCGATTAGCCCTCAAGGACAATCACGACACTTGTTGCAGCCTGGCCTACCAGTTGCTGCTTTCGAAGCGAATATGGTGAGTTCAGTTCGGTTTTTTTATTACTAAATGTTCCTCATTTCATTCTTACTCAAAAATACTTACCTTCTTACAATTTACTAACAATCAAAAATATTGTGTTTTATTTTTATCATGGAAGCAGCATGAAATCGGAAATTATAGTTCTTCAAGTCGCTCCCAAAGTCCGCCGCCTGCTCATCAGCAGGCAACACCCATTACAGCGGTAAAGCCCTTTTCTTTACAATTCTATTTTCGTTTGCATATTTAGACCAGTAGATAGTATTCCAGTCAAAAAAAAACTACAAATCGATTTGACTTCTTTAAAGTCTAGATCTTGTTGAAACCGTATTCCAAGTTTCGATGAGTTCCAGACTCTTAGGTTGCCAAAGATCTATTTGGACTTGAGTACTATAAATGTTTTCTTAATTTGTAGAGCTTGAATTGTTTTAGTTTCAAATTTGAGTAGTTAAACGTTTTGATAATATCGCTTTGTTTGAATTTCCGCGGTTTACGCGGAGTTGGCAGTACAAATTACAAGCCTCTGATTGTCCACGACCCTGCAATTTCATACTCTTTAATTCAATTTGATCTCTTCGATTATGTCGCTTCTCGCTCAATGAATTCCTTGGCCTTTAATTCAATTACTTCTAGTCCGACAAAATCGACCGGTGAGTCCTGATTCTGGATACAATTCTCTTGGCCGGAACACGATTTTACTAGTAACGAGTTGAATACATTCTTACAATCTTTTACAAGAGGAACACTCTTATCTAAAATGCTTTATTTCCATTCAAAATAAATCAAACTATCAAATGGAGAAAAAAACAATTTGATGGACTTGCAGAAATATTCTTTCTTTCCTTTCCCAAAACCCCAAGATTGAAACATTTTGTAGATTGTAGCTGTGAACGCTTTGTTTTCGTAGTCAATAATTGGATTTCTAAATTGTTCAATACAAATTTATCAATTTGATAAAAATTGTTCCATTTTAGGGCGAAGGACCATATCCACCTGGTGGCATTAGAGGCGTTACGCGTGACCACATCATCATGTATCAGCAATATTTGCGAGCTCAAGATGCTCTTGGAACGGCCAGAATTCCATATATTGCAAGGTAAGTTATTGATTTTTTGTTTTAACTCTTTGAGAAAGCATTCTAATGTTGTTGTTTGTGTTTTAATATTCAAGATCACCTCTTTTGCCTGGCAACACCGAACAAAAAGACGTTGTTGAACTTGATGAATCAATGGTGGCTAGTCCACCACTTGAATTGCGTAGACCGGGAAGCGTACCACGAACTGTCGCTGTGCCGCATAGTTTGCAGAGTCCCCAAGATAGGGCAACTGGTAAGATCACCATTGAATTGTACCCTGACTTATTGAATTTTGAACTTTCCCCTTATTTTTTTTTTTAAGATTCACCACAAGTTGCTCAAGTTTACGTGCACAACACCCGCATCCCACATCCACACTTTCCCGAAGTGCCCGGACGCTTCTACGAATCTGTTCGCCAGATGCCAGCTGAACCGCCACCAGCTCACAGACCATCGCATAGTACTGTCGCTCCGGCTCCATCTGGTTATGTGGCACAAGCTGCAGGACCAGCAAATCATTCGCACTTGCATCCGAAAATTTTCGATCGTGAGCGCGAACGAGAACGTGAACGTGAACGCGATCGAGAACAAAGAGAACGCGAACAACGCGAACGTGAACTCAGAGACCAACGTGATCATCGTGATTTGAGAGAGAAAGAAAGGGTATCAATTCCAGGTACATGAATGCAATTAACTTTTCTCTTGATGTTCTTTTGCTTAAATTTAAATTTGTTTTTCTGTTTGTAGGAGGACACACAAGCATGCCGAGTCATGATAGTTTGGTTCCTGCTCTACCAACACCAAGTGGCAGAAGCCTGCAAGTAGCTACACCGCCACATGCTAGTCAGGTACCACCACCGCAACCAGATTCACTGTTGACCCTTCTGCAAAGATACCCAGTTATGTGGCAGGGATTGCTGGCTCTCAAGACTGATCAAGCTGCTGTGCAGATGCATTTCGTTTTTGGAAATCCCCTAGTCGCAAGGGCTTCATTGCCATGCAATAGTGATGGCAGTACACCGCCACTGCGCATTGCCCAACGCATGCGTTTAGAACAAACTCAATTGGAAGGTGTTGCTAAGAAAATGAATGTGAGTTCGCCTCTTTTTGTTTTCTAATTCTTGTTCTTATGTTCCTTTTAATTCTTTTTTAGTTCGAAAATGAACATTGCATGCTTTTGGCGCTTCCCTGTGGTCGCGATCATGCCGACGTGCTCCAACAGTCGCGCAACCTTCAAACCGGATTTATAACTTACCTCCAGCAAAAGATGGCAGCTGGAATTGTCAACATACCAATGCCAGGTAGTGAACAAGCCGCTTATGTAGTCCACATATTCCCATCGTGTGACTTTGCCAATGAGAATTTGCAGCGTGCCGCGCCCGATCTCAAAAATCGAGTCGCCGAAATCGCTCATTTGCTTATTGTGATTGCAACTGTATAAGCTAACGAAACTCCGCACAAAAACTCTCAGACAGGTAAACAATAAAAAAAAAAAACGATTTCAAATCAACTATGACGACAACAAGAGCGACGACTGTTAAACAGTTTTCAATTAAAATAATCACGACGCCACTAAAATATGCTTTATGCGTGTACATTTTTAAACAACAATCTTATACAAGAAACAATGATGCACATCAACACCAAAAATAAATAAAAAAAAAACATAACTAGACTTAGAAAAGTACTTTACTACAACAACAACAACAAAATAATAAAAAATAACCAGAAGAAGAACGAAGAAGAAGAAGAAGAAGGACTTATATTTAAGTTGAAAATAACAAATTAACAGAGGAATATTATAAAAAAAAGAAAACCATGTATAAATAGGTTAATAATAATTAAACAAATAGTTAGCTATACATAAATATAAATTAAAAGAAAACAAAAACAAAAACATGTAAAAATTAACAACACACAAGGTGTATTAAATTAAAAGAAAAAAAAAAACAATAATCTTTTGTATTTAAAAAGCGAACGGAAAAACCAACAACATTTCGATACAAAATGAAAAAAAAGTGAAGATATATAATTTAATTTTTATCAGTTTCCCTTTTTTTTACATAATATATTTAAATAGTTTTATTTCTTTATTTTTCTTACTACAATTTAAAATAGGTTAACCATATTATATATATATAAAAAAAAATACACCAACAAATGATAAAATAATACTTTTTTATTTGATCTCAATATTTGAATATGTATATATGTTATCTACTACTTTTTTGCTCCACCAAACCCCACTCCCTCCCTCCCCTTAACTTATATAGAAACATAAAAGAAATCAACAAATAAACAAGTAAATATATGAATGTTCTTTTTTTTTAAGTTTGAAACGCTTTATTTGCTTTTATTTTATTGTAAACTTTATTTAACAAAACAAAAAACAAAAAAGTGAATAATAAAACAACAACACAAACAATGACTAAAAGATGTACGTCGTCGTCTATGTGTATGTATTGTAAATATGATGTTCTTTTCTACTACTAGAAGAGAAAATTTGTTATTTATTTATTCAATTTTTAATAGCACACCCAAAATATTCTTTTTTTTCCATTGCAAACATTTTTTTTTTTTTAATATTTTTGTTGAAATTCAAATAACAAAAGTTTCTATTTACTTTGCTTTTCTTAAATCCATGAAGGACTTTTTTTTTATTTAAATTGTGTTTTGGCTGTAGAGGTCACAGCGTATGATTTTCTCTTTTTTCCATCTATCTGTGTTGCATTTCATTTATATGCAGGAATTAAAGTAGACAATCGGCCCAATCGAGGTAGCCGTCGGAGCGGAAGAACTACCTCGAAGCAAAATTCGGCGAAAATTCCGCTCCGACGGTTACCTCGATTAGGCCGAATAACAAAGCCACAGCGAATTGCGTTAAAAAGTGGTTTAAACTTGATTGACATATGTGCAACAACAATTTGTGAGGTAACCATTATATCTTAATGAAAACTGAGAATTATGTTCCACCAAATGATTTTGCCTTAGTCAAAGTGACATTGAGATCTCAGTGAGATGTTGTTAGGTGGAACTGGCCTAATGTGTTAAAATTACACTAGCTGCGGAGCAGGCTTAAATATGACAGTAGTGGTTAAATTTAACCAGTATTTTTAACGCAATTTGCACACGGCCTAAATTGTAAAAGATTCACTTCAGACGGATGATTATCCGATGATTTGTTTCACATATCGAATGACAATTTTAGTTACAACTTGTCCTAACAACTGCAACACTTGACAACAGAATTGACAGGTTGTTCAATCAATCAGTTTTTATCGCTAAGCAACGTTATATTTTTACATATGACAGTGTGGAAGCAAATTTTGTATGTTTAATAAATCGAGTTGTTTTATTTTTCAATGAATAATTTTGTTTGCATAAACAACGGATTTAAACAACAACATTTCCTTCCACCCAAGCGTTATCACAACAACATTTCTTATCTCTTTTCTAATCATTTGTGCGGCAAGCCTGTCGTACACTTATTTGTTATCTTAGCATTTTTGAATTTATCCTTTTTCTCTTCATAATCGATTCATTTAAAATTATAGTCCGCTAGTGAACAATTTTAAGAGAACCTTAAGAGTCATGGCTGAAACGACATTTTAAGATAGTATCACACTAAAATTGCTCATTAGCGGACTATAATTTTGCGCCATAGTGTTTTGACTATAGAAAACTGAAGAAATGAATTCCATTGTCATATGACCAGAGAAGAGTTTCTTCTTCATTTAATGTGTTTCTTTCTGCCTCTAAACTCCATATTCGATACGACTTGTTTTTTGTGTATTCCTTTCCTTTGTTGCTTCAATTTGGCCAAGTAAATGCTATTGTAAGCTTAATACAGCTGTTGTCTTGCTCGGTAGAGTAATGGCGTAGTCTTGCAAATGAACTCAAGTTTTGCAGTACTGCCGAAGAGTGTTTCAAGAGTGTTTCATTGCTTAATTGGAAAATTATTGATAAAAAACAGAAAAACAACTTGTATCGAATATATGGAACAATACCTGACTTGTTCTTTTCCAAGCATAGAGATGGTTGAGTTGCGAGCTCTGTAGAATAAACAAACAAATTGAAAGAGAACTATTATTGTTTTCACTGCACTGCCAGAATATTAATTTTTCTTTATTTACGAAACCATATAACATAAATCTTTACATCCGAACGAATCAATGAATTTTGAAAATCGAGGAGATTTCCTGCGATCAGAGAACTCTCCGGGTTATACTTTTGTTTTTGAATTTCAACAATTTTCAAGAAAAGGCAAGAACATTTCTTTTTTTATTTATATTGTTTTTTTTTTTCTAACTGTAAAATATCTAATAAAAATATTGACAAAAACAAAGCGAGTGTACATTTTTATTTTTGTAGAATAAATTCTTATGTTTTCTTACCTTTTTGATTTTTCTATTTTATTATCTTCGACACAATATTCACTTTGTAAATTTTGATTTTTTCCTTACCCGCAAAATTTGTTTTCTAATTCTCAAGCAAAGTCAAATATTATATTAACACAAGAAAAAAAAAAACAACTACGGCAATACTAAGCATCAACCGCAAAAAAAGTAACCTTGTGAATACAACAAGCAACCCATTCTTTAACGTGCAAAAAAAAAAAAAAAAAAACAGCAAACTACATAATATTACTTAAACAAAAGAAAATTCATTTTAATAGATAACACAAGAAACGAAGAAGAAAAAAAACATAGTATAAATGAAATTAAAGAAAACAACAAAATTTATAATTTAAAGTAGTTTTTAGAGCCAACAAAGAAAAAATGTTAAAACTATATTATATATATAATGTCTATATATATATACAAACATACAAATAATTTAATTTAAAAAGTAAACAAAAACACGTTCATAATTGATTAAATTAAATTTAAATATTTAATTTAGCAATATACAAAATTGGATATAAATATATACATATATATGAATTAAATATTAAATAAGTTAAAAAAAAAATACAAAAAATAAACAAACAAGAAAATATTTTAATGTTATGAATTAAAAGAAAAAAAAAAAACAAATAAAATATATAATATATTATATAACATAATCTGTAAAAATGAATTTAATTTGTAGGTATATAGAATATTATTATATTATTATTATTAATATTATTATATTATTATTACTGAAGAACTAAAAAAAAATATGAAAAAAAACTAATAAGCTGCTGTAAATAGTAATAAAAAGTCAATGGATTAAAAGAAATAAAATATGAGAAAAAATAATAAAATTTAAAATGTGGTGTTATTTGTTTTGGCATTTCAGGTGTAGTGACGTCATTGGTTATGGTTTATCCACACATGAATTTACGTGGTTCTCGTGGTTTGGTACTCTTGAAAAAAACGCAACAGAGTTTTAAATGTGGTCTTCTCTAGTTTTAACAAGAGAACAGTGATTGAGTTTTGACCAATACACAGTACACAGAATACAAGGTATTATGCCCTATCGTCGTATCCGATCGTAACAAATTTCTATGCGATTTGTAAGAAATATACGAATTTGGTATCGTCCTAACGGTTCCGATTGTTAAATCGTACATACCTCCGAAAAAATTAAAATTTGCGTTGAAATTTCAAACCCAGACTAACGCATCACGATTTCATGCGGCGAAAAGCAAAAATTCAACAAACATGGTATGCGATGAATAGCGAATTTTTTCTATACGTCTCCGATTGTTCCGATAGCTAAATTGTGTCGGGTTTTATCCCTTTTTGTGGGTTTTTTTATATCTAGAAAAGGCAAAAAGGGATAAAGGGTTTTCTTGAACCCCGTAGTAAAAAAAAAGAGTTTTCACATAATAATGAGATTCTTCACATTTCATCACAGATGTGAGGTAAAAAATGCAAACAATAAATGCCTAAACTAAAAATCACATCAATTTCACGTGTGACCGCGACAGCAGCGCAACAAGTAGTGATTTTCCTTATTTTTGTTTTCGCGGCTATTTAATGTGTTTTTTTTTTTTTTTTATAAAAACAGTTTTTCGAACTACAGTGGTATGATGTTCAGCTCTCAATTTTAAATAATTCTAGCGATTATGTGATGGATATCATGGAAAATATTTTTTGTCATGAATGCGAAGATTCCTTGATCTCGTTGGGCATCGGTTTTGGATTTTATTATTAACTAAACTACTGTATTTTTTATGAACTACAGTAGTTTAGTTAATAATGAACTCTGGTTCGCTTGATACATTTGGCAGCTTGAAAGTAAGCAAACCAAGGTATTTAAACATCTAATATAAGGACGCATGCAATGAACGCAACAAAAATGGAATCCGTGATGATGGAGATATTTCACCGTCATTCACTGCATTGAAACAGGTATGCGCGGCCTTTTCAGCTAACTAAATTCAAGCCGACTTATTTTTCTTGGTTTTATCATTTATATTTTCTTTAAATTTTTAATAGGCGCGATAACGGAATTTCCTTGTATGGGGGCTCCTGGTCTATAACCCAGGATTACTGGTTTCTTTGATTATTGTTATTAATATAGTTTTATTATTTTCTTTTTTTTTTTGAAAACTATAATTTTTTTAATACAAAATTTAACTTTGGTTGTTATAAAAATTTGTTTTTACTATTTTTATAAGGAAGCAAACGTTTAATTTCTGTTCTACACTTTGTAGGATATTTTATATTTATGGGTTTTTTCGTTTAATGGTGTGGCCGCGTGGGACAAAATGGGTTTTTTGATAGACATGCGTTATTATACGTCAATATTTCCTTTAAGAAAAGGATACCATGAACAAAATAAATGTTACGATCGGAACTTTTGTGCGATCGTAAGTTTCTCCGAACGGATACGACGATAGGCCTGATTATATTGCGCATCTCTCAGAGACCAAGATGACAGAAATGAGAAAAGGCACAAAAAGAATTGCCGATAACACAACAACAACTTTATTGTATTTTGACATTTTGGTCTCTGAAATGTGACATATGCGCGAACTTTAGAAGAAGAAAATCGGAAATATAATACCTTGTATTCTGTGTACTGTGGGACCCTATTGCCGTTGTCCATCATTAATCTAATCGATAAGATTCAATTTGTTCGATTGGTTTTCGTGATTGGTATTGTGTAACGTAATCGATGGAACAATGCACTATTGTGAATAAACTCTTACGCACACCGTCTCCATTGGCCATAATCGATGGCAAACATCTCATCCTCAATCCAATCAACAATCTAGTAATTTTCTTTCGGTGGGCAAATTATGCCGTTTCCCCATTTCATCATTGAACGCAGCGCGCGAAAATAGAGAAAATGACAGGATTTTGACCCGCTCGAGTTATGACCTTAGCCGAGAAAAAATAATAATTCAAAAATTTGCTTTTACACAAAATTTATGTTTATTTGTCAAATAATAGCTTAAGACTAATTTTCTTTACATTTCTATTTTCCTACTCAAGTTCTGTTTCCAAGGAGATCAAAGTAGATTTGCTATTCCCTTTTCAAAGTGTTTTTCGATGCAGGTGTTCTCTCTTATTTATGAAGTTGTGGTAATGAATTGTTGGGTGCATTATATATTGAGTGTTGCCGCTTCTGCGATGCATACGTAACTCCTCCCTTCTGAGAGTGGACTTAACGAATTTATTTAGTTAAGGAACACATTATAAAGATGCAGAAAAGTCTTCATTTAGTGCGTATGTTAAGACCACAGGTTATGTCAAACATTTTATTGCATTCATATGACAGATCTAAAAAGAATTCATCCAAACCAATGATATAGCCTCAAGCAAAAGATCCATACTTATTATAAATAACAAATGATTGAGAGAAAATAGTTTTGGATTGCACAGAACATGGGATTATGAGCAGCTTTAGTCAGTTGTGTACTTAAAGATCGAATTATAACAGTACCTCAATGAATTAAACAATATAGCTCTGTTAAACGAAAAACAAAAATAAGCGTACACTCGGGCGTATACGTACTATTCAAAAATGTTAATGCTTAGGTTTTCTTTCTTTTATTTTATTTTTTTTTCTTATTTTCTGTTTGTGTACCTTTCTTTTGTCAGTATTAATTGTTATTTTATTGTTTTTTATTACCTTATGTTTGGTATATCGAGGGGCTAGCTTATTTCTCCTGTCGTCTAATTCAAATATCTCCTCTCCAGTTGAAAAATCTGGGGGATTTTTACGAAATTTATTTCGGCCTTCAATCACACTAATTTTTTTATTCAAGCTTCTCTCTTTTACTATTTCTTCTAATTTCGCGTATTCTTGGATGTGATTATTTAGATAATCCTGTTCTGTTTGGAAATCTTTTTGGCTAGGAAACGGCTTGGTCATACTTATGTGTCCGCTTAATAATTCAAAAGGGGTGAGATTTGTGGTGGAATGAATCGAGTTGTTATACGTGAGTACAGCTTCGTCTACCACTTCACCTATAGGTTTATTCTTATGTTGGTATTTAATTATTCGTATAAGCTCAGTGAGCGTTGAATGAAATCGCTCTACTATCGAGTTTCCGGTTGAATTTTTCGCGCAGGTGTTATGAAGCTGTATACTATAAGCAGTTAAAAATTCTTTGAACAAAGTTGACAAAAACTCACTTCCATTGTCCGTTATGACTTTTTGGGGAATTCCATGATGGGAAAAAAAATGCTTCAAGGACTTTATTAAATTTATGCTATTTCGGGCATCAAGTAGATATGCACTTGAGAATTTGCTGAATTTATCCGTAATTGTCAGAAAATTTTCTTTACCGACGGAATAGATATCCATATGTACGATTTGCATTGGTTTAGATGGTGTTTCAGTTATTTCGTATTTTAGTTTTTCTTTGTTGCGTTCATATTTGTTTACACTGCATATTTCACAATTATTTATTATTTTTTTTATTGTGTTTTTCATATTCGGAAAATATGAGTGCCTTTTGATGTGGAGATAACTTTCTGTAATGCCTCTGTGGTTGGAGCTTAAATGGTATTGACGTACTATTTCTTCCTGCCTATCTCTATCGGTAATGTCTTCCACAATTATATTTGATCTTAACAATTTAAGGCAGCTATTACTAAAATATTTCGAATACACCGATTGCACGGTTTTGAAAGTTTCGTCATCCGCTAAAATGGCAGTTACACGCTTAGAGTTGAAATATTCTTTAAAAACTGAAAGTATAACGTCTTCATTATTGATATTGGAATGTTCGATGGTGTACCTCTTTTTCCTTTTAAAAAGAATTTGCAGTTTAACAGAGAGACAGGATTTGGCAAGGTTTTTTTTAAGAATGATTTGGTTCGAAAATTCGTTAATGACGCGTTCTGTTATTGCTATTCCGTCGTTAAAGTTTTCTACAGCGGAATGTATGGTTGACAGATTGTCAGAAACATGCATTATGTCCAATTCATCGACATTGTTTGCCATTGACTCGATTTCAGAAATATCCAAATTTTCTAAAGTTTCGTTTGTCTCATTTACATGGATTTCAACTCGAGACAAGGCATCAGCATTGCGGTTGGCTTTTCCTTTCTTGTAAGTAACATAATAATCATATTCTTCCAATCTGAGTCTCCACCGAACCAGCTTTGAGTTCGGTTCCTTTAAAGAAAAGAGCCATGTCAAAGGTTTATGATCCGTGATTATTTGAAATTTACGGCCAAACAAATAGGGACGAAAATACTTGACCGACCAAACAATTGCCAATAATTCCTTTTCTATGGTACTATAATTTTGCTCTGACTTGGATAAGGTCCTACTTGCATAGCAAATTGGTTTATCCATGTTTAAGGAGCCTTGTGATAGTACAGCACCTATTGCAACGTTACTAGCATCAGTAGTAAGGTTGAAAGGTTTAGTGAAATCTGGATACTGAAGCAACGGTTCATTAGTTAGAATTGATTTACAAGTTTCGAAGCATTCCATATACTTTGAATCTAGTCTAACTGTGTTTCCTGACCTAAGACATTCAGTCATGGGTTTTGTTAGGTGTGCAAAGTCTTTTATAAATTTTCTATAATAACCTAGAAGACCCAAAAAAGATTTGATTTGTTTGACTGTTCTCGGTATTGGAAAGTTCTTTATAGCGCTAATCTTATTCGGATTGGGTTTTGTTCCTTCAGGTGTTACTATATGCCCTAAGAATGATACTTCTTTTCGAAGAAATTCAGACTTTTCAATTTGTAACTTGAGATTGGCTTCTCTAAATTTGTTAAAAACTGAAGTAAGGTTTTGAATGTGTTCTTGACGTGAAGTTGAATAGACAATTACATCATCCATGTAAACCAAACAGACTTTACCTTGGAGGTCTCGAAGAATGTTGTCCATAACCCGTTGGAAAGTCGATGGAGCATTTTTAAGTCCGAAGGGCATTCTTAAGAACTCGTAATGTCCATTGTCTACCGAAAAAGCTGTTTTAGGAACATCTTCTGCCGCTACCTCAATTTGGTGGAATCCGGAAGCCAGGTCTAGAGTACTAAAATATAAAGATTTGCCAAGTTTGTCAAGGATTTCGGTTATATTCGGGATTGGATACCTATCGTCAATAGTTTTTTCGTTAATTTTGCGATAGTCTATGACTAATCGCCACTTTTCTTTTCCACTTTGGTCTTTTTTCTTGGGTACGATCCAGATTGGAGCTGACCATGGAGAGAAACTTGGACGTATTATACCCTGATTCAGCATATCGGCAATTTGCTTACGAATTTCATCTTTATGGATGTACGGATATCGATAGGATTTAGAATATACGGGTATATCGTCTCTTGTTATAATTTTGTGTTTGACTGTGTTAGTGAACGTTAAGTTTTGCCCTTCTCTAAAGAATATATCCGAATATTTTTTGCAAAGATCCCTAATATCTTTTCTTTCTTCTTCGTTAAGGTGATCCGTCTTGATAGCATCACAAATGTTAACTCCTAGATGTTCTTTGTTGTTAAGACTAAAATTATGAATTTCGATATGAGATTGTGAATCAAACAAACTAGCTTCAATTGGTTGTTCCACTCTAAATATTTGAGGGTTATCTGAAGTATTAACTACTTCTACGAGGGAATACCAATTGATGGCATTGTATAAACCTTCGGATATCATTAGATTACTCAAAATTGATGTTGGTTTAATAAATATATTTCCATTCTCAATATCGACGGGAAGACTACATACCATCTTACTCAAACCGGGAACTGTGTACAGCTTAGACATGAGATTAGGTTTAAATTTTAATGGGATCTTGAAATTATTTGTTTCCAAAAAAGATTTCTGTAAATCAATCTTTATACCCAGTTCTTTCATAATATCTGTGCCTATAAGTCCCTCAAAATAATTATGGAACTTGAAAACAATAAACGATAGATATTTATCGGTTCTAAGCTCCGGTAAATTTATTGTTATCTTCTTATTCACAACATGCTTGTCAAATAAAGTTTTTATTTCGATAGGATCGGTAAGTGTTTCTTTTAAATTGGTTGTTATTTCAGGACTTACGAAAGATTTGTTACTGCCTGTGTCAATTAAAAATCTGTATTTTTTATTATTTACACTACTAATTGTTATATAGGGTAACAAGTTTGTATTTATATTATTATTGTCTACGAAGCCGATTGATTTTGTGAGGCTTGTACACAAAAATTTGTGTCATCTATTTCTTGTTCCTCGTTTGAGGGAGATGCCATATCCATGTTTGGATAATAATCGTTCAATTTAAGATGGTTATTGTAATTATGCTGGGCAGAAGAATTTGTAGAATATTGTTCAACATCACTTAGTGCATTATTACAATTATGGCAATAACCTTCTACATTGTAGATCTGATTTTGTATTGGTTGTGGATTGTGTCTTCGATGAATGGTATTACCACTAGACACATCCATCGGCTCATATTGCGTATTTCTTGCGGAATTATTAGTTATTTGGGAACTGTTATGAGTTTGCTTGGTATATGTTTGAGATGGGGTTCTATTTGCGATGTTGTTATTATATTGGTTAAAAGGTCTGGATATTTGTTCTTTTGGTATTGAGTTGAAAGGTCTGTAAAACTGTTCTTGTTGGTTGTGATTATGAGGACGATGTGGTCTTAGAAATTGTTTTTGTTGTGGATAATTATAAACCCTTGGTGGGTTTGATAAAAAAGGTTGTGCATTTTGTAAATAGTTTGGGTTTTTAAAATAATGAGAATTTTGTTCTTCAAGACAAAAATTGAACGCATCGATAATTTTATGTGGCCTCATAGCCCGTATCGTTGAACCTAGAGGTTCTTTTAACCCTGATAAAAATGTATTCAAACACATTTCGTTATAAAGCGTTTGTTTAGCTTTTATTACATTTGAGTCTTTTTCGTGGACCCTGATATAATTAGTCATTGTTGAAAGTATTTCTATAATCCTCGAATAGAACTTTTCTACGGTATCGTGATTTTGTCTGAGTTGATGCAAGTCCCGTATTAAACTCGTTTCATTCCTTTTATCGGAATAATGAATTATAAGATTATCTTTAATATCCTGCCATTCTAAAAGAGTTCCATACATATTAAGGATCTCATTCGCTTCTCCTATAATTTTATTGCGTATTGCTCTCATAATAATTTTTTCATAGTTTGAACCATTTAAATTTGGAATGATATTCAATACTTCATCTACGTTATTTAAGAAATTGTAAAGTAAAAGAGGATTTCCATCGAATGTTGGCACGTCCTTAACGGCATCGGGAATTCTCAGTGCATTAAATGCATTAGTTGCGATCGCGGCGTCATCCATAACGGAAGAGTAATTTGAATTAAAAGTACTTTTTAATGCGTTAGAAACAGAACTAGTTGCAAAATTCACAAAGTCACCTTTGTTTAAGCTCAAATATTGCTTGTTGGAAGTTTTCACACTTTTTCGGATTGGACTACTTAAGCTACTCACTTCCAAAATCTTGTGCTCACCAGATGAATTAATTTGTTTTTTTGTTGGGGACATAAGATGGATCGATACTTAAGGAATCAAGAGAATGGACTCACCTTGATAAATCTGACACGTGTAGCGTCAATGCAGATTTTGGACCTGTATCGTTGTAGTCTTTGCGCCTTCACACAATCGCACTAATTATTCACTTCTTGTTGAGGTTCAATAGCTTTTATTTCAGTTTTAGATTATTTTTAATTGTTCTTTCGTTTGTTTTTGGTTTTTAAGTTTTTAATTCATTTAATTTATTTTTTGCATTGTTCATTTGTTCATTTGTTATATTGTTATTTTCTTTATTTTTCCAGAATAAATGTTTATTCCAATGTAAATAGGTTCTTTTTTTTTTTTTGTTTAAGGATTAAAATCCAACTCTTCGATAATCCTTCGAAGGGTACAAAATGGCTTTTCCAGCAACGATTAAGCTACTTTAGATTCACTTTTTGTTGAAAGCTGTACTTGGAACAAAATACCGACTGCGCCAGTTATGAGCCTTAGCCGAGAAAAATAATAATTCAAAAATTTGCTTTTACAAAATTTATGTTTATTTGTCAAATAATAGCTTAAGACTAATTTTCTTTACATTTCTATTTTCCTACTCAAGTTCTGTTTCCAAGGAGATCAAAGTAGATTTGCTATTCCCTTTTCAAAGTGTTTTTCGATGCAGGTGTTCTCTCTTATTTATGAAGTTGTGGTAATGAATTGTTGGGTGCATTATATATTGAGTGTTGCCGCTTCTGCGATGCATACGTAACTCTCGCAAAAATCCAGACTGGGATGATCGGATCATGGACTGGATGTTGGATTGTTGGTCTCTATTGGAAATGTTCAATGTAGACTCCAAGTTAAAATATTGTGAATATTTCAAATTTGACAGTTCTGTGTTTTATTATTATCTTTTATGGTATTTAAACTATTTAAACGTAAGTTTAAATATGCATCACAAGCGTTTGTTGAATTTTGCTTTTCGCCGCATGAATTCGTGATGCGTTGCTCTAAGTTTGACATTTCAACGCAAATTTGAATATTTTTCTGAGGTACCTAAATGAACGATTTAACACTCGAAACTGTTATTCAAATTCCAAATTCGTCAGCCCTATCGTCTTATCCGTTCGGAGAAACTTACGATCGTAACATTTATTTTGTTCGTAGTATCCGTAACGTATAATAACGCATATCGTTCCGCAAATGTTGCGACACAATTTAGCTGTCAGAGACGCATACAAACAAATAATCGCTATGCATCGCATAGCGTTTGTTGAATTTTTGCTTTTCGCCCCATGAAATTGTGATTTGTTTGAAATTGGAATTTTTTTCTGAGGTATGTACGATTTAACGATCGGAACTGTTATGACGATACCAAATTCGTATGTTTCGTACAAATCGGATAGAATTTTGTAACGGTCGGATACGACGATAGGGCTGCGTATGTTTCGTAAAAATCGGATAGGAATTTGTTTAACGGTCGGATACGACGATAGGGCTGATTTACTTTTTAAAATAAGTGGAGTATAGAATTGGGAAAATGCCCATGAAAATGTAGACATTTCAAGAAAAAGAAGATTGTTCAGAGACACCTCTAATCCTCTCGGATCATTAAGCTCCAATATGAACATTTTCAACCTTTGCCTAGTCTGGAGTTTTCCACAAACAACCTTGGCAATGTCAAAGTTCGCCTACATATGTTTCACCAAGGTTGTAGCTTTTGCATGTACAGAACTGGTGAAACGAAAATTTCAGTGTTTTTTTTTTTTTTTGTGAAAAATTAATAAATTATATTTTGCTGGGAATATTAAAATGTTAACCAGCTTCTTCATGTTTCGATCAGAAAAAGGCAAAGGTGATCGAAGAAAATCGACTGTATTCCGTGAAATCGAAGAGTTTCGATCACAATCGACATTCGCAATATAAAATAATGTAATCGAAAATCGAAAAAAAGTCGATCATCGATTACAAAATCGACACTCGCAATCGTGGCCAGTTTTAGATGTTTTGTGATACATTTTAAGCGCCCTAAAAAACACCGAGGGGGTTAATTACACACAAAACAAACGCATATTTTTTGCAAATGTGCCGTGAGCGTGACTATTAATAGGCCAGCCTAATTGTGAGAATGTGATTTTCGACCGGAAAATCAATCCCCCGGAATATTAAAAGCTATCGTGAATTTCGCCATATTATTGGCCTTTTTGACTTTCTACAGGTAAACATATTCATGCGATTTCTAAATACATAGTTGCCACTTTCCACCCTCAATTTTTCTGGGCCAACTTATGTGACGGCAAATGATAAATCAAAAAAAAAAGTGTTAAAGGAATCTACCGATTACTGAAAATCATTTTTCAAACTCTTCGATTTATTTTCAAATTTATTTATATACAAAAAATATATCACATAAACTTACATTAGCATAGAATTTAAACTAGTTCTAAATACCATTAAATTTGGTATTTTTTGTTTGTATTGTTCAGCAACTGGTTAATTATTGCTCCAACATCGTCATATTTTTAACATTGAAGACTAATCTTAATCTAAACTGGCAGTGTATTGGTTACTTTGCTCTTGAATAATTGACCAAAGAAACGAATTCCCGTGGCACCACCAGGAACTGTTCCAAGAACCATAAAGAGTAAAGCGATTATCTGTGCTACAGCAAATAACACTGTAAGTGCAGTGCTTTGAGCAAACAGAGACCAATAGAGTGTTGCAATCAGACAAAATGTGTACGATGCCGAAACAGCTAGGCGCGGCTTCGAGAACATATTTTTGAAGAATGCCGTGAATCCAGACAAGAAGCAGAAGCTACAAGACATGAAAATTAGTTGTTTACGAATCGTGTTTACACATCACAAACCTTAAGATAAAGAAAACACTTCCAAGTGTGTATAGGAGAGCAAATTTTCGAGCTTTAAACATTAGAACAGGAATATAGAATGTGGAGATGGTTAAACAAAGCGCTCCCATTCCTAAACATGCGACAAATCCTACAATTCGCTGCAATCGTGACTACAAAGAAAACAAAGAGAAAATAATCATGTAAGCTCAATCGGATGCCAAACTTTACCAATTTTGGACAGCACGAATCTTGGGTTTCTTTTAGCCAACTATTCGCTTCCGGAGCTGTTTCGGTTCGCGAGAATAGCTTCCCGAATTCAGGAACTTTAATTTCGGGCATTTTAATGCCAAAATTCTTCTTTTGGTCGCTTTGCAAAAGCAAATATTCGTCGAGGTCTTGCTTTAAATTGGCCATGGTTTTTTATTTTATTATTTCTTTTTTGTGTCGAAGACTACTATTTGCTTTTAATTGATTCAAATTTGTTAATATTCAGGCACATTGATAAATGAAATTATTTAAAAAAAGGTATTAACTTGAGTTTATCGGAAATCGAATGCCACGAAAACGAATGTTTAGTTTATTTTTGATTTGTTAAAAATGACGTCTGTCATCTGTCTGTCTTTTAAATAGGCCAGTTCCACCTTACAACTCACAGAGATCTCAGGGATTTCTTAAGTGGAACAAAAAATCTCAGCAGAGAAGTTAGATTTTTACCTGAGATCTCTGAGATGAAATTATTTTGGATTCGATTTCTCACTCAGCTATTTTGACGAGGCTGACATATGTGCAGCAACAATTTGTAAGGTAACCATTAGATCTCAATGAAAACTGAGAATTGTGTTCCATCAAATGATTTTGCCTCAGTCAATGTGACATTGAGATCTCAGTGAGATGTTGTTAGGTGGAACTGGCCTAATGATTATTTGGGACATAGTCCTAAAAAAGTTTTCATTAGAAGTGTACTTGCTTTTTGCTTTTTATTGCATAGTTTGTGGCTGTACTAAAGAAAAGAAAAGAAACAGCTCTTAGGATTTGGCTAAGGATTTGTGTCCTTACCAAAATGGTCCTGAATTAACCGAAAATTTGTCGTATTTAAAGAAGCAAAGATACAAAGAGATATGTCTACAAAGTTAGTACGGAAAGTAGAATTACTTATAGAACACAAGATGGCATCACATCCAATCACATTTACAAGCAGTAGAATCCGAAATATTATCAGTGGGGTCTTGCTACTTTTAGAACGCGTCCATTTGCAGAATTTATTTTGACGTCTGACAAAGTGAAAACCTTTTACAGGTGGTTAAAAAAGGTGGCTTGTGAATAGTTGTAGGTGGTGTCATCCAAAAGAAAGATGTTTCAAGCTTTCATCTGACCATTTGACTCATTACAAATTAGAATAGTACTTGCCAGCATGTGAAATTTAAAGTTAATTGCATATTTTTAAATTAAAATGTTCCTCAATATTCTATGAGTACTTAAAAAGTAAATAAACAAGAAAATCTACAATGTTCCCTGTTTTTCGGCTCCCTATTGTTCTGCTATTGGCTTTGGAAATAGGCTATTCTATTCCAACAGCAGAAGACTTTCCGGACATAAATTTGCCAACTAATCATCTGGTACGATTTTTCAACACATTTCCATCACTCAGGGACAAATGTCTTGAATCTGAAGTTTGTCCCTATTATCAAGCTTTGAAAGATGTTCCAATCAAAGATGCTTGTTGGGGACACGAGAGTACTTGCAAGCCTCCAAGTAATTTTCAAACCCCTCAATGTCTCGGAGATCACACCGGATGGGTCCAAAACAAACAAGCTCAACTGGATACGTTTTTCTATCAAGCCGATTTTGGGTATATCAAGCAGCAAATTAGTGAAATGACTGTAATGTGCGAACCAACTTACCGGGAAGATTCGTCACTCGAGTGTACGAAATATTTGCGATTCTGTCGCGGCAGGAATATTGTAATGGATTTCGGAGATTTATTGCAACGCAAGGATCTCATCAGATATAATATGGATGTACTTAGTCAAGGACAGATAGGTGGTCATTGCCGATTGAATCGGGAACGATTAATGAACGAAACAGAGCATATGGGCGCCCTGCAATCGTGGGCTCCAGAATTGAGATATTTTGAAGAGAAAGAATTTCGTCCAGTAGCCGATGAAAACAAATGTGATATTATCATAGAGAAGCCAACGTATATAATGAAAATCGATGCCAATTACAATATGTACCATCATTTCTGTGATTTCATCAACTTGTATGCCTCGTTATTTGTTAATCAAAGCCATCCCCTGGCGTTCGATACGGATACACAGATTCTGATTTGGGAATCTTATCCCTACGAGTCGCCTTTTGCCGAAACGCTTAATGCGTTCACTCGTAATCCGGTTTGGAACTTGGACAATGTTCGAGGAAAGGTGGTCTGCTTTAAGAATCTTGTACTGCCCCTTTTGCCAAGAATGATATTCGGATTGTACTACAATACGCCCATTGTAAGTTGTCTTTACATTGATTTCGTTTGTTTTGTTCAATTACATAAATGTATATTCTCTTTCGATAGATTTATGGCTGCGAAAAGAGTGGATTGTTTCGGGCTTTTTCAGAGTTTATAACCCATCGTCTTCAGATCCCAGTGCATTCCAAATCGGATGCTAGAATTCGTATAACATTCTTGTCTCGCAAGACGAAATATCGTCAAGTTTTGAATGAGGATGAGTTGGTTGCCGAAATCAGCGCTAACAACAATTATTTTGTGAGGCGAATTTCTTTCGAGAGGTCAGTTCAGTTCAACAAACTCTATAAATTTCTTATTTATATAAATATTAATACATTTTCCAGAGGCATTCCATTTTCGGATCAATTGCAAATTATTCGAAATACTGATATTCTAATTGGAATGCATGGAGCTGGCCTAACACATCTCCTCTTTCTGCCAAATTGGGCGACGGTCTTTGAACTTTACAACTGTGAAGATCCCAACTGTTACAAGGACCTTGCACGTTTGCGTGGTGTCAACTATATTACATGGAAAGATCAATCAAAACTTAAAATAATAGATGAAGGCACTCAGCAGAAAGGAGGAGCACATGCTAAATTTGTTAATTATGAGTTCGATGCGGACGAATTTGCCGACCTTGTTGCAAAAGGAGCAGACTTCGTAAGCAACCACGATGAGTTCAAGGAATTTTCTCAAAACAACAAGCAGGGACGTGAAGAATTGTAACGGCCATATTCGAATAAATGGAACTTAAAATCTCAGTGTACTTAATTTTAAGATTACTCAAACAAAAATACTCAAAAACTTAACTTGGAAGAGTCTCTAAGCACAAGTCAATTATTATTATTAGTTGAACACAATTTTTTAATATTTTTACTTATTTTTTGTATAAAAATTTTAATGTAGTCATTATGAGGTGAAAAGTCAAACAAGTATTATAATAATAAACACATTTAAACGTTTAGTTCAATTGTATATCTTTTGTCGAGGATTGATATCGATTTGAAATTTCGGGAACATTTTTTACCTATATCTCGGCCTTTAAGGAACCTGTTAACCCTCTTGATGAGTAGAGTTCGAGTAGACCTTTCAATTGATGTATCATTCGATAGTTTTTGGAAGATTTTTTTTTTTGTTTGTCCAAAATTTTGACAAGGGTTTAGCCCATGATAATTTTCTAAAATCATAAGGAAATCGATGCTGGTGTGCCCCAGGGCTCCGTTTTGTCTCCGACACTCTTTCTCATTTTTATTAATGATCTCTTGTCTGTTACTTCTAATCCAATAAAATTGTTTCGCTGACGATAGTACCCTTAGCTTTTCTTATTCGTTTCCAGACTCACATCCCTCCTCTTCGGATGTGGAAATGCAACGGAAAAATATGATAAGCTCATTAAACTCTGACTTAAATAGCGTTGTACAATGGGGATTTAAAAACCGCGTAGAGTTAAATGCTTCGAAAACTCAATACTGTCTTGTATCGTTGAAGCGAGATATACTCCCCTTGCCACAGTCCATGAGTGGCACTTGCATCAACGAGACCGATCATCTCGAGATTCTCGGTATGTGCATCACTGAACACCTGAACTGGATCGAGCGTATACGCGATGTCGCCACAAATGCCACAATGCCGCAAGATGTTTGGGTTTCTTAAGACGGTGCAAGACATTTTTCTCCCCGTCTGATCTGGCTATTATCTACAAGACTTATATCCGTCCAAAGCTTGAGTACAATTCACATCTCTGGGCTGGTGCTCCAGCTACTTACTTAAGCCTTTTGGATGGAATACAAAAAAGAGCTGTAAGAATGATTGGTGATAGAGAGATCACTGACTCATTCACCCCTTTAGACCACCGTCGCACAGTTGTCCAAAATGACTTATCTCGTTGCAAAAATCATAACTTTTGAACGGATTGAGGTAGCGGTACAATTTTTTTTTTTAATTTGAAGGAAATTTCCAGGGCTGTTACACCAACGAATTTCAAGAAAATTATTTCACAGGGTGTTTCGGAATCATCGGCCGAAAACAGATTTTCTCAAAAAACTAAATTTATAGAAAAAAGAATTGAGAAAGAAACTTTTTTTTTTTGCTTTAAGAGGTCAATAATAATGGTTTATACCTTTTTAAGTGACATATTTTATGTGAAACAGTAAAGTTAAAAAATAAACGGACCAAAAATTAAAAAAAAAAAAAAACTGTCTTCCATTTCAACCTCTTGTATAGTAAATGTTCCATTCAAAAATTCTTAATTTTTAGTGAGAAATCTTTCTTTGTGTCTACTACTTTGTGTCCATTTTTGCTTAAATAGAGCATATAACTTTTGAAGTTTCTTTTTAATTCCTTGATTAACACTAATTTCTGCGTATTGATTCTGAAACAATTGCAAAAATTCTTCAGAATTCGAAGCATTGTGAAAATGTTCCAAAAGGACTTTGTTTGAAATATTCATATTCGAATTAAATTAACACGATCCGTTTTGAAAACTAATGAAGTTTATCCATTGTCAGAGTTTATATAACAGATAAACATGCACACGCACAAGGATTATCTTACCTGTGAAATTTAAGCTACCCAAAATACATTACTTTTTAGCTCTTTTATTGGGTAAGTGAAAAAAAAAATATTTCTCTCTACGTGTTTTATTTGACAATAAAATAACGATCTATAATAAAAAATATCTTTCAACCTTAAATATAATTAGTAGGTAATACAAAATTTATCTCTTGTTTACCTAGTTTAAGATTTATAATAATCCTTTTGGCTTATTAATTGCAGGAATCTACTTAAATAGGAAAATGAAAATAGGCACATTATAAAAATTGGTAGATATGGTAAAACATTTTGCAAAACCTATATCAATTTATATTCGTAATAAAATCCAAAATAATATATTTTTTATTCTAATGCAAAAAAAAAAATTAAAATTTCACCCGTTGCTGGTTTTTAGAAGTATCATACATTTTATGGTACTTGTGGGTTTTACGACAACCTTATGAATGACTTTTTTATTCATTATTATTATCATTATTAAAATAAAGTAAGGAAATGTTTTGTTTACTACGCATTTTTCGAAAAAACTGATATCAAAGTCAAAAATTATCACGGACAAGAACAACGGAACATCCTTCAAAAAATAATATCTGACCAATAAACAAAAAAATAAAAAATCTGTAAATGCAGTTAAAATGGATAACATTTCTTCTAAAAATTAAAACCTTAACATCGTTAACGAAGTATATGCTGTCTTCGAGGAAGGACACCCAACACCGACGGCTCGGGCAAAACGTCACAATAGACGCGTATAACTTCGAGGTAGTAGAGGAGTTTGTCTACCTAGGCTCCGCTATAAACACGGGCAATAACACCAGCGCCGAGATCAGACGAAGAATAACTCTTGCTAATCGCTGTTTCTTTGGGCTTAGAAAGCAATTGAGTGGAAAAGCCCTCTCTCGAGCAACTAAGGTAAAACTGTACAACACACTCATCATCCCAGTCCTGCTGTATGGTGCAGAAGCATGGACCCTGACAAAATCGGATGAAAGTGCCTTAGGCTGTTTCGAGAGGAAAGTTCTTCGGGTTATCTTTGGCCCGTGTGCATTGAAGGGGAATGGCGAAGAAGATACAACAGCGAACTTTACGGGTTGTACAACGACATGGACTTAGCCAGAAGGGTCAAGGTCCAGAGACTCAGATGGCTCGGTCATTTAGAGCGAATGGACACCAATGCTCCGGCCCGGAAAGCCTTCGACACTATTCCCGAGGGACGTAGGAGGAGAGGAAGACCGCGACTCAGGTGGCGCACTCAAGTGGAAGAGGACCTCAATCAACTCGGAGTGCAAAACTGGAGACGACTAGCCAAGGATCGAGCTAGCTGGCGGAGACTGTTGATTGAGGCCCAAGTCCACAACGGACTGTAGCGCCACCTTAAGTAAGTAAGTAAGTAACATCGTTGCTAGCATTACTATTAACAGAGAACTAAGCGCTTACGTGGATCAAGGTATGACAAAGTAAGCGTTTTCTTAAGCCTTTATTTTTTTTTTCAAAGTACAAAATCTCGGCAGTGCGCAAGTATGCGCAGCTAAATATTTTTCTTTTGGCTCAACAATTGGTTGATACACATACCCTATTCGGCCTAATGCATGGACTTGGATGGATTTTTTTGTAGCTCTATTCAAACTCGATAAATTGTAAAAAAAATGGTGTTTTTTTGTTTCATTTATAAAAACCTCAAAAATTATTTTTTTTTTTCACTTTCAAATTTAAATTTACTTATAAGTAACTAAACCAGGAACTATTAACAAAAATACGATTTTTCATTCAATATGTCATAATCGCAAAAATGAAAATAAGGAATTTTGTTTCTTTTTTCTTTTTTTTTCTCTAGAAAAAAATTAACTAACTTTGAAGACCCCTATATATTAAACTAGTGATCAAAAAATTATTTTGTTTGCGGTTTTTGAAGCTCTGTCTATATTTCTCTTAGAAATAAAAAACAAAAAAATAAAAATAAAACATCAGATTTTGTATTTTTGCCACGACTTTTCCCTTTTTGGACAACTGTGCGTCGTAACATAGCGTGTCTCTCCTTGTTCTATCGCTACTTTTACGGTAATTGCTCTAGTGAAATAGCCAGTTGCATTCTTCCCCTCAAACAATTCGCCCGTAATACTCGCGCTTCTAGGAATGCCCATCAGTTTACCCTCGAGCCCAACTTCGGACGTACTCTCAAGTATAGGGAATCATTTTTTAGCCGTACTACGCGAATGTGGAACTCTCTTCCACACTCTGTCTTTACCAGTCATTACAATGTTCAAGAATTTAAGACCAATGACACCGACACCTCCTTTCCAACCCCTTCCCTTCTTCCTAATGCACTCACTGTGTCTCTGGCATGAAAAGGGTATAAAAATCCCTTGAGTGGATGCAAATTATAAAAAAAGAAAAAGAAATCCTGTGCCTTCCACTGAAAGCCAAACTCAATTCCGAGCCCTGGTTGCCGAGATATTTCCATCAGAAGTTATTATTTCTATTTGAATACAATACGCTAAGGACTAAAACCAAAAAAGAAAGATTTTTTGGTCATAACTCGGTAACCGGAGCCCGCAGATCGTTTTGGTTTTCAGTGACTGGTAGTAAAAGGTTTTCCAATAAGAGGTGTTATTTTGATATTCAAAGAAAAATGACATTTTTTGAGATAAATGATCGGATGTTTATTTCATTATAAAGAGGAAGGTATACCGTTAATATAATTAATCAGCCAAATTGCCACCACGACCACGCTTACAGGACCATAACCAAATCGCAAAGTGGCTGCCCTATGTCCTCCATAGCCTCACGAATTCCATCTTTGAGGACCTGAATCCGACGCTGGGCTGTTGGCGTAGACCTTATCTTTCACGTGGCCCCAAAGGAAGAAGTCGCAAGGTGTTAAATCACAAGATCTCGGTGGCCAATTGTGATCACCTCTTCGAGAGATAACACGATCCGGAAATGTTTTAGTTTTACGAACCGTCTCTGCCAAATTTCCACCATTTTTATCATAGAGGAGGTATTACCTAGAGTCGCAACTCGTTCTCTTTTTTTTTTTAAATCACCGTCCAAAAATTTTGCAATTTACTCTCTTTTCTTGTGTCCGTGAATCTGTGTAAATCCATACCAATGCTAATGTATTGGTTCGCTCAATTTGAAATGCATTGAGAAACCTGCACATTCGCATTGATATGTATTGTAATATGTATACACTTTCTATTCCTACCTCTCTATATATCTGTATGTCAATCTATTGTAATGTGTACACACTTTGTAACTCCGCCTCTTTATATCTCTATACTTAAATGTGTAAACACTATCTATCTCTGTCACTCTAATATTGTCTAATTGCTGAATAGTTATGTAGCAAAAGTTTTATTTGTAGTTGTAAGTAATTGTGTATACACTCTAGTGGTTAAGAGGAGAACTTCGTTAAGCATCGAGAAGTTTCAGCGCCTACTAGAACCTAGTAGTTTCTCGAACTTATTTGAGTTATATAAATACCCACTCCTTGTCGAAGCAAAATTAATTGAATGTGAACTGCTATAAAGTAAAGACACTGTGTTTGAAAGTAATAATTGAAAGTGTTAAATAAATAAGTTTGTGAGTGATTTAAATAAAGTGAATTTGTGTTTTATTTGAAAAGTGAATAAGTTTTAATTGTCGGACCAAGCCGAATATTACAGTATATTTTATCAAATTTAATTGTTTAGGTCGAAAGAGAGCAAAATGCCTTGAGTTGCGACTCTAGGTATACCTCCTCTGTGATTTTTATAGTGAATTTTAATAATTTCAATGCGTTGCTGAAGCTTGTATGGTTTTTTTTTTATAAATGGCGTAGTTTCTACTTGTCAAATGTCAAAAAATGACAGCTTCAAAAGTGAGAGCTACCGAAATAGCGAGCTATTACAAATAACACCTGTTATTGGAAAAACCTTTGGGCAAATACAGCTTTTTTCTCGTGTATCATTTGACATAGGCTTCTTATAGGATATTTCAGAAATGTGGCGTTTTGAAATCGTTGGAAATTTTCTGACGGCAGATATCGAAAGAAATGGTTTTTTGATTTAAACTTTAAATCAAAAGTGAGAGCTACCGAAATAGCGAGCTATTACAAATAACACCTGTTATTGGAAAAACCTTTGGGCAAATACAGCTTTTTTCTCGTGTATCATTTGACATAGGCTTCTTATAGGATAGTTCAGAAATGTGGCGTTTTGAAATCGTTGGAAATTTTCTTACGGCAGATATCGAAAGAAATGGTTTTTTGATTTAAACTTTATAACCATGTGCTGAAAAAGATATTCACTTTCAATGACTGATAGAATACTTGTAAGCCCTTATTTCTATTATCAATTATATAGCTGTTGTCGAGGAATATCGTGATTAATATATGTATTTATATGTTTTACACAGGAAGCATACCTGAATACAACAGTATTTACCACGAAAATTTCATAGGTTTTTAAAGGTCATAGGTCTTTTATAACAAAACGCTTGTTGGATTTATACATATATGCATATTATAGTATGTATTCTAAATGGGACATTCCTTCCACAAACAACTAATTAATACGTGTTCATTTTTTCCTATTATAACACATTTTTCACGTTAAATGAATTTAAAATTAATGGCTCAAAATACATACAATTTTCCGATGGAACGTTTCGGTTCAACACTAGCATCTCCACCCAACAAGTGCTATCAATAATAACTTAAACTATTAAAAGCATGTTAATCTGACGGTTTTAACATTCAACTTTAAAGTATATAAAAAAAACATTTAAAAATAATAATCTACTCTTAATAGTAAAACAAAAAATAATACAAATTCCTCAACACATAGAACAATACAAGTGCACGAACCAGGGCCGGCCTTAGCCATCTTGGCGCCCCAGGCGAGTCAAATATTTGGCGCCCTTTTTTTTTATTACAAACTATATAACTTCCTTCTCCAAAATTAAAAAGGATGGAACTTGTATCTCTCTTATAAAATTGCAAGTTGATAAAAAAGTAGAATTAATGCTTGAAAGAATATTACGTGAAGACTTGAAGCTCTTTATACTATTTACTATGCTTAGATACACTACACTCAATAAGAGTTGAATTTGTTGATAAATGCACACAAAGTAGAACGAAACCCAATTTAGGCATTTTACGCCTAATTTCTTCACAAATTCTCTTAAAACTAGATCTAGTGAATCTCTGTCTAACGTTAGAACTTAGTTTTAAGAATATTTGGAAATCGTGATGCATATGCGTGGGCTGTTACAGAGAACGTATAGAACAACTATAGAAGTGGATGTTGAAGGTTTTCTGCCAACAGTTGATGGACTGTTAAGAACCTTTGCTTTGTTTACCGGAAGCGCCGAAAAAAATCGGTGTCTTACTTACTTGAGGTGGCGCTACAGTCCGTTGTGGACTTGGTCCTCAATCAACAGTCTCCGTCAGCCAGCTCGGTCCTTAGCTAGCTGTCTCCAGTTTTGCACTCCAAGTTGATTAAGGTCCTCTTCCACTTGAGTGCGTCACCTGAGTCGCGGTCTTCTTCTCCTCCTACGTTTCTCGGGAATAGTGCCGAAGGCTTTCTGGGCCGGAGCATTGGTGTCCATCCGCTCTAAATGACCGAGCCATCTGAGTCTCTGGATCTTGATTCTTCTGGCTAGGTCCATGTCGTTATGCAACCCGTAAAGTTCGCTGTTATACCTTTTTCGCCATTCCCCTTCAATGCACACGGGGCCAAAGATGGCGCGAAGAACTTTCCTCCCGAAACAACCTTAGACACTTTCATCCGATTTTGTCAAGGTCCATGCTTCTACGCCATACAGCAGGACTTGGATGATGAGGGTGTTGTACAATTTTACCTTAGTTGCTCGAGAGAGGGCTTTTCCACTCAATTGCTTTTTTGGCCCAAAGAAACACCTATTAGCAAGAGTTATTCTTTGTCTGAGCCTAGGTAGACAAACTCCTCTACTACCTCGAAGTTCTATGCGTCTATTGTGACGTTCTGTCCGAGCCGTCGGTGTTGGGTGTCCTTCCTCGAAGACAGCATATATTTCGTTTTTCCATCATTTACGTTAAACCGACCCAATCGGTATCGCCTCATGTAATAATAGTCTCACATATTGCCATTCGATAAATACGCCGTTCTTCCAGGATAATATACGCATCGTACTCAAAGTCAACGTCCGTAAATAGGAATTCATCAAAAATTGTATCCATTATCGTATAATAAAACGAGTTTTAAGGCACTAAACCCTCGAATTCGGGTGTCTAATTGTATCAAAGTTCTAGGTAACTACAACAAAGTTCTAAAGAAAAGTTCTAGCACCTAAGAATTCGATGAAGAATTGACTTAGAAATCAAATGAGTTCACTAAACCGAGTTTTAAGGGCTTGAACCTGTAACAGTATTTAAGCTTTTCCTATTCAACTATGTGCGATCGTATGCAAGTACACCATTATACCCTTGATCCACAGGATCTCAAGCATTTTGGTCTATGTTGAGTAGGTTGCCCTTGGGTTGAGATGCCTGCAGGCACGATAGCATGGCCAATGGGGCTTGCTCGTAGAACCGATGGGATCTTGCGGATCCCCTTGGAATATATCGCCAAACCACAAAATAATCTTTTTAATATCGTTCCTAACTTCATATTTACCTCATTTTTACGGCAACAATAGCTATTTCATTGAGGCTCTCCTTAGTCGCTACATATATAGTGACTGCGTGGTCACTGCCCCACTCCTCCTAGTTTCAGTATAACGATACTCAATGTTTTTTTTACCAAACACCATCTCAATTGTCTCTTGGTTTTTCTAAGTGTAGGGTATAATGAAAATAAAAACAAAAGAACATTTGGAAACAAAGAAGAGAATAGTCGGCTATACTATAACAACACAAGATGAAACTCATGAAAATTTTTCGAGTTTTCGAGTTTTGATTTAGAGCTTGACAACTTCACAATTTGTCGATTGTTTGTTGCCTATGTTGAAGTCATGCTGGCTGACGTGGCGGCCCTTGATCGCGGCGCCCCAGGCGACCGCCATACCCTAAAGCCGGCATGGGCACGAACATTTTTCCACTAAAAATTATATAAAGTAAATAATGAAGGAATCTAACATGGATATTTAATATCTTCAAACCCATTCAATAAAACACCACCAGAAAAAAAACCTCTGACAATACTTCGATTTCATACGACGATATTCGTGACTTTAAGTTTCATACCAGCAGCGGGTGTCAAGCAAATCCAAATATGTTAGCAAACACAATGTTGACACAATAATGATTAGAACAAATTAACTGCACAATTGCTTACAGTCCGAGGCTAACATACGTGTTCTTCAGCGACCATTGACCAATCAATGACCAATAACTGTACATCACCAAGGATACTCCATGACACATACATGACAAAATGCATTACACGATTAGTTCGACAAATAGTCTTTTAATATATTGTCAGTTAAAATAAGGTTCTTTGAGCGTTCGGTTTGTTTCGAATAGTTTGTTGGACATTTTTTTATTTTGAATAAAATAATTTGATATTCAAAATTTTGGATTAGATGACGAAATGCAAATGAAACGTGCATTAATATCGTTGGTATTTTATTTTTGTGTAACAAATTTGGCAAATGGACAAACTACGCAAAATATCAATGTTTGTAAGTTTGATTTTGTGAACGTTACCTACATTTCTTGTACATAGTGTAGGAAAATTATGAATGTTTAATGTTAAATCAACACCAATACAGGCATTTTTGACGAAAATAGTTTTTATACTTTATTAATTCTTAACATAAACATTCAATTTGTCTGTTTAAGGTCATTGTTAGCAGAATTCTATTCATTTATTGTCAAAAGATCTCAATCTCACACGATGTGAAGTTTTTCATGTCACTTTGTACTCAATTATACCTTGACTTACTTAAAAACTATTTGTTTTTTACATCAATTATTATCGTTTGTCAAGTTTAAGGTTACATTGGTGGTGTGGTATTGTTTTGTTTTTATTTATAATAAATAATAATACAAACATATAATGGATCAAGTGTTTCGTGGATTCCTTGAAGAAATCGAACTCGTGCTAGCAATTAGACCAAGTACACAAAAGTGTAATGATTTGTGAAAAGGGCTAGTAAGACTAAAATGTCTAATATTCTTTTCTCTTTTGATATCTCGACTATTTTAGGGCGGGAAAAGTAGGTTGTCAGACCATTCACCTGTGAATAAATAAGTTACATACGTATGAATACATAAGTACGTACTATTTTTAATATTTACAAGCACTAGTAACATTGCTTATTAGCCATGCACATAGCTGAGTAAGAACTCGTTGTCGAAATATTGACAAAGAGTTCTTGACTCTGACTTACACAGCATTGAACAATGGCGAATACAAAATCGCGTAGAGTTTAATGCTTCGAAAACCCAATGCTGGCTTGTATCGCTGCCACTGTCCATGAGTGGCACTTGCATCAATGAGACCGAATATCTCGAGATTCTCAGTATGTGCATCACTGAACACCTCTTGTGGAACGAGCACATATGCGATGTCGCCAAAAATGCCGCAAGATGTTTAGGTTTCTTAAGACGATGCAGAAATTTGTTTCCCCTTCTGATCTGGCTATCATCTACAAAACTTACATACGTCCTAAGCTTGAGTACAACTCTCACGTCTGGGCTGGTGCTCCAGTGACCTACTTAAGTCTTCTGGACAGTATCCAAAAAAAGCATTAAAAATGATTGGTGACAATACCATCAGTGAGTCATTTACATCCTTAGAACATCGGCGTAATGTCTGATGTCTTACCCTATTTTACCGATACTTCAACGGTATATTTTCTAGTGAAATAGCCAGTTGCATTCCTCCCTTAAGATATTCAACCGTAATACCCACGCCTCCAGGAATGCCCATCAGTTCACATTTGAGCCCAACTTCTGAAGTACTGTCATGTACAGAGAATCGTTCGTTCTACAGCCTTACTACGCGAATTTGGAACCCTCTTCCACACTGTCTTCCCTAGTCATTGTAATATTCAAGAATTCAAAACCAATGTTCACCGACATCTCCTTTTACATCCTCTATCCTTTCCCTAATACTCGCACTATGTGCTTTTGGCATGTGGGTAATGAAAAAAGCCCTTGAGTGCGCGTTAATTATATAAAAAAAAAGAAACAATGCTTTACCGTTGCCTGACAGTCGCAATTCTTCACAAAAATTATATTTAGAGGAGAGTTCAATGGTGTTAAAACTGTAAATACCTTTTTCTTTAAATAATGAAAACTAGTTACATGGTGTCCGTACCTTAGTGGGTAGGTGCGTTGGCTTCTAAGCAGAACGTGCATCGTGGGGTCGACACACGACCTACTCGTGCCCATAGATTTTATTCCATCTTTCACGGGCTCTGCCTCTTGCGAAGAACTGACAAAACTTCCAAGGGTATCAAAAAAAGTGCTTCTCAACTTTGCCGTTCGGAATCGGCGTTAAATTGTAGGTCCCCTCAATTCTTCACACGCACCTAGAGAATTGTTGATGAGAGTAGGCCGCTTAGGCATTGGCTCTTCAAGAGCTGTCGCGCCACTCTATTTATTACATAAACAAATATTTTTTTATTAAACAAAAAATTGATTCGATGAAAAAACAGTAAAAACGATACACTGCACACTGTGGCGTATGAGTGCTATTTTGTTTTAACCACAAATAAGTTTTAAACATTATTTTTCTATGCCAACATTTTCCTAAACCCAGTGAATAATACATCAAAAGAAAGGTTTGTGCGATGTCTATTCAACAAACAAACAAAATTGAATAGTTTAATGAATGCCTGGTAGCCGAGATATTGGCAAAAATGTTAATTATTTGGTTACCGAGTTATGGCCAAACAAATCTTTAAATTTGGTTTTAGTCCTTAGCTCATTGTATTCCCATAGAAAGAATATCTTCTGATGCAAATATCTCCGCAACCAGGGCTCGGAATTGAGTTTGGCTTTCAGTGGAAGGCTCAGGAATTTTTTTTTCTTTTTTTATAATTTGCACCCACTCACGGGATTTTATACCTTTTTCATGCCAGAGACACAGTGAGTGCATTAGGAAGAAAGGAAGGGGTTGGAAAGGAGGTGCAGGTGTACATTGGTCTTGAATTCTTGAACATTCTAATGACTGGGAAAGACAGAGTGTGGAAGAGAGTTCCACATTCGCGTAGTACGGCTAAAAAATGATTCCCTATACTTGAGAGTACGTCCGAAGTTGGGCTCGCGGGTAAACTGATGGGCATTCCTAGAAGCGCGAGTATTACGGGCGAATTGGTTGAGGGGAAGAATGCAACTGGCTATTTCACAAGGAGAGACACTCCACGTTACGACGGTGGTCTAAAGGGGTGAATGCGTCAGTGATCTCTCTATCACCAATTATTCTTACAGCTCTTTTTTGTATTCCATCCAAGAGGCTTAAGTAAGTAGCTGGAGCACCAGCCCAGAGATGTGAATTGTACTCAAGCCTTGGACGGATATAAGTCTTATAGATAATAGCCGAATCAGACGGGGAGAAACATTTCTTGCACCGTCTTAAGAAACCCAAACATCTTGCATTTTTGGCGACATAGCGTATATGGTCGATCCAAAAGAGGTGTTCAGTGATGCACATACCGAGAATCTCGAGATGTTCGGTCTCGTTGATGCAAGTGCCACTCATGGACTGTGGCAAGGGGAGTATATCTCGCTTCAACGAGTTTAATTAGCTTATCATATTTTGCCGTTGCAGTTCCACATCCGAAGAGGAGGGATGTGAATCTGGAAACGAATATGAACATCGTCAGCGAAACAATATTATTGGATTAGAAGTAACAGACAAGAAATCATTAATAAAAATGAGAAAGAGGTCGGAGACAAAACGGATCCCTGGGGCACACCAGCATCGATTTATTTATGATTTTAGAAAATTATCATGGGCTTAAACCTTGCCAAAATTATGGGCAGAAAAAAAAAACTCTTCCAAAAACTATCGAATGATACATCAATTGAAAGGTCTGCTCGTACTCTACTCATCAAGATCCTTTAAGGTCGAAATATAGGCTTACTTAATAAATTAAGGTGGTGCTACAGTCCGTTGTGTACTTGGGCCTCAATCAACAGTCTCCGCCAGCCAGCTCGGTCCTTAGCAAGCTGTCTCCAGTTTTGCACTCCAAGTTGGTTGAGGTCCTCTTCCACTTGAGTACGCCACCTGAGTCGCGGACTTCCTCTCCTCCTACGTCCCTTGGGAATAGTGTCGAAATGACCGAGCCATCTGAGTCTGTGGACCTTGACCCTTCTAGCTAGGTCCATGTCGTTGAACAACTCGTAAAATAAGCTGTTACATCTTCTTCGTCATTCCCCTTCAATGCACACGGGGCCAAAGAAGACCCGAAGAACTTTCCTCTCGAAACAGCCTAAGGCACTTTCATCCGATTTTATCAAGGTCCATGCTTCTGCACCATACAACAGGACTGGGATAATGAGGGTATTGTACAATTTTACCTTAGTTGCTCGAGAGAGGGCTTTTCCACTCAATTGCTTTCTTAGCCCAAAGAAACAGCGATTAGCAAGAGTTATTCTTCGTCTGATCTCGGCGCTGGTGTTATTGCCCGTGTTTATAGCGGAGCCTAGGTAGACAAACTCCTCTACTATCTCGAAGTTGTATGCGTCTATTGTGACGTTCTGTCCGAGCCGTCGGTGTTGGGTGTCCTTCCTCGAAGACAGCATATATACTTCGTTTTTACCTCATTTACCGCTAAACCCATTTTTGCCGCTTCTGTCTCAATTCTCCCAAAGTCGCCATTGACATCATCACGTTGTGTTCTTCCCATTATATCAATATCATCGGCGTACGCGAGAAGTTGAACAGATTTTTGAAAGATAGTGACTCTGGTGTTGACGGTGGAGTTTTGCACTATCAGACATAGCTTTATACAGTTCGTTTCTGTAGATATGCTGTCATACTCGGCCTTAAAATCGTTGAAAAGGTGGTGGGTATCGATTTGGAGTTTATAGGTCTTTTCCAGGATCTGCCGCAACGTGAAAATTTGGTCAATGGTTGTGGCCTGAAGCCACATTGATAAGGACTAATCAGATTGTTGACGAAAGGCTGCAGACGTGCACATATTACGGCAGAGAGCATCTTGTAGGCGATGTTAAGTAGGCTGATTCCTCTATAGTTGGCGCAGTTAAGAGAATCTCCCTTTTTCAGGATCGGGCAAACAATGCTGGTGTATTACATTAAACAGTAAATTCTAATTTTTGATTCATGGACGTACACCGTCTAATTTAAACATTTTTGTCGCATATTTTTAGACAAACAACTTATTTTTTCCAAAATTTGAAATTTGTTCTTTTTTAAGTGTTTATTAATGAAGTGGACAACGAACCAGCAACAAAAGCTGTCGAAGTTGTTCAAACGTTTCTCAAGAAAAATCCCAGCTATGGACTTTCGGTTCAAATAGAACAACTCGAAACCAATCGAACTGATGCCAAGATTCTCCTTGAAGCAAGTAAGTCAAGCCTTAAATAACAAAAAACAGGACAACTTATGTTGGTATTTATTTTTCCATTCGAAAACAGTATGTTCAAAATATTCAGAGAGTATTGAAAAGAAGCAATCCCCACATGTAATTTTTGATACAACCAAAAGTGGCGTCGCATCGGAAACAGTCAAATCTTTCAGTCAGGCACTTGGTCTACCCACCGTTACCGCGTCTTACGGTCAGGAAGGAGATTTGCGACAGTGGCGAAATATCGACGAGAATAAATCGAAATATCTTCTGCAGGTTCGTTGAAACTTACACCTTTTGATTTATTCAACTTAAAGCATTTTTAAAGGTCATGCCGCCGGCGGATATAATTCCCGAGGTTATTCGCAGCATCGTCAAATACATGAACATAACAAATGCGGCTATTCTATATGATGACACCTTCGTCATGGACCACAAATATAAATCGTTACTGCAGAACATTCAAGCTCGTCATGTAATCACTGCTATTGCCAAAGAAGGCGAAAGGGAACAACAAATTGAGAAACTCCGCAATTTGGACATAAACAATTTCTTCATACTTGGCAGTCTTCAGTCTATCAAGATGGTCTTGGAATCAGTCAAACCTGAATACTTTGAAAGAAATTTCGCTTGGCATGCAATAACTCAAAGCGATGGTGAAGTAAGGAGCCAAAGGGACAATGCAACGATAATGTTTTTGAAACCGGTTGCCTATCAAAAGAATCGTAATCGCTTGGGGTCTCTGAAAACAACATACAACTTGAAACAACAGCCGGAAATTGCATCTGCATTTTATTTCGACTTGGCTTTGAGGACATTCATGGCAGTCAAGTAGGAAAACCCATTTGAAAAATAATTGTTTGATTTAAAACCTTTAATTTTCATTGAAGAGAAATGTTACAATCAGGAGCATGGCCCAAAGATATGGAATACCTTTCCTGTGATAATTTTCAAGGATCTAATACTCCTGATCGTCTCATCGATTTGAGACAGTTTTTTCTTCAAGTTAATTGTTCAACTATTTAAATTGAAATTATCATGTTGTGACTTTGATTGTTTGCAGGTCAAAGAAGAAACGTCCTATGGAGTGTTTGAACTGGTTACGCAACCTAATTTACCTTTCAATGGTTATAGTTACATGCAATTTGAGATGGATATTAGTGTTTTGTCGATTCGTGGAGGCAATTCTGTGAATACAAAGTCAATTGGCAGCTGGGTAGCTGGACTTAACTCGTCTTTGAACGTTAAGGATGAGAAAATTATGAAGGATCTAACAGCTGATACTGTTTATAGGGTGTTTACTGTGGTTGTAAGTATGATATGATAATTTGGTTGAAAAACTGACTCCACATGATGTCTTTAAACAGCAAGCCCCATTTATAATGAAAGATCCAACGGCCCCAAAAGGATACAAAGGCTACTGCATTGACCTCATCGATGCCATAGCAGAAATAGTCAAATTCGATTATACAATTGAAGAAGTCGAAGATGAAAAATTCGGCAACATGGACGAAAAGGCGAATGGAATGGTGTTGTCAAGAAATTGATTGAAAAGAAAGCCGACATTGGTTTGGGTTCAATGTCTGTAATGGCCGAACGAGAACTTGTCATCGATTTTACGGTTCCATACTACGATCTTGTGGGAATAACAATTATGATGCAAAAACCAAGCACGCCGAGTTCGCTCTTCAAGTTTTTAACTGTTTTGGAAACTAATGTATGGCTGTGCATTTTGGCTGCTTATTTCTTTACAAGCTTTCTGATGTGGGTATTCGATCGATGGAGTCCTTATAGTTATCAGAATAATCGCGAGAAATACAAGGATGATGATGAAAAGCGTGAATTTAATTTGAAAGAGTGCTTGTGGTTCTGTATGACATCGCTGACACCGCAAGGTGGCGGTGAGGCACCGAAGAATTTGTCTGGTCGATTGGTGGCAGCTACGTGGTGGTTATTTGGGTAAAAAAAGTTACGTATACGCCAAAGTGAACTTCATAGGTTTAATTTACAATTTCAGATTCATTATAATCGCATCATACACTGCCAATTTGGCTGCTTTCTTGACCGTCTCACGTTTGGACACCCCAGTTGAGTCACTTGATGATCTCGCTAAACAATACAAGATCCTGTATGCACCATTGAATGGCACATCGGCCATGACATATTTCCAGCGAATGGCAGACATCGAACAGATGTTCTATGAGATCTGGAAGGATATGTCTCTCAATGATTCGTTGACACCTCTTGAACGATCCAAACTAGCCGTTTGGGATTATCCAGTCAGCGACAAGTATACAAAAATGTGGCAGGCTATGCAAGAGGCTGTATTGCCGGTTACTTTGGAAGAGGCTGTAGCCAGGGTTCGTAATTCAACCGCTGCTACGGGCTTTGCATTTTTGGGTGACGCCACAGACATTCGATATCTTGTGATGACAAATTGTGACCTTCAGGTTGTGGGTGAAGAATTCTCTCGAAAACCGTATGCTATTGCTGTTCAACAGGGGTCTCATCTGAAGGATCAATTTAATAATGCGTATGACTAGTGACACAATTTCTTCGGATCTAAAATGATTTTTTTTTTTAGAATTTTAACCTTGCTGAATAAACGACAATTGGAAAAGCTCAAAGAAAAGTGGTGGAAGAACGATGAAATCCAGGCCAAATGCGAAAAACCAGAAGATCAATCCGATGGCATATCTATTCAGAATATCGGCGGAGTTTTTATTGTTATATTCGTGGGAATTGGAATGGCTTGTATTACGCTTGTTTTCGAGTATTGGTGGTACAAGTATCGCAAGAATCCTCGCATCATCGATGTGACAGAAGTGAATGTTTCTGGCAAGGAGAGTGGTATTGGAGGGAAGAATAACGAAGGTGGTATCATCTTGGGACAATCTGGAAAGGAGAATCAATATGGCAAGACTAATGTTGCTTTGAGACCAAGATTCAATCAGTATCCGAACACTTTTAAGGCTCGCTTCTAGAGCAATTGGTTTAAATGGAAGCGATTTAATAATATGTATCGCACAACATGACACAAAAGGGTGATTTTTGTACGCACATTTTAAAATTGTTTTTATAAATGTTGAATGTCATTTAAAAATGAAATAAATTGATGAAACAGACTTCATCTCTATTCAAGAAATGTTTTTCTCCTAAACGTGTCCCCAAGGTGATGGACGAAAATATATCAAGATTAAAGAAATTCGGAATAGGATATTTGTTCTTATTTTTTTTTTTTTTCAATAAAAAACTTACTTTGAATCCGTGAAGATATTCTCTCTATGGGTTTACAATTATAGTTCTCTGGGAAAATGCATTTTTGTAAAAATCTCAACATTTCGATTTTTCGACATCGATCGCAGAGAACTGAATGATCTTAGAATGTCAGTGAAAGCATGAAGATGCCTAAACATTTGATCACTTGTTCCGCTATTGCCCGCCAGAAAAAACCCAATCATGAATAAAACTACAGCTGATATATGTTTCTACTCAATTTTTTACTCAAATTCTCACTCAAACAAAAACCTGAAAATGATCGGACACTGGAACTGGAAGTAGGGGAAATTTAAAGTGGTGAGAATGCTTTGCGGTAAGGAAATAAGTGGAAAATGGAAGAATACGAAGAAAGTGGTGAGTTTGTTTCGAGGGAAAAAATGAGTAGGAAATGAGAGAAAAAAAAGACTACCTGCTAATAATGATGAGCGCCACACAAGAAACCACGGCCGTCTGTTGTGTTAATTGACAGTAGGGCTAACGATTTTCTGCAAAGTTTCTTAAGATAAATAAAACCAACAATCCAGCCATTCTATAGGTATTAAATAATTATATTTCAATTCCTTAATTTAAAATAGGTGTTCGATCCGAGAATACTGTTGTCCTTCAATGGTCGTGAATCGTTCTTTAAAAATTGAAAGACTTCGCCTTGTTATAGAATACACTTGAATGGGTTTAAAAGTCAGAATATTATTAAAACAAAGGCGAAGGAGGGAACAGTTAAAAGCCGTTGAAGGACTCAACAATAGTCTTGGACCGAACAGTGAAATTATTTATTAATTACGTACTTAAAATTGAAGGAAATGAAATATAATTTCATAATAAACCATCATTTGGAACTGTTATATTATTTCTTTTATTTTTCTTAAGTAATTTTGCAGAAAATCGTCAACCCTACTGTAAATTAACCAAACAGACCGCCTTGCGCTGTGAAGTTGAATGTCTTATTCTTCCATTTTCCGCTAATTTCCTTCGCAAAAACATATTCACCACTTTAAATTTCCCCTACTTCCAGTTCCAGTGTCAGATCATTTCCAATACGGGTTTTTGTTTGAGTGAGCATTTGATGGGAGTTTGAGTAGAAACACTAAAGAAACCAAGCGCAGGGCACCTTCTTCTTTTCCTGGGCGCCTAGTGAATATCGACAATGTTTAACCAAAATAGATTTGAATGGAAACACACACAGAAACACACGAGGGTGAAGAAGATTTTTTCTTTGTTTCTTTTCAGCTATAGATAAAGCACATTGAGAAAAGAGTTGAAACACATTTTTGATTTTAATCTTTTTATTTTCTTTACTTTTGTTTAGGTTTTGTATATTTTATTATATATGTATGGATTGTATATATACGAATGTAGTCGAATAAAGCAGAAAATCAGGTCTGATTAAAGAGTTAAATCCAAAAACCTTTTCTTTTGTTTTAGTCCCAAGCTTAGTGTATTCCATAGGCAAGGGCTCGGAATTAAGTTTAGTTTTCAGTGAAGGCTGATAATGAGAACTATAAAATTTGAAGAATTTAGCAAAATTGATTTTCTCATGATTGTCGAAAAATATCATGGGTTAACTAACCCCTTGCCAAAATTTTGGACCGAAAAAAAAAATCCAAAACCTTTCGAATGATACATCAATAGAAAGGTCTGCCTGAACTCTACTCATCAAGATGGGTAACAGGTTCCTTGCAGGCCTGGTAGCCCAGATGTTGGCAAAAATATTAATTATTCCAAAATTTCCCGAAATTACAAATTGATATTTGCACAATTCTCCTCAACAACGGTTATGCTATTGTACATCAAAACAAATAAGGGCTTACAAGTATTCTATCAGCCATTGAACGAACATTTTTTTCTAACACTCGGTTATAGAGTTTTAATAAAAAAAATAACTTCTTTTGATTCCAAAAACGTTTATCGGGTCCGTGGTCAGCTAGTACATAAATAATTTTCGTGCTTCAAAGAATACCCAAAGGATGCCTCTTGAGCCCAGGTTCGGTCGCAACAATTTAAATGTTTGGAACAAATCATTATGAAGTTGAATTGTGGATCTTAAAACAAAATATTTCTTTCTAATTCACGTCTCTGCTTTGTAATTCTTTTTGAAATAATTATCGGACTAATGGTGCTATGAAGCTTCAGCTTCTTTAAGAACATTACAGGAACACAGTTTAATTATTATGTAGGTATATCTTCTAAAAAACAATTTTATTCTATATGAAGTGTTTATTACTCATCTATATGTATCTATACTAATATATAAAGCTGAAGAGTTTGTTCGTTTGAACGCGGTAATCTCTGGAACTACTGGTTCGAATGGTATAATTCTTTTTGTGTTGGATAGTCCATTAATCGAGGAAGGCTTTAGGCTACTTAACATTAAGCTGTGACCAATAGGAGCGATGTGAATCAGTGGAAAATGTGAAAAAACGGCAAAAAATGTTAATTTTTCTGCGTTTTAACGCGCTTATCTCAGGAACTACTAATAATCGAATATTCATTTGAATTGAATAGTCCATTTATCGCGGCCTCTAGTTGAAAAATTTCATAGGTTCTTTAGCTTGATCAAAACCGATGCATGCGTTGATATCGAAAAGATCTTACGAGTTCGGTTTTGAAATATTTTAATTAAGATGTGCCGAACCGTAAATTTGTAAACAAATCTAGAAAGCAGAAAACTGAGGTTTTCAATCCGTCAAAATCTTACATCCGCTGATGAATTTCCACATTAGGTGATTTGCTCTTACAATAATAAAATGCAAAACACTAACACCTAATTTTTTCACGCAGTTCTCTGTTTAGAATTTAGAATATTTAGAATCGGCACTTCTCTGGAACTCAATCTAGAATTTTGAGAACCTAGTTTTTACATGTTTTTGAAACTTTTGAGTCAATATGCAGTATTTTTGACAGACATTTCCTCCAATTCGAAACAAATACAAATATTTTTGGCTTTGCGAATATTTTTTGTTTGTAACTATGGCAATTTTATATATGTGAACCTATGTTTATTTCTGTGATGCCCGTGCGAGGTGTTTATGTGCGTTGGATAAAAACGCCGTTCTTCCAGCATAACGTTCGCACTTACGTATACGATATACGAACGCCCAACCATATTCTCGTTTACTTTATTTTCCGAAAATGATTACAAATGAATTCATTTCGCTCGTTGAAAAAACGAAAACAGCAAGTACGGTTCGAATTCATAAGTTTGCTACTTTAACAACCACATATGAACTCCCATTATTTGCCACTATGTAAAAATCATTGCGCGCCGGCGCGCCCCTTTGTTTCGCTCGCGCCCCTAGGCACATGCCTAGTTTACCTTTAAGTTAATACGCATATATGAAGGCTTCGAGTTAAGAACAATTTCGATTTAGAGAGAGTCCACTGTTTTAAAATAACATCACAACAAAATTCTCATGCGAGCATGATGCACAAGTCAAAGACGCACCTCTGCCGGTGGATGAGCTAGAGGCGAACGCAGTCGCGGGCAACTGCTAGTAAATCATATGAAAGACTAGGAAACCAAACCGACCACTCTGGATTGACCTAAACGAAGAAACAATAAATTCGTATTAAAACAACAATTTATTACAATTTTCTAAAATCTTACTTTTAATCAATTTCTACAATACTCAAAGTTTGTTTGTTTTTTTGTTAGTTTCATTAAATTTTTCCAACACATCTACTTTGCATACAAATATATACTCAAAAATACGTGTATTTTCCGAATACATAGAGTAATGCATAAGTAGTAATATTGTTGTTTTTTCCTTGTTTACTGTTAATATTTTTTTTTTTTTTTTACTGTTAACCTACGATATTACATAATTAATATATATTTATATATAAGTTTAGTTTTATTGTTTAATGCGTATTTTTTGTTTTGTTTAATTTTTAAACTAATAACTATAACCACTGTATTTGCTTTTGTTTTTCGTTTTTTTTTTTTTTTTTTTTTTGTTAAATGATTTCTTCATTGCTTCGACTACTTGCATGTATTAGTTTAATAGTATCTTGTGTTTTTATTACATCAACGCTATGTATATATGTATAACTGTCATATAATTATTTATTCATTTCGTTCTAGTTTTATTGTTTATTTTATCGCATATATAGTCATATATATATTTTTTGAATATACTATGTATAATCTATTCACTATTTATATAACACAATATGTGTGCAAACATTTGTCGCTCATTTGTGTTTAAACATAATTTTGTATATTCTCGCATCATGTATAAATATTCGCTTTTTGAGTTAGATATTTAATATTTTTTGTTTGTTTTCTTATGTTTTCTTTTGTTGTATATAATGTATATGCAAAAATAAATCCATTTCTTTCCAGATTTTAGGAATCAATGTTGTGATTTTGGTTTCGGACATTCTCGCTTCTTCGTTTTCGTTTAATAGCACATCAGTAAAAAAAAAAATGATAAAAACATACAAAATATTGACGTTTACGTAATGACACACACAAAAAAAAATGTGAACACACTTTGAGCTACAGAATTTTATTATCAAAAAATATGCAGCAAATACACACAAGAACTATGGTAATATATATATAAGTATGTATTTTGTTTACTATAGACATTAATTATAATAATAATAATAATAATAATAATAATACACTTACAAACTAAACTATCATAATAATTTTATTTATATTTTGTTTTATTAAATTTCGAATTTCTTAGTGCATTATTTTATTTAGAACGCGATCAATTTTTAATTGTTCCCTGCATCGTATATCAATTTTGAAAATTTTTATATTTTTTTTTCTTCGAAGATACCAACAACTCAAAATTTAGATAAGAAAATGCAAAATAAAGAACTAAGAAGACCATAAATATATAAGAAATTTTAAATTAGGTTAAAAATAAGTGTGTTTTCAGACATCTATCACAATTTTGTTATTGTTCAGTGAAGCATTAAATTTAATCGATTTCGTGTTCGAATTCTGATCTGTAATTATTATTTAATTATAAAATTTCAAACACGCCATACAAAATAAACAATGAGGTTACAAGGGGAGAGTATGGAATTGTGGATAATTAAATATAATGTTTGTTTATCTGCATAACCGTGCATGCAAGTAAAAAAGTATTTTAAATAGCTGATACTTTTGAACTACTATTTCAAATCCTCATAAAGCCAAATACGACTTATAGTAAATCTAAATAACATATTGGTTGAGTTTGTAAAGACATTCATTAGTCATCAAACACGTTACAACGTGGTTGATAAATATGAAATCAATACAAACCCAACTTGAACAGCTTACGAACGCTTTATTTGGAATTAACAGGATGAGAGTTTTTTAAGGATTCTCTTGCTGCAAATATCCTCTTCTTTTATTCGCCGAAAATTCAACATTTAAGTTGAGAACAATTGCACAGAGGCAAATCTAAATTTCGAGAAAAATAAATTAAACTAACAATTATATGGGATGACAAAAGACGTCCTACACAAATAAAAAACAACTTTCCAGGAAATTGCATTTTTGGTTTGCTTTTTTCTACCATTGTAAAGGGTGTCCCATTATTAATGATGCATATTCCGATAGGGATATCTTGGCAACTGTCATGGCTACCAATGACATTTAGGTGTCAAAATATTCAGTATTGTTCGAAGTTTCACCATGCAACGTTTTGCGCTTACCGAACGTTTAGAAATAATTGTACCGAAATTACGGATCGGTTGTAAGTACGCAACGTGAATTTACTCGTGAACTTGGCGTACATAATGGCTACAATAGACAGGCAATTCAACGCACCGTCGAAAAGTTTGTACGTGAGTACACTCTTTTGGACCTTAAGAAACCAACAAGAATGCGAACGTTATTGCCACCATAGCAGCCAGTGTTGAAGAAGATCCAAATGATTCGGTTCGACGACGTTCAGCTCAATTGGGCTTGTCCAGGATGACCACATATCGAATTTTGCGTTCAGACTTGGGCCTACATCCGTATAAGATTATGTTGATGCAAGCACTGAAGCCGAAAGACCATGATAATTTTTTTTTTATTGTTTTAATTTTTTTTATCATTCTTATTGGGACACTCTTTACTTTGAGTTTATTACTTCCCAGTATTTTTTACCATTATCCTTAAAAACCAAACATTGGTTGAAGCTGATAGCTGTGGGAATTCAAGTAGTAAAACCGGGAAGACCTGCGAGTGTTTTACTCCTTACAAACGATCGTTACTTTAATGAAATTGCAATTTATGATAAAAATTCAGGCAATAGTTGATTATGAAGAAAGTTGTTGCCATATCAGTTTATATCGACAAAGTTTATATAAACAATGGCCTAAGCAAATTGATTAAACAAAAACAACGGGCATTCTAATTATTGTAAAACTTTAACTTTTACTAAACTCTTACGAAATCGCCTTTTTAAGATTAACAATATGAATATGACGATAAACATCTTAAATATGTATTAGAGTCCCTGTTAAACTTGAAACTGAGAAGTTTTCAAGATGAGTTATTAAGATTTGAGCATATTGAAAAGTTCAGCCTATTAGAGATTTTGTTATTCCCTGGGGACTGATTATGGGATTCGCGGCGAATCGTTTTGCTAGTGAGTCTAATATTTCTCTATTATTGCTTTCGCTTTCACCTTCGAATTGAAATCCGACAGCTTTAATTTTTTGGCGTATTCACAGGCAAAGGAGTGTTTATTCAAATCACTGGAATATTGGAAGAAATAGTCAAACCAAAAGTGTCAACTCACAGGAATATTGGAATAAATATTTTCGCTCCGCCGCGAATTTGTTAATAAGGAAATACGACGCAAGTCGAATTGATAAAACGATCCGCCGCGACTCCCATAACCAGGTCCCTGGTGGTTCAATCTCCTTTTAAGGCAATTTATATGCAGTCACAACATTTTGCCTCAAAATATTACATGGAAATGAGACCGAGACAAGACATATCGTTGGCAATATCATTTGAGACCAACATAACAGCTTTAATTGTAATAAAGGTGCGGACATTGGTTATGCTCAATTTTAAGTTTCAAGCTAGATTTACAAACCTCTTGTTTCAAGAAAGAGGGAACAACTGCAAAATGTCTTTTTAATCTGCCCAATCGAGGTAACCATCGGAGCGGAATTTTCTCCGATTTGCTCCGAATTTTGCTTCGAGGTAGTTCTCCGACAAGCAAAATGTATCCAATTCGGAGGAAATCGCAGAAAATTCTGCTCCGACGGTTACCTCGATAGGGTCAGCTCTTGAAGAGCCAAGGCCTAAGTGGCTTACTCTCATCAACAATTCTCTAAGTGCGTGTGAAGAATTGAGGGGACCAACAATTTTAACGTCGATTCCGAACGGCAAAGTTGAGAAGCACTTTTTCATAACAGATGATACCCTTGGAAGTGTTGTCAGTTCTTCGCAAGTGCCCGTGAAAGATGAAATAAAAACTATGGGCATGAGTAGGACTCGAACCCACGGCGTTCTGCTAAGCAGCCAACGCACCTAACCACTAAGCTACGGACATTTTTAATATACTTTTTGCTTAATTACTTTTTGAAAGACCCACAGCAGTGTTGGATTGAAGAAAAACCTTGTTTTCTTAGAGCGTTTAAAAAAGGTGAATACATTTTTATTTGGAAATCGTAATTGAACGTGAAAATCCGAAACAAATTTATATAGCTTTCCCAATTTAAATAATGCCACATTTATTAAGCCCTATCGTCGTATCCGATCGTAACAAAAATCTATCCGATTTGTACGAAACATACGAATTTGGTATCGTCCTAACGTTTCCGATTGTTAAATCGTACATACCTCAGAAAAAAATTCAAATTTGCTTTGAAATTCAACTCAGAGTACGAGAGGTTACTGAGTCGAACTAGCATTTTCTTCTTTGACTTTACGAGTGCGACTATAGGTATTTCTATGCTCGAGTAACGCATCACGATTTCATGCGGCTATGTGATGCCTAGCGATTATTTTTTTTATACGCTTCCGATTGTTCCGACAGTTAAATCGTGTCGGAACATTTGTGGAACGACATGCGTTATTATACGTTAATATTTCCTCTACGAAACGGATACCATGAACAAAATAAAAGTAAACGATCGGAACTTTTCTACGATCGTAAGTTTCTTCGAACGGATACGACGATAGGGCTGATTTTAACACAGAAAAGAACACAATATTTGAAATACTAAAAACGCACACACGATTCGAAATGAATAAAATGAACAGTAACTAGTCAATTTGTAGAAATAAAAAAAAACAAAGCAAAGGAAACCAAATTAAAATTTATAAATTTAATGTTTATTAAACAATGTTTCATTTTCTTTTTTAAATGATATTATTTGTTCAGAAATAATAGCATTGCACAAATGTATATATGCATTCTGTTGCTGCTTTAGATAGTATACATTAGAAGTTTATGTTTATATGTATAATAATGTTTATATGTGTTACTCATATGTATAAAGTATATTAGAATATTTATGTATAATTATAATTTTTTTGTTTGTTTTCATAAAATTGCCTTTAAAAAGCCTTTTTTCCACCGTGTGTTTTCATTTTTCTTTTTTTTTTTTCTTTTATTTATTTACTCTTTCATCTTTCTTTTCACAATTTTATTATCCATTTCGCGTTTTATGCATTTCATTTAAAATAAGGTTGAAATTATATTTCAAAAATATAATATTTTCAATTGCTGTGAAGTGATTTGTTTTTTTTTTTTTCTTTTGTTTACAAAATTCGTTGGACAAAAATATTAATCTGTGGTGAGAGTTTGAAAAAAAAAAAAAAAAAAATAAGGAAAATCATTTTTTAAAAATTGTTAAGAGTTAAGCTGAAATGCAAATAATAATACATAAGTTAATAAATCTATGCGAAGAATATTAAATATTTATTTATGTTTAAGTTTGCATTTTTTGCAGATGATTTTTTTAGTGGTGTGTGTGTGTGTGTGTTTGTGTGCTTAAGATCTAATTATATTGAAGAGAGACAGCCGTCTCCTTCTTAGAATAAGTGAACTTATGAGATTTTGCAGAACCATATTCTTTTGCTTTGACATAGATTCTCACTGTTGAAAAATGAGTTCTTGAAAGTTATAAAGAAATCATTGTTTGGTTCCCCGGGGAATCATTAAAAACAAAAATCTTTATTGATGTTGCGTTCTCGTGGAGATTATTGCACAAAACTTTGTTATTATTTTTGTTTAGAAAAACTTATTTCTATCAAAGCATAATTAGGTTGAAATCAAATGAAACATAAAAAAAAAAAAATGGCCAAACAACAACCGTAAATTTGGTTGTTTGTTTTCAGTTTTTTTCTTTTTGTATGCTTAAGTAAAGTTTTGAGCTTTTTTTCTTTTTGTAGTAAGCAAGGCCCAGCCTTGAATATTCATTAATCATTTTAAACAAACATAACTGTCAGATGAATTATTATCAACTTATTGGCTAAATTAAAATATGTTTCAAAATTAATGATAAACGTGTAATTTAACTTTTCCGCTCTTTAGGTCTCATTCTCTCTTACTTTTGTGTTTGTTTTTTGTTCTAATACACCACTGGATGTTGTTCGACGTTTGTTGGCAAATGTTGTAATTGCATAGCAGCTCGAGCTATAGCTGATGGATCGGCTCCAATTAGAGCTAACGGCACTGAGGGCGGTTGAGGCTGTTGATGCTGTTGTGATTGCTGTTGCGATTGTTGTTGTTGTTGTTGAGCTTGTTGTTGCTGTTGATGTTGTTGATGATTTTGCTGCTGATGTTGTTGCTGTTGGACTTGTTGTTGCCGATGTTCGGCTTGTTGATGTTGAGCTGCCTGCTGAATAGATAATTGCAAGAGTTGCTGCTGCTGTTGCAATTGATGTTGTTGATGTTGTTGGTGCTGTTGCTGCTGCTGCTGTTGTTGTGCTGCTGCTGTTGTTGCTTGTTGCTGTTGTTGCTGTTGTTGTTGTTGCTGCTGTTGTTGCTGCTGCTGCTGCTGCTGTTGCAAGTGCGTTTGTTGCTGTTGTTTAATATGTGAAGTTATTGTAGATGTAACCATTGGAACAAGACCGGGTGCTAATAGGGCAGGATTGCCGGTATTATTTGCACTCGAGCTGCCTGCAGTTGAAGTGATTTGTTGTATAGTATGCATGGTTGGCGGTTGATGAGGAACTGGAATGCAGAATTTTATAATTGGTTGTCTGTTCACCCACACGAATAAATAGAAATTATTTTGTGAAGAAGATAAACTTACAATAGGCATTGCTATCTCCTTTTTTAACAATTATTGAAAAATAGATGAATAGATGTTTCACACTACAAAAATACAACTAATCTGCGTGCGTGGTTGTATAACTCTATGATTTTTGTATAAAACAAGAGTATTATTATTCTATTTCATGCACTTATGTTAAGTCAACAACCACGAAATCAAATAAAATAAAGTCGATATTAGCTTGGACTAGTGGTAAAAGCCACTAGCTTCTGGAGGGTTACTTTTTTTAGGGGCAAACAAAATTAAGAAGTCGCCTGGCTACATAGATTGTAAAATTTGAAATCAAATCGTGGTCGTCAATTCAATACGCAAAAATCCTTACGCTTCTACTACTGCCTACTGAAGTAATAAAGGTCTATCCGAAAAAAAATCTTTATCAATCGACAAGCCATCGAGTAAAATGATAGCTTGATTGATTGCAAAATAGCACAGCTCATTCAATCGCTAGAAATGTCAAAAAATAAAAAAAAAAAATAAGCAAACAAAAGTGTGCTATATTTGTGGTTGAAGCTAGAAAACCTGACTTATTTGATAAACAAAAAACGACCAGAAGGTCCTCCTTAAACTGTTGCCAGCTTGAGTAATCTTCAACGGAATACTGGACAATTTATAAGGAAATGAATTTGAGGAAAAGAAATATCTGAAATTCAATTCTACTAGTCATGCAAAAAAAAAAAAAAAATTAAAGTTTATAGTTCGAACTTCGATTGCTGATTTACCTTGAATTTCTTCATGTTTGTTTTTCTTAAAATCAAAATCTTAAAAATGATACTTTAACTCACTTATTATCGGCTTGATTTCCTGTTTGATTTGAGTAAGCAAATTGGGTACGGGTGTTGGAGGCGGCGGCATAACTGCGTCGGGATGATTCATCTTCATGTGACGCTTGAGATTCCCTCTTTCCACAAATGCCTTACTACACATCGTGCATGCATGTGGTTTTTCTCCAGAATGCGATCGCATATGCGATACCAAGTGACCTGCGAAAAAAAAGAGAGAAAAAAAAATCAAAACCGTTTTTCATTTGACAAAAAGAAAAGAGTAAATTTCAACTTACCTTTGCATATGAAATTTTTGGGACATTTCTCACACGAGAATGGACGTTCACACTCCTGGCCCTTGGTGTGACTGCGTTGATGGAAGAGCAAATTGCCTTTGAGCGGGAAACTTTTGCCGCAAGTTTCGCAAGCGAATGGCCGATCGCCGGTATGACAACGCGACATATGATTGATCAAATGCTCTTTGCGTGTAAACGGTTTATTGCAAACATTACAGCAATGCGGATTATCACTCGAATGTTGTCGCATATGATTATTCAGATGTTCCTTGCGAGTGAATGTCTTCTGGCAGTATTCGCATTTATGAGGCGAATCGCCAGTATGTAATCGAATGTGATTCGTAAGATGCTCCTTGCGTGTAAATGTTTTCTTGCAATAGGTGCAACGATGTGGCGACTCACCGGTATGCTGGCGTACATGATTGGTAAGATGTTCTTTCCGAGTGAAGGTCTTCGTGCAGTAAGTGCATTTATGTGGTGATTCTCCAGTATGCTGACGGATGTGATTAACCATATGGTCCTTGCGTGTAAAAGCCTTGGTACAGTAGGTGCACTTGAAGGGTGTTTCGCCTGTGTGTTGACGAATGTGATTCACTAGGTGTTCCTTACGAGTGAAGGTCTTCAAGCAATAGGTGCAGCGATGTGGTGACTCACCCGTATGTTGTCGGACATGATTCAATAGGTGCTCCTTCCTGGTGAACGTCTTCGCACAGAAATCACAGCGATGGGGGGTTTCTCCTTTGTAAAATGACAAACAAATACTAATATTTTGGCACTATTCTCTCAAAAATGCACGCACATAACTACTACGATCTTTGTTCTTTATAGACAATTTAAAATGTTGAATAATAATAATTATTGAAATTACCTGTGTGCCATAAAATGTGATTAGTAAAATGTTCTTTTCTGCTAAAACTCTTGCCACAAATTTCACACCGGAATGGTGTGTCATTTGTATGTGACCGCATATGATTGGCCAGATGTTCCTTTCTAGTGTACTTCTTGCCGCAAATATCGCACTGGTGCGGTGTCTGACCTGAAAGCAAAAACAAAAATACAACACACAATGCATTAATATTCTGTAATCGCAGCTCTCAAACAAAAGCATTGCAATAAAATGCCACTCCAACCTGTGTGCCACATGTAATGGTTAACATAGTGTTCTTTCCGCGTAAACGATTTCTTACAGATATCGCAACGATGTGGAGTCTCTCCGGTATGCTTGCGCACATGGTTAACCATATGTTCCTTTCGTGTAAATGTTTTTGCACAATATTGACAACGAAACGGCGTCTCACCGGTATGACTGCGAAAATGATTGTCCAAATGTTCTTTACGGGCAAATGTTTTCTGGCATATGGTACATGCAAAGGGTTTGTCCGTCGAATGGCGTTTCATGTGCCGCTCTAAACTGGCATTGTTGGCGAAGACATTGAAACAAATCACACAAGTGAACATCGGCCCACCAATGTGAATCTTACCATGCCGGGTGAGATCTTGCGATGTGGTGAATCCTTGGCCGCAAACTTGACAATTGAATGGCTTACGTTCGCTGTGATAACGACGATGTACAATTAATTGATAGCGAAATTGGAACATTTTGCCGCAAATGTCACAAATATGTGTGCCACCTATGATGGGTGTTCCGTCCGGTGCTAGTAAAGGAGTGTTCTGGTCAACGCCCATGCCTTGATTTTCCATTTTCGGCATGATCAGTTCACCGGGTGCAGTTGGTACATTGCCAGTGCCAGTTGTTGGAACTGCCTGGACACCAGTTGCCGTACTGTTTGTGGTCACAATTGAATTTGCTCCATTAGTCGTTGATGGCGGAGGAAGTGTAACGCCGGCAACCGCACCACTCACCGAAGTATTGCCGCCAGCAATGGAAGTCGATACATTTGTAGTAGGATGAGTTACCGTGTGCGATATTTGCTGCTGATTAATAACTTCGCCGTGTATTTTGCCAAAAACCTCGTGATATGATAAGAATTGACTCAAGTCTTCAATATTAACTTTGTACATTTCAACGCCATGAGGTGGTTTGGTCTCTTGTTGATCGTTACCAGCGGCTGCGGTGGTACCAGCTGTACCTACACCTGGCTGCAATTTGACCATTTGTCTGCCAGCTGCTTCGGTTGATTGGCCATTATTGCCGGTGGCGCCACTATTGCCCGAATTCATTTTCGATGAAATTGTGGATGAAGGATGTGGCATGTGAATGTTTGTTTTGCCATTGGCAAACGGTTTTTCTTCCTTAATGTCCTGCATACCGTGTGAGACGTGTCGATTGTCATCGCCGGACATCGTTCCTAAATTGAAATACAACTTTAAATTTACACAGTATTCGAAATTTTGTTTTTGTTAAATCTATTTTCCTATTTTTGTAATATTTTGAGTTATTAATTGAAAAATACCCGATTTATAATTACCGTGAACGTGTAAGGAATCCGGATGACGTGGACCAGCAATAATAGTGCCGTTTGGAAGCTGATGTTGATTCATTCCTGTATTTATCATTGGGTTGGGTATTTGCAAGGATGTAGCACCAACAGATGGAACTATGTGAGTTGATGGTGATTGAGTATGCGAGTTGGATGCTAGCTGCTGCTGCTGTTGTTGTTGTTGCTGTTGATCTTGTTGCTGTTGTTGTTGTTTAGAGTTTGTGGCTTTAGCTGCCGAAGCACTTGAATGCGATGATATCGGAGGCGGTATCGAAGGAACTGCTGATGTTGTTGGTGTTACACCAATATTGTAAGGCGGTTGGCCGGGACCCTGAAAAAGATTCGTAACAACCCAGTATTTTCCAAGCTGAAATCAAAACGAAGTTGGTTAGTAAAAATCTAGGCGGTTTACAAACATATTTAGATCTATATAAGCAATATTGGTAAGTTAAGGCGGCAACTCATTGTCAAATTTCGGAGTGAATCCATACAATTCCTTATTGATCTCTTCAAAACAAAGATTGTTGCAAAACACCGAATTAAAATAATGAAACGAAAAAAGGAATACTACCTATAGTTTTTGTTTATACTGAATCTATTTTATTGCTGTTCGTTAGAATGTTTTGCCTGTGAAAAAATAAACTGTATGCTGGACAAAGATGTACGTTTCGCAACGTTCGCTAACGTTGTTCTACAATTTTCACTGGAACTAGAAATTATGGCTATCAAAATATTAAATAAACAAATACTGTCCGCATTTGATTACACTGATCAATTCGCCTTTGTTCTGTGAGAAGAGGCAAGACGGATGATAATTAAGTTTTTTTGTTTTTGTTTTATGAAATGTAAATACGAACAACTTATTTTGATATACCGGAAACAGTATGGATGGCACTCTTAAGCCCGTACTTCTGTACTTCTTGTGAAGTTTTGAAATTAGAGTTGGATGAAACAGTTTTGACGCCAATGCCAACAGAACTTATCTCATAAAGAATGAAAAAAATGTTTGAAATTGTAAAGTTCTTGGAACCGAAGTAACAAATAAACGTGAAACACGATCTTTGTGGAGAGTGTTCGTTGTTATTGACGATTGCATTTCAAATTAAAATCAAAATGTGTTTTCTTTCACTGAATTGCTCTTTGTCTTTCTGTGAAATGTCACCAATTGTCAAAGTAAATCTCTTTTTTTTTACGAATTCAATTACTTGTCGCAAGTAAAAATATATTATTTTTAATTATTTATAATGTATTTATTGAGTCCTTACTAGATAACAAGTGGCAGCACTGCCAAGCAGCCATCAGAGATGCCGCCTCTGAAGTGCTAGGGTTTACACGGCCACCACAACCCCTGTTTTGACGATGAGCGCCGGCGAGCACATACAGCTAAACAAGAGGCATACAAATCGGCGCAGTGCTGAGGATGAGGAAATACCACTTATCCAATCTGTATATTGGCAATGACGAGAAATATTCCGTTTGCCATTCAATTTGGGTGGAGCAGACCCCCAATTCCACCTACCCGACATTGAAGAAGTGAATGTAGCGATATCTAAGCTTAAGTGGAACAAAGCCGCTGGAGCAGACGTCTTAGCCGCCCAACTGTATAAAGCAGCTGGAGATGATCTGATTCGGAGTATGCATCTATGCAACATCTTTAAGATTTGGTCGGAGGAAAGCATACCCGACGAATGGAACTTCAGCATCGTATGCCCGATCCTCGTAGAGTCTTCGAATCCAACCCGGAAGGACGTCGCAGAAGAGGAAGACCGCGACTCAGGTGGTAGAGGACCTGAAACAACCTAGCGTGCGAAACTGGAGACCGATAGCTAGGGACCGAGCTCGCTGGAGACGTTTGTTGGATGAGGCGCTGGCCCGACCTGGACTGTAGCCCCACCATAAGTAAGTAAGTTAAGTCCTTACCGTTAGCATTTAACGAAATAAATAAAGCTCACAAGCCTTGAATTTAATTATGTCGTATAATTAAATTCAACAAGAATCTGACTCTACAAACTGTCTGTCAAAATCGGAGGGGTAAGCATTTAAGCAGATGCGTTTGGAAATCTACGTGAGATCTCTAAGGAATTGAATTCTCCTACTATTAGGAACGATTAAGAGTCAGCGTGGAATAACTGAACAAAACCGTTAGCCTTTCATTTTATTCCTTGACTGAAATAAGTACCTGCTTTCAAGTAGCTGAAGTGCGTTTTTGCGCTGACTATAATAGTTGACTATTTCTCGTTTTTGCACACCAATAGTTACGTTTCGTAACCACAATTGTCGTTTTTGCGGTCAGTGTTAAAGTGTCAAATCGTAACTATTTCTAACTACCGTCGTAGTTGTCCGTATCCGTGCCGCCGCAAATTTAATTCCAATCAAAGGACTTATGTTCGTCTTCAATTAAAAGTATTTCATTACAAAAATATAAAGAAAATAAGGTTCCCCTTACAAATTTTAAAACTTCACGAGTCAAACTGAAAATCCTCAGTCACTACGAGGAGAGACACACCAAGGATATTATCGCATTCCCAAGTGACTTAAAATTCAGCGCCAATTTCAAGAATCTCATTCTCACCCCGGTCACATACCCTTCCAATCGAATTGGCTAGCTATACTGCAATCCGCAAACACCCCTATTTCAACTGCAACTGCGTGGCGACTTGCAGGCCGCCAAAAACGGCCAAAACAGCGTCTACGTTCGGTTAATTTACAAAAAGTCATCGAAAAACTCGAGGACATGGACATGGTTTTGGAGGATAGGTTGGCCACTGCCCAAGAGCATGATTGTAGAATGTCAGTCGGCACGACCGGCAAATGGAAGAAATTGACGCAGCGGTGAATGGAGCTGACTGAGGAGAAAATTAAGAAGATCACAGGAGAGAAGGACAATTCGGAGAGGAAGCCCAATGACGCTCTCGCAGAAGTCAAGCATAAGGAAACCCAAATCAATGAATGAAGGACGAAATCGGCATACATATTTGAATTCATTGTTTTCATGTTTGTCTGTCAGAAATAAATATTAGTTTCAGAGAATAAAGAAGACTTTTTTCGTTTATTTATATAAAATCACGAACTAGATATTGGTATTGATAGTTTTTCGCTGAATCTGGGAGCCGCAATTAGGAGAATATCAGGAGCTGGCTTACTTGGAACAGCTTGAAGAATTCTTTATAGAGGGTGTTCTTCAGTCTCTTTCTCTTTTCTTTTCTTGCTGTGGGTTGTTCAAAAATAAATATGTTCTCATCTCAATTGTCTTTTAAATCTTACCATATCAAGATCATTCTTGAATTTTGAAAAACGTTTTTGTATGATTTCAACTATTTCGAACTATTTCAACTATGACACATCAACCATTTTCTTTTTGACATAAAAACTATAGTCAACTATCGTCAGCGCAAAAACGCACTTCTGCTATTCCCAGACCAAACCAAACCAATTGAAATGAAAAATAACCGTCTTTTCTGATATTCGATTTTTTTTTTTAAATAAATTGGTGTGTTCTAAGGCAGAAATGTAAGTTTGAAGGTTGAAAGCAGAAGCAGGGAACAAATTACTCTCATTTCATAACATTCATAACATTTCATGTAAAGTTTCTGTTGTTCCTTTTTTTTTGGCATCATATAAAATTTGATTCAAAATCTTTGGAAACAACTAAATTGTAATTTTTTCCTAAACTACCTAAAAGAATACTCATACTCAATAGATATAGGTACTTATATGTATGTACATATGTATCTACCTATATACATTTGTTAAAAACCCTGCCTTAATTCTCTTCATTATGCACATCATTTGAGGAGGTTAACATATTATGTTGCAAAATGTATTGCATTTAGTTTTGTGAACACACATGCAATTTCATTTGATAAGTTGTTAGGTAGATCTCTTTTTTAAGTCACGTTATTTGGTTATTTTTTTTTTTTTTTCAAGAAACAACTTAACACCTTTTCATTAGATTTTCGCTTACATGTTGTTGCGGACCAGATACCATTGGTGGCTGGTGGTGAGGATGTTGTTGTTTGGATACATCAGACTCGATCCCGCCAACAGGCTGAATAACTCCACTAATACCTCCGCTGGCAGAGTTTTCATGGTGGTGTTGCTGGACATGTTGCTGTAACATTATTTCGATTTTTATTCAAGAATCAACTTAAAACACTTTGTTTCTTCTATCAAATCGCTAACAAAGTGGATTTTGTTAAAAATGATGATGAGGAAGTCAAATAAATTAATTAATGTATGAGAACGCGCCCTGCAGCCGCCGCCGCCGTCGCCGCTACACTTAATCACTCTCAAACACACAATGGTATGTATAATTGGGCATAACTCTTAACGAATACATAACATAAATGAAATTTTGTCCATAATTTATTGATTTTTCTCTAAATGATGATTATTATTGCACGATGATGACGATTAAAATTACATTGCAAATATATTTTAAGGGATGAAAGACACGACGACCGAAGTAAGACGAAAGGGAAAAGAGAGAGAGAGAGAGAATTATACAAGTGTCAAGCAGGCGGTAAAAGGAAGTTTAAGGTTTTGTGGGTGTGGGGTGTGGGGCGGTTATAGTTGTGGTATGCTTAAGCATGGAGTTTAGGATTTCAAGGGACAAGAGAATGAAATATTGTATGTACGTAAGAATGAATGTATGTACACATGACTGTAAAATAATGAATATTCTAATAGCAGGATATTTATTTATGTAAGTGTTGCCAGTTAAAGAATTCAATTTTTATTGCCTCTCTTTGTTTAGCAAAGCAAATTAAGCTTTAAAGAAAAATAGTAAGGGAAGAGGCTGCTAAGCAAAAGGTCGTGAGTTCGAGTCCTACTCGTGACCATAGTATTTATTTCGTCTTTCACGGGCACTGCCTCTTACGAAGAACTTCCAAGAGTTTCATCTGTCATGAAAACGTGCTTCTCAACTTTGCCGGTCGGAATCGGCGTTAAAATTGTAGGTCCCCTCAATTCTTCACCCGCACCTAGAGAATTGTTGATGAGAGTAAGCCACTTAGGCCTTGGCTCTTCAAGAGCCGTCGCGCCACTCTATTATTATTATTAATCAACATTTACATAATTCTTTAAACAAGCAACCATATCGGGAATCTCAGGTCAGGTTAACCCATGCAATGCGGACACTGCTAAAGAACAGAGAACCCGAGAACAGAGTAAAGCCAGGTTCCGGCCTGGAGTACGTCAGTTACCATTGTTAAGTGGTAGTCCTCAACGGAGCTAACATCCGATGACGCGACAGCAATTTGTCGAAAATAATAACGAAAAACTCGTGATGGGTGCCCATGGTGTCATTAGTTGCAATGAAAATGGTGAGAGGTTGATTGACTTCTATATTGCCAATGGCCTTGTTACTGGAGGCATCATATCCGAGCACAAAACTTGCTACAAAGTTAACTGTGTGTTGTTGGGCAGACAAGCCTCTTCCTACAAAATCTAGGTGTTCGTTAGTTCAAAAATCTAGTGGATGATAAAAGGAGAAAGAATTATTGGAATTGAGGAGAAAGTAGAAGCATCTGTTTTCTTTTTTTCGAATGAAGGGAATTGGATTGATTTGTAATTGCATAAGATGGAAAGAAGAATTTGTCTCTTTCCTAAGTCAGTGATTGACAGAAACCCATTGACATAATCAAGTGTCATTGGACTTGACTTAACTAGACTTAAAGCCCAGCTTTACAGTGCAATCAGATCAAACAAGAAAAATGAACGAAAAAACCAACACGAGATCGAAGGACTGTATTCCTTCAAATATGTTAGAGGCCAATACTTTGGTAGTCGCAGCCGGATATAACCTGAGACACAAAATATGCGGACAGCTGTTCAAAACGAACAAAAGCAAGTGTGTCAAAGTGCTCCGATCTCGTATATGTGGGAGCAATCTTACAGACAAAATTGAACACACTTGTAAAGAAGGTCAATTTCGGAGTCAATGGAAGTTGTAAACTTAAGCCGTCCTTGCCTCTACCGTAAAAATAAAGAAGCGAATGTAATTGTTTAGCCGACGACTTTGTCAAGCAGCTGATCATTACAAATATAATTCAAATATACACATGTCAGTTAGAAAACTAGCAATTAAAATAAATTTGTTTCGCTAGAAAATGATGAAAAATGAAAAAAAGGAGATCCAATCGATTGAACTGCATGTGTTCTGCTTTTTACAGGCAAAAAATGTTCGTTAAATAGCAAGACAAAAATGAAAATAAAAAGAGTTACATACAGAGCCATCAATTATTAAGTATTTATTTGTTTATTTGGTTGTTAGAAGCTTGTCACCATTCAGAGCCCTTCTGACAACATTCGCCATATTTAACCTCCACCAATCTGAGAACTGGAATCTGCGAGGTTATAAATTTGACAAACTGAGTGCTTCACTACCAATTCATTACTAGGATTGAGCGATTCGGCATTAAATAAGAATACAAACTCATTCCTATCGATTCTTTTGATATCTTTTATTGATAATTAACTGCCCCCAGTAACTGTTCGTGTATCCGATTGACAGTTCCTTTCACTTGAAGCAACGAAGTGCATTAAAAAGCCCACTTTTAGTTTCTTCTTTTGCATGAATAATTATTAATTACCCGTTGTTTAAAATCAATTGCCAGTCTCCTCAGTTTCAATTAATTGCCCCTAGCTATTAGATTTCATAAGTTTCAATTTTTCAAATGTTTGCTGCCAAAAGGGCAGCTCACATTTGAGTGGACTTTCATTTGTCTATCTCTGATATTGTAAAATCCTTATGTAAAACAGAAAGTCTTTCGTTCTTTTGATCTTACAAACTAATTGGAAGATGTAAAAGCACTCAAGTGCATTGACATCAAACATAAAAATGAAAAAAGCTGTTCACATTCAATTCAATGTACATATTCTAGTCGAACTAAATTTTGAATCAATAACAGCCACAGGACGCAGTAAATATGATCGATCTTATCTAGTTTGAGCGTGCATCTGGATGTTAATTGTGGACGTTCAGAATGGTATGTACGAAACTACGAACATCATTTAAAACAAAAATGTTTACAACTTACTTCATTCAATTGTTGCGGATGTCGTTGATGAGCAAGTTGTTGCTGCTGTTGATGTTGATGATGTTGCTGCTGCTGCTGCTGTTGTTGCTGAGCCTGCTGCGGCGAATGCCGACTTTGTTGCGAGTCATTCGGATTAGATGATGACTCGCCAGGAGCTGATGCATGATCAGAATTCATTTTGGGTTTAAATATAAATTATGTATCCCCCCTTCTTTTTGTATTTGAAACGCAAAATTCGAATAAAAAAAAAAATATCCGCCCGTTGAACTTTTCTTGCACTAGCATTAATTTTTATCCAATTTTTTGTTCATATTCGTGTTTTTTTTTTGTCAAAAATATTGTTTACAATTTATTTTTTTTTGGAAAATACTTTTCCTTTTCACAAGATTCTGCTCCAACGCAAAAACTTTTGCTTTTCGTGTACATATATTTGTTTAGTTATCAAACAAAAAAAAAAAGTAAATAAAATTGAAATATTTAATTTTCTCCCCTCACAAACGGGACGCCGCCATTTATGAATGCGACAGCGAAGATGGTGGAGAGCACGGCGACGGCGAATGACGCATGCTCACAAAGGTCAATTTCATTTCCAACGGGGTACACCAGAAAATATTTTTATTTTAGCCATTTTTTTCACATTTCACCAGGAAAATAGTTATTCAAAAGTTAATTCGATTGAAAATTTCACTTCAACGATATTTAATTGAGATATTGGTCAGAGATTAATGTTTAATATTTCACGAAAAATTAATTAAATTGGGGGAAAGAAACACATCGCGGTAATGGTGGCGGAGTACACTTCCTTTCCTCGTCGTCGTCGCCTGCTTGTTCTTCTTTTTCGTCGTAATAATGGTGGAGTAGGAGGCCCCTTATTGAGAATGTCATCACTTTTTTTTTAGATGTGAAATATTCTTGTTAATTGGTTGATCACTTGCATACTTTTATGATAAATGTTTAGAACCGAATGTAAATTTTCGTTTAAACATAATAAAAAGTTTCAAAACAAGATTTTCTTATAGGAAAATTGAAAATTTTCCGACGAGAAAACTTTCGAAGTGCAAAAAACGCAAACAAAATGGGCATCACCAATACGTGCGCACTGAAGGAGGGTACAAATTAATGGTGCGGCTGTACAAAATTCATTTTGATTCATGTGGGCTAAAATTATTGTTCATTTTAATGTTCATAAGGGCTAGTAGTAAGTAAGTTAGTTTTAGGAGTTGTTAACATTTCAATGAATAGCAAATAATGTAACGTCCGCCGTATTCTTTGAAAATAAAAAAGTATGTATATGTATACCTTTTCTACTTATACAAATACTTTGGAAATGGGAAAACCAAGTATCACTGACTGTCTCCTCCTTACTAGATTTTCCATATATCTAATTGACATGACTCATAAGTCATACGGCGTTGATATTTGCAAAAATCAATTTTTCTCTAAATAGAAAAGAAATTCTATTTGATTAAATTTTGAAACTTCGTGTTGAATAAAATGTGTTAAAATTACACAATCTGTGGAGCAGGCTAAAATATGACAGCAGCGGTTAAATTTAATCAGTATTTTCAACGTAATTTGTCGAATTCACACACGCAATTCTTCGGCTTAATGTTAGTAAAATTCTGTTGCCATTGTGAATTTAAATATACAGTAATGAACTCTTTTATTAAAACATTTTCCCTTTGACAAGCATATTAAACTTCAGAATCGAAATATAAGAAACCCTTGCGGTGTGATCATGGGGTAAGCGCAATTGACGGCATTCAATAAAACCGAATGAACCAAACTTTTCTCTGAATGAAGTCATATTTTTTCTGCATGTTGTCTTTCTGCTTTTAAGCAATCCGCTATTTTTGAAATATTCATTTGAAACCATTCGACAAATTTACGAAAAGCGATTTCTTCATTCCTAAATAAATTGCAATCCACTAATCCACTCAATTGAAACTTATTATTTTATTTATTTTTCTTAAGTTTATATTTATGTTATAAAGAAATAGAAATGGCTCAATTCAATTATTTGAACGAAATAAACAGTGTCCTTTCAATGGATGGAGATCTGACGCGTGGTCCAGCACCAAGATGGCAAAAGAAACTTGACTGTTCCTCGAGTAATCTAAGCACCAGCATTAACACATCACGATCTGTATTGTCCAAATCGTACAATACAAGTTTCTCGATGCAACCGGTTGTGACAAAAACTCCAGGCAAAAGTTCAGCCGCCGCAGATGGCAGCAAAAGTGAGAGCTACATTTTCAGAATTCTTTTGTTTCTTGAAATCAAAATTAAATGCTCAAATTATAGATCGGAAAACTCCAAGCAAAACTCCAAATAAAGGCTCAAAAACACCTTCAGGAGGAGGTGATCGTTTCATACCGAACCGGGGCACTACAAATTTCGGACTCGGACACTACTTGGTGAGATTCGCATTCGTTAAATTAAATGTTGTCCTTTTTATTCAATTTCCATTCCAAGCTTAAACAAGAGCAAGAAAAAACTTCGGACGAAGAGAACGAGAAAAACAACAAAATGACTCCGGCGAAGAGCGATCACAAAAAGTTGATATCCGAATCGATGCAAGTAGGCGATGCCAATTCAACACGAATTCTATCTTATCAAAATAAGGCCCCGGCTGCTCCTGAGTCTCATCAAAATCCAAACAAGGTTGTGTATTCAATCAAAACGCCTATTTCAACAAAGAGTGGCTCTAGGTATATTCCCTCGACATCGGACAGGATTCTCGATGCTCCTGATATAATCAACGACTATTGTAAGTGGCTGATCGGTTTCCATCCAGGGAAGACACTTAGTTTTTATTTGTTTTCAGATCTCAACTTATTGGACTGGAGCGTCGACAATGTTGTTTGCGTTGCTCTGGGGAATGCTGTTTACCTATGGAATGCCAGTACTGGAAGCATCGAACAACTGGTCGAATTTGATGAGGGCGAAAGCGCCTGCTCATTGGCATGGATCCAAGAAGGCCACATTTTGGCAATCGGCATCGGCTCTGGTGCTGTTGAGCTCTGGGATTGCGCAAAATCCAAGCGTTTGCGTGTCATGGATGGCCAGACAGGCCGTGTTGGATCTTTGGCATGGAATTCTTTTCTAGTTTCATCTGGTAGTCGAGATGGATCCATAATTCATCACGATGTTCGTCAGAGAGATCACAAGGTCAGCACACTCTTGGGTCATACTCAGGAAGTGTGCGGCCTAAAGTGGTCAACTGATTTTAAATACCTAGCTAGTGGCGGCAATGACAATTTGGTCAATGTTTGGCCAGCGGCCACTGCTTCAAGTTCAACTGGTACCGAACCGGTTCATGTTTTGAATCAGCATCAAGCCGCCGTCCGGGCACTGGCTTGGTGTCCCTGGTTGCCCAATATCTTAGCAACAGGTGGAGGCACCGCTGACAGGTGCATTAAATTCTGGAACGTCAACAACGGTTCACTCATCAACTCAGTTGACTCGAAATCTCAAGTTTGTGCTTTATTATGGTCGAAGAACTACAAAGAACTGATCTCAGCTCATGGATTTGCCAAGAATCAATTGTGCATCTGGAAGTATCCATCGATGGCGAAACAAGCTGAGTTGACTGGACACACTTCACGTGTGTTGCAATTGGCAATGTCACCAGATGGAACGACTGTAATCAGTGCTGGAGCTGATGAAACACTGAGGCTATGGAATTGCTTTGCAGCTGATCCTCATACGGCTAAGAAATTGACGAGTGTTTCAAACAAAGCTAAGCAGAGCGTTTTTAGACAGAGCATTAGATAAGATGGCGAATTATGTTTGATATTCTTTACTTGCAGCTTTTTATATATTTTTTGTAATTCAATTTATTACTTTAATGTTCTCAAGTTTTTGCTTTTTTATTAAAAACAATAACACGACTATAGAATGTTACCGTTTTTTTTTTACGACAAGTGTCGAGATGGGTGTAACAAGGCAAAAGCTTTGAGATTATTCTCGACTCGAAATCGTTAGAGCGTCCACATTTTGTTTAAACTTGAGGAGAGTTCGTAAGAAGAGATTCAGATAATCAAACTACAACTATATAAGTTTGTCCAAAATGAAATGAATGCAGTCGCCCAGCGACGAAAATGAAGCTGTCAAAAATTCCTTCAAATCAGTTGTCTGGTGCATGCAATGAATTTGCTATCCTATATATTGCACAACGTTCCGTTTTTTCTAAATAATTCAATAAACACTTCTGTGCTATTTGGCGAAATCTTTTATTCTTTTATTCTGTTATTCCCATACAAAAGTTTAAGTTGTAAAAAAATCTTCTATGAATAACAGATTTGGTATTCGGCAAGCCAAATCTGTTATAAAATCTGTTAAGAAATCAAAAAAAAAAAAACAGAATTTAACCAAACGTCAAGTTTTAACCACTTTTTAACCCAAACAAACACGACGCATTCTGCCGATTTGCGACTTCCATACAAATTTCACATTTTTGACAGCTGTCATTTTAGTCGTCCTTTACTTTTTCAAGTAACTTCAAGCTGCCGAAAGTTACTAAAAACTGCTAAATCCTGTTCCCTAACACAAACATTTCGTAAAAAAAAAGAGACGATGAGAGAGTAAAACATTTCCAAACCAAGCAGAGAACACACAATACAAACTTATGTACAAAAAATGGTTATCTCGGCTTATAACCAGTTGGTGCTTCACTCGAATTCCATTTCGATTATACCTGTTAAATTTATATACAAAGCGGTGACTGGTGACGCATTCTGTTTAGCTCTTTAACAGAAAAAGAAAAACATGGAGAATCATGAACTGTCAAACAAGCGAGAGGAACAGAATGCATCGCCCGTCGCCCGAAGACAGAAATGAAGTTACTTTCTTTGTTCCGGCATATCTATACAAATTTGAGCTCCTTTTACTTGAGACATTCTGTATACGGATTAATGTTTTTTCTATTGTTTTCTTCAAACCGTTTCACGCAAGAGTGAGACAACGATACTGTCAAATATTGACAATTCGAAATTTGACATACATTTCGAACGGTTCGCAAAATAAATTTCGCTAACGTCAGTCTGTTTACTTTTATTTTTTCAACTATTTAAGAAGAAAGTTATTTCTTCTTTCTCCCCAAATTAAAATTAATTAACCAAAAACAATGAGTAAAACTTCGTAAAAAAAAATCACTGAACTTACAATCATCAAAGTGCACTGTTTAATATATTTATATCTTCTTTTGTTGAAATAAATGGTGCGCATACTTGGAAGATTGCAATTGTTGTTGCAGAATAACTTTTATTTGAAGAGGAGTTTTTTGTCATGAGTTTTATTCCAATATCGTCCACCACCACAAAAAGTCCAATTTTTTCTTCATCTCCGCCTTCAACAAGAACGCTAATGTAAGCTAGTACCAACCTTCATTTTTCTTTTTCTTTTTTGTTTTTTTATCTAAATTATACTTTTTGCATAAATGCTTAATGTATTTAAATAAAAACAAATAACTTGTTAATTTATGTATTCAATATTTAAATAAGTAGAACTTGAGGAATGCTGTTTTGCTGTTTTTTTTTCATCAGTTTGTTTAAGAATTCTGAATTTGTACTTTATGGGAGAATTATGCCTCCCCGTAAAATGTATGTTGAATCCAAATATAGTTCCATATCAGCAAAATGTATAAATTATCTATTCTTTTCTGTTTTTTTAACGCATTGTTTGCGCAAAAAATCGCGCCTATGCTTTATCTGGATATTGATTTTTCATGGGCTACTTATTTTCTTGCATTGTTGAAAGTTGCCTTCCTATATTTTACTTCTTCTTACGATTTTGGTGCTTGGAATTGTTTATTTTTGATTTTTGCCGTTGATACATTTAAATAGACTGCAAAAAAAAAAGAAATTGAGTTCAATTCGATTTTTTTTAAAAGTTAATCAGGTTAAAAAAAAAAACTCAATTGAATCAAAAGCAAAAAATCGCAAAGAAACAGAATAAAAAAAAAAAAACAATTGGATTTAATTAATGGTTATTCTCATTACCAGTGCAATTGTGTTTGTTTTTTTGCTGTACAAAAAAATGAACATTTAAACAAACATGATGAAGTCTCTTTGGGTGCTTATAAGATAAATATTCAATTGGAATTGCGTTAGTATATAATTTAGCTTTTCAATTTGTTATCATCAAAGGGAAACAAAAATATGTTTTCGTATTTTCAAGTTCACGTTATCTGGACACCTTGTTGTACCTAATTTTTTATCAAAGAATTTTTGTCGTCAATGTTTTAAGTACATTGAAACTTGAATTACATAGAATTCATTCAACTGAACCGTCATTTTTAGTCGACATTTCAGTCATAATAATTGATATCTCTCAAAAGATTGGTTCGTAAGGGATTGTTTATTTCACTGGTGCACCATCCCAGGTTGGACTAAGGCAAATATTGTCTCAAGCTAACTCTATTCTTATCGATAGCTTGCTACTGTGTTCTTGAATCGAATTCGTTCTTTACGACGTCTTCGTCTGGAATTAGATTTGAAGAGTTTACGTGCAGGAACCCCGGACAACTCAAAGCATTGTAATATTTTTGTTATTTAGTAATTTCCATTTTATAACATTAACTTGGTCCTCGACGAAATCCTTTCGAAAGAATCTAACTCCTCTAGCATTTTTGTTGTTTTCGCTTTGATCGGAATATTCGCAGTCGTACATTGGGCACTACGTGGTCAATATGGTTGATGGCTGATTGGTCAAGAGATTCCCATGTTTTCATGGGAAAATGACGTGCTTAATAATAAAAATAATTATAGAGTGGCGCGACAGCTCTTGAAGAGCCAAGGCCTAAGTGGCTTACTCTCATGAACAATTCTTTAGGTGCGTGTGAAGAATTGAGGGGACCTACAATTTTACGCCAATTCCGAACGGCAAAGTTGAGAAACACTTTTTCATGACAGATTGATACTCTTGGAAGTTTTGTCAGTTCTTCGCAAGAGGCAGTGTCCGTGAAAGATGAAATAAAAACCATGGGCACGAGTAAGACGTTCTGCTTAGCAGCCTACACACCTAACCACTAAGCTACGGACACTACAAAATGACGTGCTTGCTATCATGATTTAGAACAGTCTGAATTCGTTGTCGAACATGGTGTAATACAAACCTGAGCATTGCTCCTTAATTTGTTGAGTATCTCGTAGAACCTTCCGTTTGTCTTCATCCTTTGCTTTAATGGGAGGAGGAAACCAATTATTATTATTAGCCCCTATGCTAATTGTCGTGAAACCACATTCTCATATCTTTTTGAAACTCAAGACGTTCATCTTGCGCTTTGTCAAATCAACGAATCCACATGCAAACCGTGTTAATTTAGTTTTATAGGTAATAAGTTCAGGGCTTCCTTTTGTGGCTTTCGATGTAGAATTAGAGTCCTAATCCTCAGAACAGTTCCATAGGACGTGATCCTTCTTAAAGTTATGGGTCATAGTACTACGACAGACTTTAACATACACGAACTTCATTTTCACAAACCATTCCAGGCTGCCATCCCAATCAGTGAAGAATGGATAGATAACTTACCATATTCCTGTGATTCTTCAATAGCTAACTGTACTGATGGCTCTAATATGGATAGTGGTGTAGGGGCAGGCTTCTATTCTGAATCTCTCAAGTTAATCGACTCGCTTAGGCTTCCAGAGTACAGTAGTGTCTTCCAAGCGGAGGTCCTGGCAGTGGCAAAAGCTGCTAAACAGCTTTTAATGACGGCAATACCATGTTCTGATATCACCTTTTACTACAACTGAGGTAAAATCAAAGCATAATTCATGCTGCCGCGAAGAGCGTAAGATTCTTGGCGCACAGCATAACATTAGACTCTGCTGGGTCCCAGACCACAGCGATATACCAGACAACGAGAAATCCGATGAATTAGCAAGATTAGGATCAACGCTTGACGTAGGCCAAGCTCAGCTAGTCAGCACTCCACCCTGTCACTGTTACATCCGATGAAAGGTAGAATCTTCTTGACACCTCCGGCACTACAAGTAAGATCTGGCCTTGTTTTTTATGCAATTACACAAGAGATCACTTCGATCTTTTGTAATTATAATCACCGTACATAACCTGTAAGAATATCATTCGAAAAATATTAGGATCAGTACAGATGATCTATGCAGAGGATGGGGTAACGAGGAGGTGCGTGCAGACACTTCGCACTTTCTATGTCACTGCCCCGCACTTTTCCACCAAAGGAAGAAATTGCTCGTTAATTATTTCTTTGGAGACTGAGTTGAACTCTTATACTCCAGGTACTAACAAATGGCTTGATTTATTAGCTTGAGTAGCAATACACACGGGTATCACAATGGATCTGTATTGATCTTAGTGTGACGGTAAAGACATCAACTGTCAGCCCCTTAACCTAACCTAATCTTAGCCTCAGAAGACCAACAGAATACGACATTTTACGCCATTTTATTCTCCTCTCCACTAAACATAAAGAACCAGGTTGTTTGCCGAACACGTACCATTTAGAAACTAAAGTGGATTCATTTTAAACTGTCAATATTTTCGCAACGATCAACCTTTTTTCCCCACCCGAGCGCAACAACTTGTGCTTTGAAGAGTCGTAACTATGGTTTTAAACCTTTTCGCAAAATAAGCTTTACACAACATTTTTTATTTATATGACTGTATCGTATTCTATTGAATTAAATTACTTTTGAAGCATGTTGTAAATTTTCAATGTCGTTTCGATTTGTTTATTTCTTTTTTTGCCTATTTTTTTTGGTTATGTAGGATTAAGAACCAAGTTGAATCACCTATTTGTCCAGAAGCCAGGGACAGTAGTTGCTCGGAAAGGTAGGTTGATTTTTTGTTAACTTATTCCTATTGCTGATGTAGTTTGAATCATTTTTGTAGAACGTAGCATTGATTTTCATTTTAAATCTCTAAAAAAAAATATTCAAAGCTCTCTCTAAAAATCATTTTGAACAAAATTTCTAAAGGCATAAAATTGGGTGGATTCCTATTGTCAAAATTTCCGACCTCTTCTATTGCATACTATTAATACAAGTCTAAATATGTATAATAATCTAAGCAAATTGTTTCTTAAAAAAAAATAAATGAATAAGGCAAGAGACCACGGAGGGAGGTCTTCTAAGTAGTACACAAGAATCGCCTGGCAATATTTCGTTTACAACAATCAAAAACGTTGTGCAATCATCACCGAATACTTCTACAAAAGCAATTAACACATCTGATTTACCGGATGCTGTAAAATCGGAAACACAAAACGATTCTCTTTCTCCAATTACAAATCAAACGCAACAACAAACAGAAGATAATAATTCAAAGGCTGATTCCATCGAGGTGAGTTTCTTAAAAACGTAGACTTTTATTCAATTTATGTTACGAATTACTCCTTGTTGGATGAGTTTAGTATCTAATCAGCTCTGTCAACTATTCCAAGGGCTTACATTCCTCAAAGTGATAAGAAAAGCTCCATTAACCGATTACAGAAAAATGAAAAGCGGAAATACCTTCGATTTAAATGTGGTTGAAGAGAACACCTTCATAATTAATTAACAAAAATTAATAATGATCTATCACATCAATTGGTTATTCTTATCTTATCACTCTGTATATCTTTTTTGTTAACTTGCTGAAGCCAAACACCTGGTTTGATACTGCCATGTCTGACAAGTAAAAATGCAATGCAAAGTTCTATTTCTATTAGTCAACCTGCCTGTGGAGTTTAAGTTATTAAAATTCATTTTGCGAGCGCGTTGACAGTGCTCTTTTTAATAGTCGAACAATAAAAACTCAGACTAAAGGTAAAACACGAGCAAGTCATAAAAACATTGTACTTTAAACAGATTAGACAATTTGATTTCAATCGAAGTGCACGTACACAGAGTTTTCTATCTGTTTCAATTTAATTCTAATTAAAGGATTCGACCAGCAAATCAAGTGACAGTTCATCACTGCAGACGTCTGGAGAGGTTGCTAAAGCAACATCACCACCCGAACCAGTTGAGAAGCCTAAAAGTGCATCAAAAATATCGGAACGAGCCAAAAAGAAATCTTGGTACAACGTTATCTATCCATCCTACAAGTCCAGATCGAAAGTCTTCAAGAAACTCTTCAAAGAAGTTCCCAATGATGAACGATTAATTGTTGGTGAGATTTACAAAATCAAACATATCCTTTGGCGTTTATTGATGTCATATTAATTTGCAGACTATTCGTGTGCCCTACAACGGGACATACTCGTCCATGGACGTCTCTATGTTTCTCAAAACTATCTGTGCTTTTACGCCAACATCTTCCGATGGGAAACCTATCTAACAATCAAATGGAAGGATGTCACATCCATAACTAAAGAAAAAACCGCTTTAGTCATACCCAATGCCATTTCTGTTTGCACCGAAAAAGACAAACACTTCTTTGCATCGTTTACAACCCGTGACAAAGCGTTTTTGATGCTCTTTCGAGTATGGCAGAATACATTAATGAACAAACCTATGCTGCCGCAGGAAATGTGGCAATGGGTGCATAGTTGCTATGGTGACGAATTAGGACTAACAACAGACGACGAAGATTATATCGATCCATTGACCATTGAGGATCTACCAAAAGAAATCGATTGTAGCCTAGCCGAATCGAATACAAGCGATCTGCAAAAGAGGAGCAATCTACATACTACAAGTAGTTCGGATAAAACAACAAGTGACACTAATAGCGGCGGTGGAACAGGAAGTGACAAAGTTAAAATGTCATCGAAGGAGGCAACTAAACTCGACGAAAGTCTGAGTGGTGGAGGTGCAGTCGAAGCGACTAATGGTAGCAATGACGGTACTAAGCGAAAAGTGTCCAAAAATTCCCGTCAACGAGACGAGAGTATAAATAAGAATTCTGAAACATTGCCCACAGATATGTCTGATTCGAGTGATTCCCAAGAGAATAGTATTCCGTAAGCAAATTTCATACTAATTGCCTGTACACAATTTTCAAATAATTCTTTTGATTTATAGCTTTGTGAGTACGGTGGAATGTACATCGACACACGAGGGACGTCAATTAGTGCACACAATTCTTCCGATCAATATCGATACGTTGTTCAATTTACTGTTTTCAAAATCAAAATTTTTGCTGGAATTTCATGAGATGAGAAAATCAACTGATTTGTATCTTGGTGAATGGGTAACTGGTCCATCTGGTGTTCAAACAAGAACCGTCAATTTAACAGTTATGCTGGCACAATCCGTCGGTCCGAAGAGCTCTAAGGTAAGTTGTCTTTGAAATCCTGAACATTGTTGATCCAGTTGGTGGATTTTTCCAATGATGTTGCACATTTCAAGACCAGTTTCCTTTAGCCTTATTAGAAGTTTCATAAATGTAGGTAACAAGACAAACATTTAATTTTTAAGGTAACCGAAGCGCAGACGATGCGCGAATGTAGCAAACCTGGAGAATTGTATTCGATTGATATCGACAGTACAAATGCCGGAATTCCTTACGCTGATAGTTTTGGCGTTCTGTTGCATTATTGTTTAGTGAAGTAAGTTTCAATACATTATTAGAAAACAGAGAATGGAACTAATAAACTTACAGAACAATCGATGATAACACAATGCTGTCCGTTCATGCGCAAATAAAATATAAAAAATCCATTTGGGGAGTTGTCAAAGGCTTCATTGAAAAGAACGCTTGGGCTGGTTTGGAAGACTTTTACAGTGCTCTGCTGCGTGCTCTACAAAGCGAGACATGCATTCCACCAGCCAAAGGCAAAGGACGTCGTCCAAGAAAAGGTATTTTTGTTTGTATTTGAATTTATGAAATGTATCGAACTTTGTTTTCTAATTTTTTGTTAAAGGAACGACCGCATCTATTCGACCACCTGTGGAAGAAATACCTCCGGTTGTATTTATACCCGAGGCTAGCGAACCAATTATTCCTATCCCAGTACAAGTCGTAAGCGAACCCACCATCAATTACAAATGGATGTCAATGTCTGTTATTATTCTGCTATGTTTACTGATTTTTATCAATGTGATATTACTACTTAAGTTATGGCGACTTGAAGACCGCATCCAAAGCGATCTCAGTACTCGCCTCGTGCCTAATCTATCTCAGATTAAGTAAGATATTTCTTTCTTTTGCATTTAGTTTGGTTCATTTTCAGAATGTTCTTTTAAACATACATTAAACTTGAATGTTGTTTTTTTTTTTTTTTCTTAGAAATCTGCCAAATAATCATGAAGATTGGATTGATCTATTAAAGCAACAAGAACAACTGCACGATACCGAATTGAAGAAATGGCATACGGTGCTTCAAGCTGCCATTGAGCTTTTGAAAAAGGTGAGCGTTGTTTGTCAAACGATTTATAAAAATGACAAGTTGAATCAACAAATTGAACAAATAAGTGATGAACTTTAATGTTTAAGAGATTAAATGTAACACAAAAGCAGTCTGCGCGCAAAAGCTTCAGCTACAAAATATTTAAATGTAATAAATGGCACCACACTTTATGATTCCCATTGAAAGTTCATTTTGATATTTAGATTAAGACTTGTAAAAGGTTCTTAAAGAACCCTCACCAATTTTGAACAAAAAGAATGTTAACAAAATTGAATGTGTATGTGATTAGACTAAGAACAAAATATGTATTGTGCTTTTTGTTTGTTTGTTTGTGTATAAATGACTGACACTTGTTTGTCATGAAATCAAAATATTACTCATATTGGTATAGTTGAAACGAAATAACAAATGCACTGCACTCGATGTCTCGACAAATCTTAGTGTATACCGTAAAATTATTTTTTAAGAGTAAGGGGCTTTTTGTTTTGGAGAGCTTACCTCTTATTGCACACTCTCTTTCTTTTACCTTCTATTACCTATTAGCTAAATACTGCCATGTGTCTGCGTTGTGAAAAAATAAAGAATTGACAAAACTGTATCAAGGCGATTCAACCAAAAGAATTCACTACTTGCCCTATGAGGGTTCGAATATAATTCGTGCAAAAGAATATGCTTCTAAACTAATAAGTTCGTAATCGGTATAAAAATATATTTTACCCTAATTTTTCACACGCACTTCTGGAATACTTGATGAGTGTAAGCCTTGACTCTCCAAGGGCTGTCGCGTAGCGTATACAATTTGAATAAGAAAGGATTGGTTCTACTTTTAAAAGACTGTAATGTTAGGAAAGCTTTTGTCTTCTGAAACTTCCTAACATCTTTTCTGTAATCTTTTAGGAAATAATATTTTAATAAGCAAACCAATTTAACTGCCACAATATTGAATTCATTTAATTCTTAGCAAAATTTAATGTGACCAAAAATTAATACATAAGGGGCCAGTTATAGCGATCATTGAAACCAATCAGGAAAAATATTGAACTTCTTTTGATTACTTATCCAATTTATATACCAATCAACCGGAAAACACTTTAAGAATTTTTGTTGAGAAAAAAAATAAGTTCGCAAACTTGTTTTTCGTTAAAAATGTATTTTTCTATTTTCCGTTCGGAGATTCGTTTTCCTGAATAGCTGATTAATTTTCCAAAAAATGAAACGATCGTTTAAAATGTTTTGCGTTTTTACATTTTGTATAATTCAGTGATCTGTGTTTCAATTTCTCCCACAATTCCAATGATAGATTTCGGCTGGAAAAAAATCCTGCTGTTCTTGAGCGCGTCAATGATTCCTTGGGCAAATCTTCTTCCGCACTCGTGCTGTTGCGGAAGTCTTAAAGATCTCTACTTACTGAATCCAACTGGTCCGGATGGTATCCCCGCTATTATTCATGAAGAGGGTGTTCTTCACGCTGCAAAAACACTTTGCGTAGGCTTTTTCCATCTATTATTCTTCTGGGGCTCGTTCCGAGCTGTTGGAAAACAGCATTTGTCCAGCCTTTTCAAAAAAGACGAATATTCTTCTCCTCAATTATCGTCGATTGCACTTTACGTCCTCTTTCTAAGGTAATGGAAACGATGCCTAAACTTTCAAGCTCAGGAAATATCTCGAAGACCGAAAGTTCTAATGACCGGCAGTCAGTACGGCTTTCGCAGCAACAGGTCCACTTGGTGATTTGGATGGTTTTCCACCGATCTGTGGAACAAATCATTTATACCGTTTTGGAGAAAGTAAGATTGTTGCACTTGATTTTCTAATTTCACCGTGGAAATGCTGCCGCTTTCGTTATCGATAAATCCCATCTCTCGTTGGATTAGAAACTTTTCTTTCGAACAATACAAAATTCATAATTTTTATTTTGCGGATTCAAGTCCAAACCCAATATAAATTGATGGTGTGCCCCAGGGATCCGTTTGTTCCGACCCTCTTTCTCATTTTCATTAATGTCTGTTATTCTAACCCAATAAAACTCAATGCTTGTCTTGAATCGTTGAAGCGAGATATACCCCCTTGCCACTGTCCATGAGTGGCACTTGCATCAAAGAGATCGAACATCTCGAGATTCTCGGTGCATCACTGACCACCTCTTGTGGACCGAGCACATACGCGATGTCGCCAAAAATGACGCAAGATGTTTGGGTTTCTTAAGACGGTGCAAGAAATTTTTCTCCCCATCTGATCTGGCTATTATCTATAAAACTTATATCCGTCCAAAGCTTGAGTACAATTCACATCTCTGGGCTGGTGCTCCAGCTACTTACTTAAGCCTCTTGGATGGAATACAAAAAAGAGCTGTAAGAATGATTGGTGATAGAGAGATCACTAACGCATTCACCCCTTTAGACCACCGTCGTAACGTAGCGTGTCTCTCCTTGTTCTATCGCACCTTTTACAGTAACTGCTCTAGTGAAATAGCTAGTTGCATTCCTCCCCTCAAACGATTCGCCCGTAATACTCGCGCTTCTAGGAATGCCCATCAGTTTACCCTCGAGCCCAACTTCGGACGTACTCTCAAGTATAGGGAAGCATTTTTTAGCCGTACTACGCGAATGTGAAACTCTCTTCCACACCTGTCTTTCCCAGTCACTACAATGTTCAAGATTTAAGACCAATGTACACCGACTCCAACACCTCCTTTCCAAGCACTCACTGTGTCTCTGGCATAAAAAGGGTTTAAATATCCCTTGAGTGGGTGCAAATTATAAAAACAACCGTTGCTATAACCGACATCTCAGAAAAATTGATGAAAACCAATGATCGCTATAACTGGCCCCTAAGCTAGCATTCCTTATTTTAAGCTAATTAACCATTGTCCCGAAAGACCTCATAAATCATTTGATTCGTATCAACTCATTAACATTTTTGTTTGTGTAGATAGCATTATTTTAATGTTTTGTGTCCTGTTTTGAGATTATTACCAATTTTACATTTTTTGTTGCTTCGTTCCAGACTGAGAACGTTTTGGCCGAACTCTTATACATAAATCTGTTCCAATCGACCGCGATGACGACAACGGTCGGTGCAAGAATATAAAATTAAAGCTTTCCTTGCTTCTTCCCTTCACGCAAAAACTTCATAAAAAAAAGAATAAAAAAAACAGAAAAATCCTATAATGAGAGTATGGTGCATTTGTGTATATTTGTCATAAAAAAAGTATTTTTTTCTTTTCAAATTCATTTTATTTCGAAATAAATTTTTTTTCAAATAGGCATAATTAAGAGAAAACATTTAATACTGTAATTTTTTTGTTTGTATTTGTGGGACATTTTTGCAAGCTTAGACCCTTAAGTGTTCTATGTTAAAAAGTAAATAAATGTAAGAAAAAAATTATTATAAATATACATACATAGAAATATGATCTAACACATTATGAATGTCAAAGTTTAATCAAACTTAAAATGTATTTTTTTTAGTTTCCTTTTTTTCGAAGAAAAAATTTAACAGAAAATGTCTTCTGAAGATAGTAATGATTTTTTTTTATCGATCCAGCATGATGAATAATGCTTTTTTATAAAAATAAATTTTTAGCGAATTTAAAATAATTAAATTGGACTTTTATTTACCTTTGGAAATAGCATATTGGATTTTCTTTTTTACTTAAAAAAAAAAGAAAAATTATAAACCAAATCTGGAAAGAGTCTCGTAAGCATTGAAGACCAAAGAAAATTCTCCACCTGTATTCTTTATTTTTGTTAATCTAAACCAGTTGCACAACGCTGTTTCTTTGTTCCAGTCTTAATTCTAAGTTTTCACTCAATTTTCTTGTTTCGTGTCATAGAAAGAAGAAAAGAGAAGTGCATGTTCGGTTATTCCATTATTCCATTCTTTCCAATATCATTTCATCATGAATGCAAAAGAAAGGCATATCCATGGAACCCAAGAAGTAAAAAGAGCAGAGAATGAGTCTTAGATCTAAGACTTTCACTAAGCAAGGTTTGGATTTAGTTTTTATATTCCGAAATTTTATAACAATTGTGTAAAATGTGGAAGTTAACATTCAGAAAGGAACCTAGAAGCAATAAGGTGCGAATAATTTCTTATGATTATTTAAAATTTTTTTTTTTTTTAGATCTAAGACGCACCAGAGAGTTGATATAGATGACAATTATAAGTTGCAGGATTGGAAAATCTTGATTTTTTGTAAAAAGAAACAAATTCATTGCCACCTAAAGATCAGATATAATCCTACCTAAAAAATTAACTAATTTTCGTTCATCATGCAAAATGGCCAAACATCAACAAAGCTTGTTAAAATAAAGAAATACTAAATTAAAAAAAAAATCCGCGTATATATATATTTTTTTTTCTCAATTTATATTGAGTGTCTGAAAATTTAACTTCGCGAACTGGTTAAAATCTCAGTCGATTAAGTTTTATTTTTCAAGCAAATTGAATTTTTTGAGACAGTTTCTGGCGACATCATTGATAAATTATTATCCTCTTCTTCTTATTCATCACTTTTCCCACTCAATTTCCCCTACTTCCGCTTCCAGTTGCAGTTCAATTCCAATATATTGAACAGAATGAAATAAGTGTAAAGAACACAAAGCATAAATGAAATGAAGCTCCCTTTCCACTCTATTTTCAAAATTGCATTTCGCATTTGATAATGATATCATGATCTTCTTGACTTGATCAATGCCTTGCTATGGAGGACATGGTTTGGTCTTTGGCTAGCACTTTAGCAGCATTCTAATTTGGAAAAGAAAGTACGGATCTCGTGCAAAAAAGTGAACTCGAAAAAAACATTCCTCATGCTTCTTCTGTTTCTGTTTTTATTTTCAGGTTTTCAACTCATGCATGAACCCGGTCTAATTGGGAATATAAGTAAAAAAGATCAAGAACACATTTTTGGGATGCAGATTGTTCAAAATATTCCAAAATATAGCGTTTTCAGATTTTTTAGTGAATAAAATGTTGAAATTGTAATAGCCTGTATTATGGTTAAGGGTCTTATGAAAATAAAAATTCATCAAAAGTATATAATAAATAATAATTATCTTTTACTTTGGCTTTTTTGATTAATTTTGAAAAATTTCTGAACCCTACTGTAAACCAAACCACAAGTTTTCTCGGAAAAATACTAGGCACCCAGCATATTTAGTAGGTATACTTTCTGTCTTTTGTGACCTTTCCAATGACACTCAATTCATTTCACTCATTCCTCTCCACTCATATCATTCCACTCATAAATTTCCACTACTTCCAGTTCCAATTGCGGGTCCTTTCCAATGTTATTGCAATAGTGTTAGTTGAGCTTTTATTTGAGTGCTAAATTTGAGCCTTCAATTCGTGTGACACGTTTGAGTAGAAAAGCAAAAAAGGGAAGAGAGAGATGCTTTCTATTTTTCATGTGCGCCTGGTAAATCGACAAGGATTTTATAGCAAAAATTGCTGTGAAGGTCTCCGGTGTGTCTGTTGGCATATGCTTGATGAACTCTGATTGCCAAGTTATTTGTAGCATAGGTTAAGCAACCTAAAACTATGCAATCACGAGATGACTGCATCAAGATCATCTGGAGCCAAAAAACTAATGGCCTTAGATTTGTCATCATAAACGCAGCCTTCGATTGTCAACAAAGGCGAAAGTTCGAATGGACGACAAGTTCTGTGTTCATACTCATATTTTTCAGAAATCTAAACTGGGCATGAGACAATTTCTCTTAATTTATTTTGTACAGGATGCTGCTGACTTTTGATGTAATTAATAATAATTATTCGTTGAACCAGCCAGACAAAGTGAATTAATTTTCAAAATTGAAATAGTTCTCATTATTCTGAGCCTACTATTGAAGACCAAACTCAATTCCAAGCCCTGGCCTGGCTGCCGAGATATATGCATCAGGAGATATTATTTTAATGGGATTACAATAAGCTTAGGACTAAAACAAAATAAAAAGGATTTTTGATCATAACTCGGTAACTAGACCTCTAGATAGAGGCTGTCGTGGATCACATAGGCTTCCTGGGTAGGCTCTTATTTTGATATATTCAAGAAGCGCTGAGTAGAGTTTGGTCAGTAGTTAAGTGCTCTTTACTAATGAATCCTTATTTGCCCAATCCGCGGATGAAGTTAAGGAAGTCTGAATACCACCGGGTGATTAGTACACTTCGTTTTCATTTGCGCTGAACGAAAGCTTCCAAAAATGTTCTGTTATGGTTTGAGCAGTAATTTCCCTGAATGAAAAAAAAAAAAACTGATCTACGTATAAATTTCGGTAAAATTAAATCTACAGTTATCATTTGCTATAAACAAGAAATCATTGTCAATCTTTCGCTGAGAAAATAAAGACACAATTATGTAAATGTGAAGAAATTTAAATGGATTACACTGTTTTCAATTCAGAATCTGTTATCACTTAAACAAAAATGATTCAGCTAACCAAAGAAAGCTCGAATATTATCAATTTGCAGTCATTTACCCAATACGCAAATGTCGTTGACCTTTTCTTCCTTCATAAATTGTAAAAATTCGAAGATCTTCATTGCTTTCAAAGGATTCTATAGGATTCTAGTGGGTATGGAATACATTTGTTCTGAAATTGGTGGTGAACTTCGGAAAAGTGTTCCTTTGAATTAATATATTTCCAAATGTAGAAAAGTATTGTTATCTTTATCTATCTATCTATACAAATATATAAATACAAGCTGGCCCCGTGAAATTCATCTCGCCTCCTTTCAGATCCACTCGAGAATAGTAATTTGAGTAAAATTGATGATTATGATGATGGTGGCACACTGTGGCGTATGAGTACTTTATTTTAATTTGTTTCTTTATCATTGGTATGGTGAGTTTTAAAATTTCATATACTAAGTTCGGCTTGAATAAAATTTTAATTAATTCAATGATTTTTTGTTTCATATCATACACTTATTTTGTATAAGTTGTCCTAAACTTCTGGGTAAATGCCCTAAATAAAGGCTCTGTAACAGTGTCAAACAATATCTCTTTGTCGGGCAATGACTGTTGTATTTTGTATTTAAAGCGTCAACTATATTTTTTGCAGATCTGGCTCTGGTTACCGAGTTATGATTAAACATTTTTTTTTGGTTTCGATCCTTCAGTTGTTGTAATCGCATAGAGACGATATCTTCTTTTGGAAATATCTCGGCAATCAGGGCTTTTGGTTTAAAGTGGAAGGCTCAGGATAATGAGAACTATAAAATATGTAGAATTTTAGTAAAATCGATTTCTTCATGATTTTCGAAAAATATCATGGGCGAACCCACTGGCCGATTAAACGTTGAGGGCGCCATAGACACACATCTCATCGGCGCCCGTATATTAGGAATAACTCGTAGTATAGTTTGACCGAAACCGCTGTACAGCGCTTTATAAAAGCACGTTGAAATGGGGGCCATGGAAAAAGAGAACAAGATTACGTGAGATTGATAGATAAGGTCCCAAAGTTTCTATGATTTTGGTTTATTATATTTTAATTTATGATGTAAGGAATCGTAAATTGTGTAAACCAAGTAAACTCGAGTTGGTTTTTATGCAAACCAAGTTACAACTAGGTTCGCCAAATCGCATTCCCCGGGTGTCTGCCGCCATTTTGGTAAATATTACTCTTGACAGTTCATATTTTTGTCAGTCGTGAAGTAGACACGTGGCAAATTTATTATAGAAAATATTCGTGTTTTAATAGTTAAAACATTTTATCAAAATCAGTCATCGATTACTGTTAAAATTACTGTCATAATGAATGACGAGGTACATTTTCTTTTGAATGGATATGCGAATAAACAGAATAGTCGGTTCTGGGCAGTAAGAAAACCTCAAGTTATTCAACAGTCACCATTTAAAGTTACAGTATGGTGGTGTGAAATTTGGTCAGGAGGAATCTTTGGACCTTATTTCTTTGAAAATGATAACGGCGTAACGGTAGCTGTGAATGGGGAGCGATTACTTTATGTGATTGAAAACTAGCATACTAGCATGCAGCTAGGATTACAAAGGTATTAGGTACTGCGAGACCTCTTCCCACAACTAGTTATTTTAAGAATGGTGATGTTGATTGGCTTCCACGATCACCTGATTTGACTGGTCCGGACTTCTTCTTATGGGGATATCTGAAAGGCTGGGTTTATGCAAACAAACCAGAAACGCTTGAGCAACTCAAACAAAATCTTCGTGATGAAAATAATGAAATACAGCGTGAAATGTGTGAGAATGTCATGAAAAATGTGCTCAAGAGGCCTCGCATTTATGAGACTAACAGAAGTTGATATTTACTTTTTTCCATATAATAATTCCCGACATTAAATAAAGCATTTATCAATATAAGATCCATTCTCTTTCATTTAATCAAAAACTATAAACAAACAAACTATACCTTCGCGGCGGCGGTCACTCTGTACTTAAAGAGCAGAAAAATGAGGTTTTTAATGCGTCTAAATCCTTGCCATCCGCTGATGAAATTCGGCTATTACGTTAAGCCTTACTATAAGTAAAATCAAAATTCCAAAACAGTTAACAAAATTAGAAGGAAGCTAAATCGATTACCGAGTTTTGGAAAACCGAAGAGGCAAACCGAGTTGACACTGTAAGTGGAAGGACCGATTTTTATTTTAACATAAGTTGATCTGAGGTTCGAGTTCATAAGTTTTCTTCTTTAACAACCACATATGTATGAACTAGCTGCACCCACGCGCCCCTTTCTTGCCAGCGCCCCTAATCACATGCCTAGTTTGCCTTTAGGATAATACGCCACTGGTGTCAGGTGTGGGGTCATATTGATCAGAGCTAAGGATAGTTCTTACCAAAATGGACGCAGAACAATTGAAAGCACAGTTCGATTCTATAATCCAACTTATGAAAGATAACACCCTTAAAGAGCACTCTTTTTGGGATGGCAAGCTGTTGGAATGGAAAGAATAAATGAACCGGCGACAAGAAGCGACAGATGGACGACTTGTTGCATTGGAAAAAACGTTCAGTAGAGCTTTAGATTCAACTGAAATGCCCCATTCCGAAGAAGGAGCAGCTGGTTGAGCAACCGCGCACCAGCTATCAGCAAATCAAGAAGACGTGGGTACTCAAAAACAGAAGGAGCCACTAGAGCCTCGTATGGTTTTCCAACCAAGTGAAGTTTTTGATTTGATGGTCAAAACTCTTGGGTTGACTATGAGCGGTAGTTCTGCATTACAGCTACTTTCTACGGTTGGGACGAGGAGGAAAAAGCATACGCATTGGCTATGCAACTGCGAGGTGAAGTGACAGTACTGACAGTATTAAGCGCTCTTCCAAGCGAAAAACCAGTTTGTTTCGAAGCACTTACCAAACTCTTACGGCAACGTTTCAGTTTCGATACTCATACAAGTTTTTCTCTCTTCCGAAACCGTGTGCAAAAACCAAAAGAAACATTAGCCGAGTTTGCCGTCCAGCTGCAACGTCTCTCCGTAGCTGCATACCCAGGTTGTGCCGAAAAAGTGGTAGGGGAGATTGTATTGAGTCAATTCGTATATGGAATACGTGACGAACAGGAATTCTTCCTTTTACTTTGATAGAAAAAGAGTACTCGATCTCATGAGAATCATGGAGAACAAATATTTACAAAAAAAAATCAATATTGCAACGCAATTCAATTGAGCTACAAATTTGAACAGGTTCATAAAGACGAATTGTATATTATGTCTTCCAAAATCGGTCAAGCCGTTTGAGACGTTAAAGTTGAAATTGTGTGATATTTTTGAACGAAAGGAGATTTTGCTCTACAATTATTAAAATAAATATTCGGAACGACGAAAAAAGAGTTCCTATTTGGTAATGTAGAGCCTTCATATTCATTTTGTATGATAAATGGTTAATATAAGTTAAGGTTAAGTACCATTTTTCATTCGAATTGTTATTTGTTTTTCTTTTTTCTCCAATACTCATTCAAAAACGTCTTCTTTCTCAAAGCAAGTATCAAACTTATTTAGTCACCTATCTTAACTAAACATATTATTTCCGAAAACATACAAATTGTATGTATATAAAGACAAGAGAAAAAAACCACAAAAATGTACATGTACATAGCTTTTGGAAAGATAAGATTTGTTTTTCATGCGTGTCGCGCCATTGTTATCAGCGAAAATGACCAACGTTCACGCACATAGATTTTTAAACTCATGTGCGTAGTGCAATATAAACAGTTAAATAAAAATAAATCACCACACACGCACGATCGTATATGTTTGTAGGTAGTGCGGGAGATTTGGTTTTCAAGGTCTTGTTTATTTTTTTTTTCGTCTTTCGATTGTTCGAGAATCGAGTCAAGTTGAATTTACAATAAAAAAAAAAACAATGTGTTGGGGTTATAGGCTGTTAAAGTTGACAGCTATTTCTCAATTGAAGTTCAGATTTAATTTTACGTTGCGTTGGTGGAGGAATGGGGTTGGTAGATGATGTCGGCTAAAGTGCAGAGATCATGCAGGAGCAGATGCTCTCATGTTCAGTAGCTGGAAAAAAAAATTAAATATAAATTGCCATTGCCCTGTCTGTGAAGGGGTATATGCGACAACGCGACCGACCGACGACGACGGACGCTTGCGGTAGAAAATTTTATATTGTGCGGACTGCGGACGTATATGTACATTCATTTATAAGGTGTCGGGGGGATTGTGCGTTATCTTGTTTAACGCATACGAAGTTGAAGGACTTTTATTGAACTTATTAATTTGCTCATGGTTTTGTTATATTACAATAAAATTATGCGGAGCAGGGGAATTACAGCTAATGGATCATTTTTGCTGTGAAAATGATATTGCACTGAGCTGTGCTTTATCAACGGTGGCGACAGAGATAGATAGAAAGATTTCTTGCTTGCGGAAGGGAAATGTTTCGTCTTGGTAATAATGGTTATGAAATAAAGAATCACATTTAAATTAATCTTTCGTATTCATTTTAATTGTTTTATTTACAAACGTTGCAGCAGGTTCAATTGCGGTTATTTTGAGTGAAAGAAAATTTGTTTTTGTTTTTGTAAGGAAGTGCACAAATATTTAAGACCGAAACAAATTGTAACACAAGGCAGTTTCGGGCCTTAAATTATAGATAGTTATTTGCTAATGCAAAAATTTAAATATTGAAGACTTAAGGACTTTTATCTAGAACAAAACAAAAATTGGTTCTGCTTATAACAAAAGGAGGACAAAAGTTCTTCGGGTCATCTTTGGCCCCGTGTGTATTGCAGGGGAATGGCGAAGAAGATATAACGAACTTTACGGGTTGTACAATGACAAAGACTCAGATGGCTCGGTCATTTAGAGCGGATGGACACCAATGTTTCGGCCCGGAAAGCCTTCGACACTATTCCCGAGGGACGTAGGAGGAGAGGAAGACCGCGACTCAGGTGGCGCACTCAAGTGGAAGAGGACCTCAATCAACTTGGGGTGCAAAAACTGGAGACAGCTAGCTAAGGACCGAGCTGGCTGGTGGAAACTGTTGATTGAAGCCCTAGACCACAACGGACTGCAGCGCCACCTTAAGTAAGTAAGTTATAACAAAAACTATAAGGCAGCAAAGTCCCGGCGTCGAAAGTGAAAGAGTTCTTTTTTTCGTTGGATAAAAAGTTTTGTTTCTGATCTCTTTTACCAAGTTGTATTGGGTGTATCTACTCATTCAAATCGGAAACCAGAAATATAATAATTATGTACTGGTGTCAGAATGGGCTCCGTTTTGCCGCCGACTCTCGTGTTTGTAATAATTCAACTTGCAGCGTTTTTCTTTTTCTCATCTTGCAATATCGAACTACTATGGTAAAATGTGATAATTTCAATAAACTATGACTTAAAAAGAAATTTGTGTGAGTGACCCGAACTCATGAGAATCAAGGAGAACGAACTTTTATAACAAAATCAATTTAGCATTTAAATCAATTGAAATACGAATCAGAATAGGTATTAGAAAATAAATTCTAAGTTAAGTGTAAACACTTTTCCAAGCAGTTTAACAAATCGATAGAATTAAGAAGTGACTTCGAGAATATTGCAAAGACTAGGAATTTGAAGGAAACGTCCAATAGTGTGTGACAATTCTGTTGTGGACTCTACTGGCCATTGTGAATGTGGATATTCCAAATGCAGGTATTTCTGATGCGGATTTCCGGATTCAGACTTTGAGGATGTGGATATTTCTGATGCGGATATTTCGGATGCGGATATCCCGGATGCGGATATTCCGGATGCGGATATTTCTGATTTGGATATTGCTGATGCAGATATTCCGGATGCTGATATTGCGGATGCGGATATTGCGGATATCATCAATTGTGGATGCGAATATTTGCAATTGCGGATAATTCGCATTAATTCCAAATCTGCATCCGCAATGCTCGTGCGGAGAATTTCTCATGTTGCAATTAATGCGAATAATCCGCGATTGCGAATTTGGATGGGAATATTCTCCACATGATGCAGATATTGGAGCGCCAAAGTGGGCAAAAAGTCTTAAAGAAAGAGAGTTGTAAATTGTGTTGTTTCTTGTTATCAAAAAGGCTGGGGTATCATAAAAGTTTTGTTCCAGAGCTACCTCCGGTTGTCAAAGGCTTGGTAACCGGTCATCAACAAGTCTTCATTTGGCTTAGATCAATACAGATCCATTGTGATACCCGTGAGTATTGCTACTCAAGCTAATAAAAACCTATGTTATCAGTTAATCAAGCCATTTGGAGGCAATGACGAAGTTCAAAATGTTAGTACCTAGAATACTATAATAGGGAGTTCTTCTAAGTCTCCGAAAAATTAATATCAGAGCTATTTCTCTCTTTGTTGGTGCAGTGACATAGAAAGTACGAAGTACCTTCACCTCGTCACCGTATCTTCTGCATAGATCATCTGAACTGATTCTCATCTTTTTCTTGTGATATCCTAAAAGATTATGTTCTGTGATTATGTTTAAAATTGTTCGAATTGTTCTCTTGCGTAATTGCATAATTTTTTCCGTTCTTCTGTTTGTAAAAACAGGGCCAGAACGCCAGATCTTTCTTGTAATGCCACAGGTGTCAAGAAGGTTCCAGATTTTATCGGCCTTAACAGTTATCCTTTTTGAGATAACCTGCTTTAACAGGGTGAGGGGCTGACTAGCTGCGCTTGGCTTACGTCAAATGTGTATAGGTTCTTAAATCAAGAGTGTGTCATTTTTGAATTTTTAATGTATGTAGCACTCAAATCATTAAATTTCTTATTTTTTCTGCAACATAATTAAATATAGCTCGCAACTAGTTTGCGTAGAAAATGTGCATAAGAGACCGAGCCGTTGACGACAAAAAGCGGTTGAAAAATGTTAAAAGTCCATGCTCCTAACGTCCTAACACGCGGAAACCGATTATTAGGTCAAAGTATATTCCCCGTTCTCGGACTCTAAGAATTGCGAGTTGAGAGTATTTTTTTTTTAGTAGCAAAATAATCGAACAAGAAATTTAATTAATGCGAAGAAAAAACTTTAGACTCAAAAAAGCCTATTTCTTATCAGATAATTTTTGGACTTCAAATTATCAGTGTAGTTTTCTATTGAAAAAAGGAACATCTGGTCAAGTCTTATAAAACAATAGCTCTTATCAAGGTCGATACTTGGCTCGATAGGCTCAGCAAGATCAGCTACCTGATAAAATATTCTAGACTTTTAGTGTTATGACTTGCCAAAAGGACGGAAAACTTGAGTAGGAAAAAGATTATCAATATTTAGCTCAAAGTCATTTTACTAGGCCTGCCTACATACATTTATACACAAACATATGTATCTGAAATGCAATTATTTAATACCGCTTTATCAGGCGATTTTTATAAAACAAAATTCTTGTGTATTAAAGCGAACTAGCAATTCCCACTTATCTTGGAAAATCATAAAAGAATTTAAGAAAATACTGAAATTTTGTTTGGAAAATTCAAGAACAGTAACTTAAATTTCAAACTAACTGGCAACTCTATGCAAATGCAAACCCTTAATATTCTCTTGCGATTGCATCCACTGCAAATACTATCACTCGATGTGTCAAAAGAGTAAATTGTCTGTAAATCTGTAAGAGAGAAACTTTCCAGTGGATGTACTTGTGCTCCCGCTCCCGGACACTTCCACTATCCCCCCTTTTAAAATGTTTCGGGAAGCATTTCTCGCCACAAAGTTTCTCTGGCGCACAAAACCCCGACAAACTGTGCAACATTTCACTTAACAGACCTTAGGTACGAGGCAAACGGGCAGCAGTAGCGGCAGCAACAGCAGTTGAACAACTGAACATTTTTTTGTTGGAGTCAGGCAAATGTGTGCCCCATTGAAGACGCATTCGAAATTTTGAAACTTCATACGTTCTGCGATCATCATCGACAACGGACAAGATCGCTCGCAGTCTTCTGTTTATTTTACTTTATTTTATTTTATTATTTCGTTGCTCTCTGGTACCTATAAAAGAATTTCCTTTTACATTTATTTTTTTTGTGTGTTTTTGCTGTTAATCGTTTTTAATTCCGAAATTGTCTTTTATTTCGAAAAATATTACTCGCCAGTGTTGAAAATCGAATATTAAAATTCGAGTTAACTAAGTTCGAGTCTAAACAAAAAAAGAAAAAAGAAATTTCTTTGTGTGTCTCTTTTGGGAAAAGTATTTTACTTTACACTCGATTCTTTATCGGTCAGTGATCTTTCGCTGATGATCGTGTTTTTTTTTTGTTCTCTGTATTTCTTTTGCCTCAGAAGTTGAGAGAAAATATTTGAATTACATTTAGGTTCAAATTTATATCAAATTTTTGTGAGTGGTGCTAAGGTCTTGAGAAAAAGCCGATCTTTCGCGGACGAATAAGTATCCGTCTTGTGTGATGGCAACAAACAGTTTTGTTCACTTTTACAAACCTATCTAGATAAATTTACTTGAGAGAGAATTATTGTGAAGTATGCAAGTCCATCAACATCAAGTTTTGTAAAAATAATGAATAAATGTAAGAAAATTGTTCCCAGCTAACAGAAAGAGAAAGATAGACCACAAAAGAGACAAGTACAATATTGAAGGAGAAAAAACGAGTGAAAATAAATTTACAAACAAAAAAAAAAAGAAAAATATACAAAAAAGATGTTTATGGAAATTTATTAGAGCGGAAAAAAAAACACTCGGTGAAGTGATCTTCGCGATCTTGTTTTTATTCTTGTGTTTTTCTTTTTTGTTATTAAATAAATTTATTTAATTATTTATCGCTTACAGTTTTGTTGTTTGTGTTTTGAAGTGTTTGTGATCAATTGATTGTCTTAGACAATTCGCCGCCTCGCCAATTGTAGAGAAAAACGCTTTCTAACTCTCTTTCCGGTCAGTGAGTGATTTTCATGCTCAGTATTTTCAATTAATGAAAGAATTTGAAATAAACGCCGATTCAACAAAATAATTCCCTATGACAAATATCAGTAGAATATTATTGTGCTTGTGCAATGATTATATCGAAAGATCTGTTTATTTTTGGTGAGCAACTTTTGGCAACATTAATTGAGAGCGGAAGTGAAAATCTATCGAGCAGTGAATCTGTGGCTAGTGATCCCGATCTTCATCATCATCATCATCATCATCAGTTATTGCAGTTGCAAATCGAAAGCGAAGAAAAAGATACAAGTAGTATCATCAACATTTCACCTATAGATACAAGCATCATAGTGGCGGCGATCACAGAGGAAGACGAGCTGGCGGTTGCAACGGAAGTTGGTGATCCAACAAAACAACATTTGTTGGTGGAGAAGATACCGCGTATCGTAGTTAAAGGAGGTCGCACGAACGGTGCAGCCGGAGGAGGAGGTGGAGTTGTTTTAGCAACACCACCAACAGCACCGCCACCAGGGACAGTTGAAATCAATATGGGAAAAGTCGTGCTGGGAGCAAACACAAGGTTCGTAACGAATTCTTTTTTTTTTTTTTTTTTTTGTGAATTTCTTATGTGGACTAGTGGGGAAGTCGGTTAAACGTGAAAATGTCGACGGTGGTGTATATATTTTTGGTGTTGTGGGTTTAGTGTGGAAAATGGATGGGAACTAGGTTTTTTCTTTTCAGTTAACCGGATTGTATGGGAGGAAAAGTTGTAATGCAAAAAAAAAAAAACTGAAAATGCAGAAAAAATTGATACAAGAGTCAAAGTGTAGGCTTGAAAAAGTTGTTCGCGCGCGGCACTCTTACCAGAGAAGAGGAAGTAACCCACTTTTCTTGCGTGAACTGATTGGGTTTTAGATTAGAAACTTCAAATGTCATGTTGCATTTGAATTGCAATCACAATTAAGTTACTGATGGCATAGTTAGACGTGTGTTTGTGGCCCAATTTCTTGAGATGTCTTTTCTTTTTTTTTTGTGGTATAATGTAGGATGGGAAATTCTTCCGTGTTGCAAGAGAAAATGTTGACTACTCAGAGGTCAACGACGGATATTCATAGTGCATTTGTTTTTGCGAGAAAGTTGTGTTTTGATCTCTTTAATGAAAGGGTCTTAAAATATGGAAAAATGTATTAAATAAAGTTTATGAGAAAGGCTCAGCCTCATTCTAAAATCAATGCTTAACAATTTGCTGAAAACCGATTTGCCTCACGAAAATTGACCGCAAAACATTCTACCTTTCATCAGTAATGTCAAGTAATGAGAATCAAGGACATTTTTCTAGGAGCCCTGAATTAGGCCACACCCTTGTCTAATATACATACACACAAATTCTACGAAACTTGAAATGGTGAGAATCATGGAGAACGAAGAGAATTAGTTCTTCGTTAAAATTTTCCTTCGCTATTTTGTGATATTCAAACCAAGGAGTTTGAGATTGCTCGTGGGCAGTGCTTTAGTTACTATTTTAATTTTAAAATAAAACACAAATTTATGTATAAACTATAACATTGTATTTTATTTATCTGTTAATAAACAAAACTAGCCGATCCGCTGGGCATTGTACCCGCATACAATTTCTGTTTGTTCGCAGGATTCAGAAATGATAATTGAGAATAGTATAGTGTTTTGTTTTTGAGTTTATACTCCATTAGAATCGCGCAGGGTATGAAAAATAGATGATAAAATAGATAAAATCAAATGTTAACAAAAAGTGAAGGGAAACATTTTCTCTCCCCATAATATAATCGCTCATACTGTAAGAGGGCAAACAGACCTTTGTTCTCATTTGACATAAGCTTCCTGGGAAATTTGAGAGATCTGTCGATTCGAAATCGCTGGAAATTTTTGAAGACAGAAATCGAATAAGAAAAAATAAAAATAAATAGAAAGGCGCGACAATTCTTGAAGGGCCAAGGCCTAAGTGGCTTACTCTCATCAACAATTCTCTGGGTGCATCGGAAGAATTGAGGGGACCTACAATTTAACGCTGATTACGAACGGCAAAGCTGAGAAGCACTTTTTCATGACAGATTGATACTCTTTGAAGTTTTGTCACTTCTCCGCAAGTGGCAGTGGCAATGAAAGATGGAAAAAAAAACTATATAGACACGAAAAGAACTCAAATTCACGACGGTCTGCTTAGCAGCCACGGACACTACAGACAGAAATCCAAAGACACTATTTTTTGATTATCTATATATATAAAAGACTAATTCGTTAAATTTATGTTATCTTTTCAAATTGACAAGCGGTTGACCGATTTTCTAAATCTATGGTTTAAATTAAAGAGAAATAACTTAAGAAGGTTTATACAAAAAAAAACCTATGTTGTTCAAATCACAAATGGTTCAAATGTTAAGAAATAATGCTTTACTCACTTCAGTAAAATATATCAATATACGAATACTCAAATTTTTATGAAAATTATTTCAAATATTTTCGTCAAATATTTTTTTTTTTATCGAAAAAAAAAATTATGATTG
>CAKKXW010000002.1:89950997-89961951 GCA_920937365.1 Sphaerophoria rueppellii | reverse complement strand
TTTACGTCGAGTATAACCTAACAGACTCTTCACCACGTAGTTCATCAAATAGCGAATTTTCAGGTCAAAAAAGCATAAAGCTTCTCTAATACCTAAACCTTCTTAAGTTATTTCTCTTTAATTTAAACCATAGATTTAGAAAATCGGTCAACCGCTTGTCAATTTGAAAAGATAACATAAATTTAACGAATTAGTCTTTTATATATATAGATTAGTTAATTGTAGTCATTTTAAAATCAACGTTCTTTGTCGGTCTCAAACATGAAAGCACATTTCAAAAAAGAAAGAAAAAAGTTATTTTAACTTCCTTTCCAAAATTTGTGTTCACCCTTGAAGTTGTATTTGTTGCACAATAACGTGAACACCATAATCTCTTCGAAATACGAAAAAACTGGACTTTTAAGCGATAAACTACTTGATGCACCACTTCTCAGACAATCCAATATGAGCTGCATTTAATTCTTTGCAACAAAAGACCAATTGAACCAAATTTATGTTTATTTTGGGGGGATGTTTAATAAACAAAAATTATTGTATAATACCCCTGGATTGAGTCTTTTGAATAAGCGAAATATTTTTTATGTGTCATTGAATTGCACAGTTGCTTGTGTCCTTTTCCGTGTAATTTGTTTAAGAAATGCTGTAATTTTGATTAGTAAGTAGGTCACTTTCAATGTCCAACAGTTCCTCATTTTTTTCTGTACCAACCTTTTGTGCTTTAAATTTTTTGAAAGACCCACATTTTCGCAGACATTGTCATTCACATAGTTTTATTGTGAGGGGTGTCTTGCAATAAATTTATTGAAGGAACGTCATTGAAAGGTACATAAAAGTTTACGGTATGTTTTTATCGAAATCCGGTGCAACCTGAAAGCTCGCTAGAGAGATTTCGGCTTGCAAGATTTTAGTTCATCAAAAACAAGTTCAAAGTTGACAGGAAAAGAGTAGCTAAAAAGAGAATAAAAAGGGTTTTCTAATAAGAGGTGTTATTTTGATATTCAAAGAAAAATGGCATCGGATGTTTATTTCATTATAAATAGGAAGGTAGGCCGTTAATAATGGAACACAACAACAGCCACGACCACGCTTACAGCACCGAATCCTTTTCATGAAATTTTCCATGTCCTCGATAGCCTCACGAATTCCATCTTTGAGGTCTTGAATCGATGCTGGGCCGTGGCGTAGACCTAACCTTTCACGTGGCCCCAAAGGAAGAAGTCGCAAGGTGTTAAATCACAAGATCTCGGTGGCCAATTGTGATCAATTCTTCGAGAGATATCACGGTCCAGAAAAAACGTAGCGCCGTCTTGTTGAAAGTAAACGTTGTCCAGATCAATACCATCCAATTCCGGCCATAAAAAAATCATTTATCATCTCTCGATAGCGCAATGCATTGACCGTAACTGTTGCTCCAGCCTCATTTTCGAAAATTTAAGGTCCAATGACCCCGCCGGACCATAAACCGCGCCAAACTGTCATGCGTTGAGGATGGAGAGGCTTTTCAACAATAACTCTTGGGTTTTCCAAGCCCAGATGCAACAGTTTTGCTTGTTGACGTAGCCTCCGAGGTGGAAATGGGCCACATCAGTCAAGATGATTTTTCAATGAAATTCCGGATCATTTTCATGCATTTCAAGGACCCAATCAGCAAAGACATGACGTTGTTGATGATCAGCCGGCTTGAGTTCTTGTGTTACCTGAACTTTATAAGCTTAAGACCCAAGTCTTTATGCAAAATACGGTGTAATGACGTTTGTGGAATGCCTTATTCCAAAGAACGACGAGGAATGGACAAACCTGGGTTTTCTTCAACACTTTGGGCTACAACAGCAATATTCTCAGTTGTTCTTAAGCGACGTGCATGGGTTTTATTCTTCACATCACTAACTTGTCCCAACAGCTCAAGTTTGTCAACCAATTTCTATGTTGCGGTCCGAAAAGGTGCTTCACGACGACCCAAAAATGTTTTAGTTTTACGAATCGTCTCTGTAAAATGTTCACCATTTTTATAGTGAATTTTAATAATTTCAATGCGTTGTTGAAACGTGTATCGTTCCTTTTTTTATTAATGGCGTAGTTTTTACTTGTCAAATGTCAAAAAATGACAGCTTCAAAAGTGACAGTTACCGAAATTGCGGGCTATTCAAAATAACACCTCTTATTGGAAAACCCTTTACATATGTTATTAAACAGCAAAAGCAGAGAAAAATTAAAATCGACAGTGATCTTCGAATGCAAAGTTCTGATCACTGACTCTTGACTCTACCGAAGTGCAGTTGAACGAACGTGTAAAGAAACCATCTCAAAACCTATGAAGCTTTCGGAAAACATCCACCGATCCAATGTGTGATTTGATATCTTCTCAACTTCCATTCAATGATGATGGTTTGCATCTTGAATCGCCTAAATGTGTTTATCTTTGCACTTCACGGCCCTCCCCACTCCGCCCAACATACCAATGAATGGGTAAACGTGAAAGAAGTCAACAATTTGTATTTAATTCCGAATCGTGCACCTCCAGCGTCTTGCATGCTCGTCCACCATCCAGAGCCATAAACATCATCATCATCGTTCGATCTCTCAGTGCTAACGCTAAGAGCCAAGGCACAATCCGAATCCACAACCCTTCTTAAGCATAGACATAGCAAGCATTCTACCTATCTTCCAATCGCATCTTCCTTTCCCGCCGAGTTCTTGGTGTTTTGTTCTTCTGAAGTTGCTTTTTTGTTTTTCTGTTTGTTGTTTTTTCTTCTTTTTTTCTCTTTTTTGTTTATCAGCACAAATCTTGACCTACATTTGAGTTTATTAACCGGTTCGGGCCAATTCACATGTTTTTTTTTTTTTTTGTATTCACATCTCTCTCTGATTCTAGTTTGTATACAAAAATTATAGCTAAAGATTCGACGTGCAGAGACCGACCGACGATAAATGGGGAAAAAGTTTTTACTTCAACTTCAATCGTTCAACTTCATTACGTTTTTTTTTGTTCTGCTATAAAAATGTGTTTTTTGTTGCATTTACATCGGATGCTGTCATACTTGGTTTACTGAGAAGAACACGCAACACAAAAAATTGATAATTACTGTCTTATGTTAAAATAATTTCAGAAAAATGTTAAAAATATCAAACAGAAAATAACTTTATCAGGAGTGAGATTTAAGAAAAAAGAAATATTTTGCTGTTTTTTCATGAAACGAAAATACCCAATTTTGTGCGATTGGCAAAAAGGTGATTGAACTCTCTCGATAGTAGTCCCTCTCTTGAATGTCTAGAGAAGCGAAAACTTCTGCTTCTGCTAATGTTTGTTTCAGTCTCGGCAGGTACTCAATTAGTTCTGTTGCTTCGTGTAAATTAGCATGAAGGAGAAGATTAAACACCCGTTTTGAGAAAAAAAAAGATGCACCAACAGTAGTTGTAATTTTCCGGACAAAACAGAATCTCATTGCTGACGATGAGTTTAGAGATTGATATACCAGTTTGACTGCAAATGCGTAGCTGATTTTTGACGAGACTTTCCTCTTTTTTTTTAGTTGGTCGTGTTGTTTTTTTCTGGTTTGCCATTTGGGTGATAAAATTTTGAGTTGAAATAGTGTTTCGAGGAATAATTTTTAGGTACAAGACCATTATAAAAACGATGGGAAATGAATTTATTCGTGTGTTTCGTATAATTCGATGTATTTCCACGAATAGACACTAGTTGTGCGAACTGAATTATTTTTCAAAATTCGCTTTTTATTACATCAGTAATTCGAAAAACTAGCTTTGCATAATTACGTACAAACAAAACACCAGATGAACGAAGAATTTCTGAAAAAAAACTTGGGGTTAGTTGCAGCCTTCCACCAGGAACGGTCCCTCGCATGCATTCTCCAGTTGCCGAAACTAAGCGATTTGGCATCTGCAGTCACTTGGTCTCTGTATCGTTGGTTTGGTCTTCCTTGTTGTCTCGAACCTGGGGGCTGCGATGAGAAGACTTTCTTGACTCGAACGTTGTTTCCCATCGGCTCGATGTGGTCGAGCTAATGTAGTCGTCTTTGCTTGGTCTTCTGAACTACATCCAAATTTTGGTACAGTTCTCGGTTGAACCTTCTTCTCCATTCGCCATCGTCGCATACGGGACTGAGCCGTAGAGTAGAGTTGTAGAGTAGGACTGGTAAAATCAAAATTTTGTATAGCAGACACTTTGTCTTTCGAGTGAGGAGTTTTGAACCCAGTTGTTTTGCCAAACCGAAGAAGCAGCGGTTCGCTAGGGTAATTCTTCATCGAATTTCCACATGTACCTTGTTTTGTACCATTCACTTTAAGACCAACGAGTTTTCCCTGTTCTTCAATCGCTGTGAAGGCCTCAAGCACCGCTTGCTTGGATTTACCGATGATGTCTATGTCGTCCACATAGCCTAGGAGCACCTTGCGCACTTAATGCTCCAGTACTATGTTGAAGAAGTTACATGACAACGCATCTTCTTGTCTGTGCATGTTTGAAAGGACTCGGATGATCTGTTACCCATTTGCATACTGTACTGCGTATTGTTTAGCACTATGCGGCACAGCTGGGTCAGTTTGTTCGGGATCCCGAATTATTCAGACATCATCATCATAAGCTCTTGGCGGTAGATGCTGGCATAAGCAGCTTTGAAGTCGATGAAAAGATGGTGGGTTTCAACTTGAAATTCCCTGGTCTATTCCAGGATTTGCCTCAGTGTGAATATTTGGTCTATTGTTGTTCTGTCTGGCCTAAAACCACGCTGCGCTGGTACGTGCTGATTATTTTATTGCAGAACGGTTTAAGTCTAGGATTTTGTAAGTTTTTTGCTTGACATATTGAATAGCCTTTTATGTAGATGGAACAGATGGAACTTATCAACCAGTCAGTTTTCATTCATTTTCCCTGTCATACTTTGTTGATGATCTCGTGCATTCGGTTCATCGAGACACCTCCATATTTGAAGATTTCCACAGGCATGCCATCCCTCCCGGTGGACTTGTTATTTATTAGCTTGCTTTTTTACCTCTTCTGTGCTGGGTCTTCATTGGCTGGACTTGCTTCTCTTTCGTCATTGGCTCGCTCCACATTATGAGCATTCAGCATTCAGCTGCTTGAAAACATCTTCAGTTGCATGTACTTCGGTAATTAGGTTTCCTTCATTGTGTCGAAGAGCTTGTATCCCGGTTCTGAAACCAGAAGCTAATTTTTTCAACCTATTAAAGAAACATCGGGTGTTGTTCTTGGCCCGTGACTCTTCTAGTTTCTAGATCTTTGAACTGAGAAATTGCGGATGCTCTTTTCTTCCGTCATTTCTCCTTTTTGCTCGGTACTCTTCTCTTGTGGCTCTTGTTTTCCATTGCAGCATCTGCAAACGTGCATTTTCCGTCTCTCTTTTCAATCATCGTTTTTACATAAATTAAAAGTCCATAGGAAATCAGTACACTCTGGCGTATACGTACTTTTTTTTTTAATTAGTTGATTCTTGTACTAAACCGCCGCCGCCGCCGCAGCGCCGTGTCTAACAACTGAAGAAAACAATTGGCATCGATTTTGTAGGCTGATATTATGTGATTGCATTATAAAAGTAAATGACGAACAAGGTTAACTGATTCATTTGAGTTCTACTTGCTTTCCGAGTTGTTAAATTTGGACCAGTTTGTGTTCAGCATCCATGGAGCGATGAAATTTACTGGTTTTTCAATCATCAAGACAAAGACATAACATAGGAACACCACTTGCTACATGCAAATATCTTCTCAAACAATATGCTCTAGAATCAACAAATGCTAGACTGTCACAGGGCACCACCTGCCTAGCAACCAAACAAATATGGCCAAGCATAGACCTGAAACGGTCTTGATTACCCTGAGCAGACAAAACATAAGCTCTACAATAGGAGTCATAACAGGACACTGCCTCATAGGTAGGCATGCCTTGAGGCTAGGAGTTTACACAAACGACTTCTGTGGAAGCTGCATGGACGAAAAGGAAGAGGAAACAGTCCAACACCTTCTGTTAAAATGTCTGGCGCTCTCCAATAGAAGGCATAACTATCGCGGTAATCCCTTCTTCGATAATATCAGTGAACTGGCAACGATCGACACAAAATGTCTCTTTAACTTCATCAATAGTACAAAATGGTTTGTTTAAGTTCATTACTCTCCCATGAGTAACTTCTGTAGTGTTATCACAATGGACCCTTGAGTTCTAAGTGAGTCAGTTATACATCATCTAGACAGACACTCCAACCTAAAGTAACCTTCAATCATCAACGATCATCTGCTGCTGATAACGACATAGATATGATTGTACTTGTATACTTTTCTAATTCTCCACTTCTTCTAAAGTCCGTAAGCAACGTCGTTATAAGCTTTTATCACTAAAAAAACTCTTGATTGAAAATCTGGAATGCTAGAATCTACGCCTCTAAGCAAACTGTGGAAAAAAGAAATAAAAAATGAGAAGTCGTAAACTCCTTCCAAAACAATGCAAGTTTACTAAGTTTAAGAACATACTCGTAGCAATTTGGTTTGAAAGATAAATTGCACTCTTGGCGGGTTCAATTTCCAAAGATATAAGTCAAATACCCTTGCAGCGCTTGACCTAGTTTATTTGCTGTCGAGTGTAGGTTTGAATGCTAAACTTGGTTGTTTATTGACTTATAGGCCTATTGTCGAAATAAAGAATCATTAGCCGTCGTACTTTTGAAAAAAAGAAAAAACGGACACCAACAATGTTGCATTTTCTAATTATTAAGACACTCATTCAATGTCAATAAGCACAACCAAAACACAACCAAATAGATTGATCGACATGTGGCGCCTTGAAATCAGGCCAAATTAAAAAAAAAAAAACTCTGCCTAGACATTATGGGTGTGACGCACTACCCCAATAGCTAGGTGAGTGATTAATAAAGCATGAAATTCAATATAGATCTGTGGAAACACATTCAATTGATATTTGCATACCGATTGAGGCACAAACAGTTCTACCTTACAACTTACATTATGTTCCTAACATTATTAATACACGTAATTTATATTAAAGTTGACACTTTTGGTTACAAATTGTGTACAAAACAAAAAAATAAAATAAATAAAAAAGAGTGTGTGTTACAATATTTTCACAAAATCATAAACAATGACAGCTGTAGCCTCAGACCGCTACGCTACACGGTGTAGTTTTACGATATATCTGACAGCTGATGAATTTTGAAACAAAATAGAGAACAATTTAATTTATACCCTTGGTTGAAATGGTGATGGTTGATTTGAACCGATCTTTAATTCTCTGTTAAGTTCTGAGGCAAGGCATTTGTCAAAAAGTCAGCTGTACCCAACTTGGAAGATTTCGAGATGATGCCATCCGCTAAATCCTCATTCGGTTGCTCACCCGGCTTTAGCCTAAGCTGTTTGACCAATATGAAGTTTGAAGATTTTATTTTTAAGGTTCTTGGTGGTCTCTCAATCCCAAGTGATTGCAGCAAGTACGTGTGACAGTCCGAGTAATACAGTTATAATTTTTTGCTCTCGAAAAAGGCTCTAACTTCTTGCACGAAGTATGAGCTTACATCTCAAAGATCAACTGAACAATACCCATTTTCTGTTGAAGTAACACAAAGTTTTACTTTCTACCTTAGATCTGACTTGTAAAGGGTTTAAGTAGGTTCAAATGCTATAAATTCATTTGCATTCAGAATTGAGAGTCTACTAGCAATAAGTCTTCGTCTATCTCTTATTGTTCTCTCTCATTCCCTGCTAGGATTTTATTTTAGTTTCTTATTTTGTTTAGATTTTGTTAAACAAAGAATGTGGCCAGCTATTACACAAACAAAAATAAAGCAGCCTATTTAACAACAAAGTGTATTGGTTCATTGAACTTGAAGTTCTGTTGAACTCGTGCTGTTTAACACAGCACACATCAAGCGTACGCACGAGGAAATTAAATGAATTGATACTACGGCAAATCAGCCTACGTCTCGTCTCAGTCTTTGAAAAGAAAAAAAAAAAAACACTCTCCCTTCAACCCCACCATCATTTTATATCATACCAAAAGCAAGAAATCTTTCGGCCAACTGACGACGACTCGTTGACGACGACGATGGACTCTCCGCTTACGAACTCGGACGGGGTCTGCAGAAGCAGCAGCAGCAGCAACAGCAGAACGCTAACTATATTTGATTTGATTTTATTCAAAGTAACCAAATGCAATAAGAAAAAATCGACAAAAAAAATGTTGCTGTCACATCCCAATGCTTCTGGTGAGGAGCTGTTGTTGCTGCGCTCCGCAAGTCGCCGCCGCCGCCGGCCGCTACTGCTAAAACTACAAAAAAATAGTTGTGGATTGTGGTGTGGCTATATGTTGATCTGGTATCTTGTGCTTATTGCCTTACTCCGCTGTTGCATTGTTTTGTGCGTTATTGTGTAGTTTGATTGATATCTAGTGAGCAAAGAAACGCTGTAGCACAGCAGCAGCAGCAGCACGTAGAAAAAATATTTTACATGCGGTTTATTGCGGAGTTCAAGAGCGTCGGCGACAAGTGAATTGAACTTACGAGGTTATGGGTCTATCCAGAGACTTGTTTTTCTATTCTGCTTTGGTGAATTAAACTGCCAGTAGTGTTCATTATGCAAAATTCGTTATGGGCCATTTTGCTTCTGGGCTTGTATTATTTTTTTTTTTATGATGTTTTTTTTTCGCATTGGAAAGTATTTCACCTCGTTTTACCATGGGAAAACATTTTTTGAATAGAGACATTAGACCTTATTAGGTGGAAATAAATTCTGATGCATTGTTTCATATGACAACAGTTCCCTGATTCATTATAGGCCGATGCAATCAATTCGACAGGAACAATGTGAATTTTTCAGTCCTTAAAGACCGTGCTCAGGTTTTGTTAATCGCACTGACCTTACGAATAACTAGTAGGTACCGTTGAGAGCTTTCTATTCCAGATCATCTTCGCTCATTCTCGATAGATTGGAGGTAGCTCATGAATACATCGTGGTTTGATTCGTCCTTCCTCACAAACACTGTTTCCCAAGGTGGCTGTAAGATCTACCCATGTTATGCTGACGTATAGGCTGAATTACATTAAGGAAACAGATTTCAGATGTTTTATATCGCCTGCCTTTCTGTTAACAGCATGAATCAGAGAAGAGTTATTGGAAACCCAGTTGTCAAAATTGTTTCTGCCTGAATGCTAGAAAATGGGAATTTTGAGAGTGTATTGCAATATTTCAAAGTATTTCTTTTCTCTCTCTTTTTCACATCTGTGTACCTTTTTAAAAAAAAAAAAAAAAAACAATTTGCGAAGTTGGGAGGTTTCAACCTAACCCAGTTTAAGATCTATTTTTGAGTATTAGGACTGTTCGATTTTGTCTAAGTGAAGGGTTTTCCAATAAGAGGTATTTTTTGAGGTAAATGATCGAATGTTTATTTCATTATAAAGAGGGAGGTATGTCGTTAATAATGGAACACAACATCAGCCAAATGGCTGCCACGACCACGCTTACAGGACCATATCCTTTTCATGAAATTTTCCATAACCAAATCGCAAAGTGGGTGCCCTATGTCCTCGATAGGCTCACGAATTCCATCTTTGAGATCTTAAATCGACGCACGCTGGGCTGTTGGCGTAGACCTTATATCTTTCACGTGGCCCTAAAGGAAGAAGTCGCAAGGTGTTAAATCACAAGATCATGGCCAGTTGTGATCACCTCTTCGAGATATAACACGGTCCGGAAACTTGTCCCGTACTATTTTTATAGTGAATTTTAATAATTTCAATGCATTATTGAAGCGTGTATCGTTCCATTTTTATTAATGGCGTGGTTTCTACTTGTCAAATGTCAAAAAATGACAGCTTCAAAAGTCAAATAGCGGGCTATTTAAAATAATAGGTCCGTTCGTTTACTCCCTAAAACTGCCAATACTGCCATATTCTCCCACTTTTTCGTTCTTTTACTGCCACTTATTGTAAAATCTGTCACTTTTGAAGGAGAAAAATATTTCCCCTATCTACCGATTTTAGACACAAACATTTCTTGTGGCAGTTGTGTAAGTTGTGTCAAATTTTTTTTTCTATTATTTTTGACATTTCATCGTGTTCATGTGTTCACAAAAAAGTGACGTTTAAAAAGTGGGTGAATTTTGTGTTCAACGCGTTCTTTTACTTTTGTGCACATTTGTTTTTTTGTTTTTCTGAGAAATTTATCCCCACTCCTCGAAATTTGACAGTTTTTACACAAATTGCCCAAAAAGTAAAAGAACGGACCTAATAATGTCGTTTACCATTGGTATTTTTTTGACGTTTCTTTTTCTACCTCCAATGGAACGGGTTATGATGAAAGTGTCATTCTTCGAACGCTTCTGTTTTCACAACGGAAGGGTTCTGCTCTTCTCAGAAACATTCCGTCTGTCAAAGTCAGTCCAATGGAATGGTTTCAGAAGGCTTCTGGATTCTTCCGAATGCTCCTGGACTGCCAATGGAAAACGACATAACACCACTTATTGGAAAACCCTTTATTTTCTTGTGTGCACCCAAATGTTCACGCATACTTATGTTTTCTTTAAACTTACTTCTATGAAAGACAAGATGTCTCCTTCAATTTCCGAGAACCCTTACAATTCAAAAGCCTTATAGCTCAGATTTCCTGTTCCCCGAAATCCCAGAGTAAAGTGCAGTTCATAGCATTTTAAACTATTCAAGTGTCATTTTCTCTTCACCGAAATGTAGGTGTGTACAATTCATCTTTTTGTCTTTAATTCCAACAAAATCACAACATCATCACCCCTTTTACAAAAGTTCAATAACCGCATGAGTGTTTGATCTTCATTCAAGTATTAATTTTTGTTCGTCTTTTTTTGTTTTTGCTTTATTCTCTGTCGATGACTCTGTGATGTAATCACCTCATAACTCCATCAGAAAAATTAATATCGGGCGTCGTCGCGTCGGTCGGTCGGGCT
>CAKKXW010000002.1:89898614-89917105 GCA_920937365.1 Sphaerophoria rueppellii | reverse complement strand
CACTAAATTAAAAAAAAATTATATTGTATTTTATTAGTTTTTACAACAACCCATTAGGAAAGTTGTTAGGTCCCTCACAAAAAATATTTTTGATAGCGGTTGTTAAGGCGATTCATCCGATTGCAATTTGAAAAGCATCGGCGATACCCATGCATATGCAATGCCATGGCTCAATGTGATTAAATTAACTGGAAAATTTGAAATCATTAAAAAAATGCACAAAATTATGTTAACCACTTATTGATATGTTTTTTTTTTCGATTTTGTTTTTACCTATAAGGGTTGAGGCCAATTGTTGGCGATAGTTTTTATAAAAAACACTCCCTGGATTGTTGAAAGGATTACCCAACAACATTTTTGATTATTTTATGTTATATTAAAAAAAAATTAAATCACAGAATAAATTATATTTTAATTTTTGTTAAATCTAAATGCACTAAGACTTATCACACTGTTTTGATGTTTTTTTTTCTTTCTTTCTTTTTTTTCGCTCGGTTTAAGGAGTTGTAAAAAAATTAATTAGCTTCGCATCATAACAAATTGACGACTAAAATTGCGATACAATTTTTCTTGCATCTGAGAAACAAATTACATTGAACACATTTTGTTTTCGCTTTTTCCTTATATCTTGTATTGGTTTTTTATGCTATTTTTTTGTCTTGTTTCTTTTGTTTAAAGAAATTGGATGCTGTTGTTGTTTTTCTGTTAATATTTTGTGTGTATTCTATTAATTTCTGTTTCGAATATGTGTAGGTACGCTTCGATATTAAAAGATGTTTTTTTCCAAAATTGACGGTAAATATTTGTTCACAAAAGTTCTGTTATAGGGATGTGAATGATGAATTTTATTTGCGTTTGAAGTTTTTTTTTTTAATTTAATAAAATTGTTTTTATTTTTATTTTTTAATACTTTTCAACTACATGATTATATCATTGTTTGTTTTTTCTAATTCTTCGGCACTTTTATTTTTTGTTGATTTTATTTCCCGCTGATGCGCGATTTTATTTTTCAAATAATTTAAAATTCAACATTTGTCGAATAAATAAAATTAAAAGAACTTTAAAAATAATAAAACAAAAACAAAACAAAAAATCGAAATGATTAAACTTTCACCTGCGTGCACGGTTTTTATTTTAATTTAAATGAATTCTGAGCGAAGATGTAACGTAATCTGTGTCAGGCAGTATCCCCAACAGCACTTGCTACTACTGACCACACAAGCGAATATTGCGAATATAAGATACAAAAAAGACACCAAATCTTTTCCGTCCGTCTGTTTGTTGGTTTCGTTCGTCCGCCCGCCAGGTGTAATACTGCACTCTTAAACGTTGTTTTTTTGATTATTTCGAATCAGGCCTAGCTTAGCGATCACACTCGAAGAATGCTGAATCATTTGTTGTTTAATGTAAAAAACAAAAAACAAAAACAAAAAACAAGAAAAACAACCGAACCTTTCGCACTTTATTTTTGTTAAAGCTTACCACGGAGACCAAGACACTATGCAGATTAGATGATGATGATCTTGGTTTAAGGAACGCAACGGTTGGCTGGCAAATTGAGAAACCCACAGACCGACCTGTCGCCGTTGCCGCTGCATTGCCACCGCTGCCACCCGTCACCGCCATCGCCGCCTTACAGTCACCGCGTTCACTTCATGTTGTGATAAACTTGTTTTGGTTTTTGTTCAATGCACACTTTTTAATTCCTTTTTATTATTTTTCTTTTTTTTTTAATCAATAAAAACTTGAATTTGATTAAACAAACTAGGTTTTTATACTGATTAAAAATGTATGCAATATAACGAACCGAAAACAAAATACATGTTGCACTTGATCGGCAAACGAAAAAAAATATATTTATTTACCTTGCTTAGGCTGAGAGCCATAATATATGAGACAGGGTTGGAGTTGGAGTAATTGAGTTGTAATTGAAAGGGCCAATTACAAAGGATGTTGGTGGTGCAATTCATGGGGTGGCCTGCAAGTGGAAAGCATTTTATTTGGCCGTGTAAATGTCTAATGCATTGACAACCGAACTATTTTCATACAAACCTGAAAGCGACGGTTGAATTTCACGGTTGTGTATCCACAGTGGAACTTCTTTTATGCTTCAACTTCTAGTACGAAGGATTTTATGGTGTCCACATCGTCCGCACTCAGAATTGATGAGACTTTTACAAACCAGCCAATGATTCCCTTGCACACCGCAATCTAATCTAGATGTCGCTACTAAATAACAGTACGATGATTAAAGTGGAAAAGTAATGTTTATTACAAATAAGTCGAATGCAAATTGACCGTAATTTGTTTTTGTGTTATTTAACACTGCAGTGAGGCTGCGTCCGTCAATTCCATTTATGTATTTGAACAACGATAACAACTTAGAGGTGCTTCCACCAATGGCTTTTTCCGTCAATTCCTTTATTTGGCTGGAGTTATAGCTATTTCACGGGTGCCAAGCCGGTCATCAGACTCCTTTACTAGTGGTGCTGTCTAGTTGTTTTTTTTTTTCATTTTAATCGAAAAACTCTTTGAGTTCACATTTGGGATTTGAACCTAGGACCAGCTAGTTGGGAATCCAATGCACTACGCACTGCGCTATCAACTCCACTGATGTTTTGGTTTCCCATTGAAGACTTTTTATTGTTTATCAATTGCGATGAATAGACATGCATTTTTACAAGCTCCTCCTGAACGTGAATCCATTAAAATCCGCAGGAATGAAATTCTAAGAATTGCAGGTGTTGTTGTTGGCATTATCAACTGTTAATATAACCTCTTTCTCCTGATAAAGGGAGATATTATAAACTGCGCCAACTACAGAGAAATCAGCCTACTTAACATCGCCTTAAAGATCCTCTCTGCCGCACTCTGCGCATTCTCCAGCGTCATTGGCAAGGAGCTTACAGAATCTTTCGATATTCGATGTCACAAAAAAAAAAAATCAGAGATGGTGATACACTGTTATGCGATTTTCTAAACATCGTTCTTGGGAAGATAGAGCAAAAATCCATCGTCAACACCAGAGGCACTATCTTCCAAGAGTCTGTCCAACTTTTCGCGTACGCCGCTGATATTGATATAATGGGAAGAACACAGCATGATGTCATTGCCGCCTATGTGAGAATTGAGGCAGAAGCAGCAAAAATGGATTTAGCGGTAAATGAGGGAAAAACGAAGTTTATGCTGTCTTCGAGGAAGGACACCAAACAGCGACGGCTAGAACAGAACGTCACAATAGACGAATATGACTTGGAGGTAGTAAAGGAATTTATCTACCTATAAGGTTAGATTAGGTTAAAGTGGCTGTGGATACAGAATCCACACACTTAGGCCAAAAGAAAAGGCCCATTGTGATACCACATGAAAAGAATTACTTCTTACTAGTCGAACCATTTTGAGCTTTTTATAAAGCGAAGAAGATATTTGATATCTTTATTAGCTAGTTCACTGCGATTATCATAAAAGGACTCTCCCAGATGAAGTTTGCGTCTTAGTGAAAGAGCAGGGAAGGTGAGAGATTGTTTCCTCTTCTTCCTCGTCCATACAGCTCCTGCAAAAGTCATTTGAGGCTACACCAAGTCGTGTTGTGTGTCTGCCTATAAGACAGTGTCCCGTAAGTACACCTATTAGGGAGCTACCATTTCCTGTGATGTCTCTATGGTCCGGCACCCAACAGAGGTGAATGTTAAATTGCTGCGCCATCTCCATAAGAGACGATCGACAATCGAGGGCCGTTTGAGATTTGGTTGAGACACCGTCAAGAGATTTAATAGCAGCCTGACTGTCAGAGAAGATGCGGATATCCGAAGTTGATATCACGTTTTCTCTTAGCCAGGAGAGAACCTCTTTAATCGCTAAAATTTCCGCTTGGAAGACGCTACAATGATTTGGGAGGCGGAATGAGATGCTTAGATTAAGCCTTTCGAAGTACACACCACTACCAATACCAACTCCATCACTTATCTTGGATCCATCTGTTTAAAAATGAATGCTTTTGTCATCCAGAAGTTGATTGTCTTCCCATTCATCTCTGGATGGAATGGATATGTGGAAGTTTTTACCAAATTGGGGTTTTGGAAAGGTGTAGTCTGTGTACTTTGGTATAGATCCAAAGTTCAAAATGATGGAATGTCCCACATTATTGTTGGTCCATTGAGATGAGGCGTTAAGTCTTATAGCTGTACTCGCTGCCGCTTGTTTGATGAAGATGTCGAAGGGTGTCAGATGGAGGAGAGTGTCCAACGCTGCTGAGGGTGTGGTTCTCAATGCCCCGCTTATGCAGAGACATGCAGTGCATTAGACTCTGCTGAGTTTGTCACAGTAAGTGACTTTCTCCAGTGCAGTCCACCATACATACCTATAAGCTCCGCTATAAATACGGCCAATAACACTAGCATGGTGATCAGACGAAGAATAACTTAAGCTAATCGCTGTTTTGTTGTGCTGAGAAAGCAACTGAGTAGGAAAACCCTCTTTCAACTTAGGTAAAATTATACAACACTCTAATCATCTGTATGGTATAGAAGCGTGGACCTTGACAAAATCAGAGGAATGTTTCGAGAGGAAAGTTCTACGGGTCATCTTCAGCCTTTTCTGTGCATTGATAGCGATGGGGAAGAAGATACAACAGCGAACTTTACGAGTTGTGCAACGACATGGACCTAGCCAGAAAAGTGGCTTAGATACGTTGTCCTAGACTCTTTAGTTAGTTACTTAGAGTGTTGGGATGTCGGAAGCGAGATATCTGATTGACTGGAAAAGAAGAGTTAAGGTCTTTGATGATGTTAGTTGGCACATATGTCATGTGATTTGACACATTTAGATTATTCCTATGCGAAAACATAAAACATGAACACTCACTTCTTCCAAGCCTTCCTTTCTTCGAAAATGTTCAAAATTTATTTAAAGAAAATAGATATCAAAGATGTTTATAGCCAATGAGAAAAGAGGATGATCGTATTGACACTTAAATAAAGCTCCTCCTATCAAAAACATTGACAAAGTTGTTGTGAAATAGAAAGATTAGTACAATATGCAACATTATTCATCAGGTGTCACTCATCTTTCCAAAAACACGTGGTTACAAATTTAACAACAAAATGAAGTCTGTTTTTCAAGACATAGTTTGAGTATCAGAAGAATAAAACAGAAACAGTATTTTTAGATCCATCTGTTTAAACAAAAAACAAAATAAAAAAAAAAAAACAAATTTAGAAACAAAAATACAAATAAGAAGAAAAAGACCGATTTATGTCACGAAAGATGTTCAGTTAAATAAAAAACAAAATTCATAGCAAATACCCCCAATTATGCTTAGTTTTTTTGTATACAAAATATTGAGTTCAATTGATCTAAGCATATTATCAAATATCTAATTAAAATTTAAAAACAAAGAGTTTCAAGGAAAAGTGTATTTACAGAAAAACAAACTGAGCTGTTTAAGACACTTAAAATGGTAGGAAATGAAGGTTATTTCTCTTGTAATTAAGGTGTTACTAAGAACAGTCAAACAAAAGAGGTTGTGTGCCTTAGTTGTTTACTAAATCTTGAGTCTAATTTAATAGCATTTTTGACATCAATTTTTCGTAGTAACAGTTTAAACTGTGTCGTAGTTCCACAGTGTTAACATCATCACTTTTCATTTTTGAGTGAAGTCTGGAAAGTAGAACTTCTATATCAATCTTGTCACCGTTTGAGCTTTGAATGGTTTAATGCTCATAAACAACAGCGTCTACAATATTTGACTGCACGTTCGGCCGGCCATGGACATTTTGAATCATAATTTGTGGTCAAGCAGGACCCCTAGGAGACGTCACAACGCATCTAAAATAAAGTTTTGTTTTTCTTGTTTCAGTTTTTGCTCACAAGAAGCAATCTTTACGGTCTACGCTCGTATGTACAGTCCTTCATAGTTGCAAAGCACAATCAGAGATTGAATGGAGTGAAAGGAAATAGTCAAGTTGTAACGAACAAAATGCGAAAGAAGAACAAACTCAGTAGTGAGGTAATGATGCAAGTCAAGTTGTTGTCGTTGTCGAGGATCTCCTTCTCCGTGTAGGTGTAACGACCTTCAGGTTGTTGCTGGTCCACCATGAGAGATTCTCCAACAGGTATTATAGGTACACAAGTCAAGAGAGCAAAGCCAAACAACATCAACAGTTTGCACTGTGTACCACCATCATGGATTGCATCTCGTCCGATTCGGTTCGGTCCATAGAAGAAATAAGTGCTTACTAAAAATAATCCATGGCTATAAGCGTAACATAGGGAATTTGTATTTAAAAAGTGTGTTTATGCTCTGCGGCGCAAAAAGAGGCGAGCTTGTGTCTATTTGCGTCTATTTCTGAGTTGCATTTGGTCAAGTCTAGCTAGGATCGACAATTTGAACAAAAATTGATACCATTGGATCTTGTTTGGCTTAAAATAGAAAAAGAGGTTTTGGTGTGTTCGTTTTGTAATAATATATGCTTCTTGTTTTATGTAATGAAAACAGCTTGCTGCAATGGATCGGTATTCCTGGAAAATTGGTTTGTTTTTTATGTATTTAATAGTGAGGATGAAAAGTTTTCGGACACGTGTTAATTATGAGTATATGTATCCACATTAGTGATGATCTGCAATCTAAAAATGGTTTTTAATAGTCCGCTCTTTTTGCCTTTGCAAAACCATTTGTATGTAGGAACATGAATACAAAAGATTCAAGCTCGAAGGTAGGTACCTCTGAACCTCCCACAAAGTCTTGTTTTATCTAACCTCTTAACAAGGCATTTATCATTCAATCCACTACATGGGCTATAAAAATCGAAAATAAAACACTTTTCGCACATAATTTAACCATAGACCGCTCATGAACTAACCGTTACTTTCATTATATCAAGTAACCACTTCCACATTGTCTTAGAACTTTGAATAATGTATTGATTATTGGAATCACGTTATAGGTTTCCCTGAAAACATTTTATTTTTAAAGGTTGCATCGGCCGGCGGCGCGGCGGCGGCGGTGGTTCGCGGCGTCTATAGTAAGTACGTGTTGTTTTATTTTTGGCTACGATATTATTTAATACCATTAATATGGCGTATGTATAGGTTTTATCTGTTTTTTTGCTGAATCAAATTTTTGTTTACCTTTTTGAGTTTTTTGTCATAAGATTTGCGAACTAATTTTTCGAGTCAATTTTTGTTTACCTTTTAGGGTTTTTTGTCATAAAATTTGCGAACCAATTTTTCGAGTCAGTAAGCGGTACACAGGCTTGCATTTTGCTACATAAAAATTAAAAATAATTGTTGTAAGATAAATGAAAGTTGTTTGCCTGGTAGTCAATGCCTTTTCCTCTATTCGCCGAATATCGGAAGTATCGATTAAAAAATAAATGTAAGCACCTACAGTTTTTGCTCCTACTGGTATTTAAACATGCCATTTTCGTTCAATTTAACGACATATGTACGTTGAGTACTTCCTGGTGAGAATAAATATGTTCATAGTTGGTAATTATTGGTAAAAATAGATTTTCTTTAAGGTCAATAATTTTATTTTTAATACAAGAAAAAGATTATTTACGCAATCTCTTCCCACAAAAAAAAGGAAACGAGTCTTTAATGGTGCTTTATATAAATAAATGTCACCCAGAGGGTCTTTCTGTTTTGGTTCATTGAAATTCCTCCTTCTTGCAATATTTTAGACCAATCAATAAATCAACAAAGAACATTTTTTATTTCGGAAGTTTTGTTGACCTTTAAAATAAATTTGTATTGTTGACGAAAAGCATGATATGCAACTATTGACGCTTGTCTGCTGTCTGGAGTTGCTCTCGGAATATGTGCAAAACCATTTGTATAAATATTGAATATGTCAAATGCATTGCGTTGTTCATTATTTGACTTTAAAAAAGGCCACGGTTTCAAAAGCAGAACCAATCAGTTATGACTGAGATAAGAATAAATAAACTGTGAGACTTATTTCAAAACTAACTCGCTTTGTGTTTTAAGTAACATAACCAAACAAAATAGAGGAAAAAGTTGAATTATGTCAACATTACACCATATTCATTCATTCTCCACCTTGGGGTGCTTGAATCTTTCCAAGTAACACAAGGGAGTACGATGCAGTGATGCAATATCCAGAGTTATTACTAGTGAAGGCAATGTGCATGAAACATAAAAACCTTTGTAATCGAGAGTTACAACGTCTAGACTGAGCACTTTAAGTGGCATTAAGTGAATAATAAAAAAAAATTTTATTTTCAAACGCAGCTGAATATTAAAATGTCATAATTGGAAGAAGTGATATTTCAGAGTAATTTTAAATTGATCTGAAAATGTTTTCCCGTTTATATCCTTTCTGAATATTGTCTTGATAATATTCTTCTTTTGAGTCACTCAAATTACTGACTAAGGACATTAAAATCTACTGGCGTTTCTGGTTTTTTTTCTGTATTAGTAAATTCTAGGAGACTCGAAACGATGAGAATCATGGAGAACGAAGTGTTTGAATTTTTCGTTCAATTTAATTCCTTTTGAAATTTTGTGGTTTTTTGATTGAACACGCTATGGAAAGTTAGTATCTTAGAACGTGTAGGGTAGGTAGGATTAGACAATTCATTTTCAAAATGGAAAATAAAGTTTCCGAAAACGTTAAACAAAACTATATAAAAAAAACAAGCAGACCCGACGCACTTTGCTTCAAAGGCTACTTCAGAATTCAATGTATGTTTATTCATACATAACTTCTTGATTTCAAAGCTAAATACATAACAATATTTGTAAGCTATACTGAATGCAAGCGGAAATGTAGTCTTGATAAGATGCTTAGCTTGTCAAATAATGATTCCAAGCAAATAGTATGTTATTCGGCGAAACGCAATTTCTGCAAAATTAAAGGCTGTTTAAAGTTAAATTGAATAAAATTAAACAAAAAAAAAACATAGAGTATTTGCAGTTTCACTTAGAAAAACCAACCAATTATTTAATATATCAACAAGGGGACAAGGATATCTCCAACCGTCAACCAGATTAATCACATTGTGATCGACGCATTCCCGACACTTTTCTAGCTTGCAAGATGTCCGCACATCGACTCGGACCACTACCTTGTTATAATCAAGGTACGAATGCGGATATCTCGATCAAGGCCACCACGTGAAAATGCTAAGAGACAATTTCGACGTCAAACGGCTACAATCACAAGAGATTGCTAGATCTTTTTCCGATCGTGACTCTGAAACCCTCCTTAGAAGTCCTTTGCTGAAAGAACAATATGTAGAGAATCAGTGGCAACACAGCCATCAGAGATACCGCCTCTGAAGTGCTAGAGTTTACACGGCCACCACAACGAAACCACTGTATCTACTGGTTTGACGATGAGTGCCGGCGAGCACATGCAGCTGAACAACAGGTATACAAAGTGGTGCTGTAAAACCGCTCGCGAAATCTACGAGCAGAAAAGAAGAAAGGAGCACAAACTTCTCAGAAGGAAAAAAAGGGAGTATGAGAAGCACGCGATCGAGGAGATAGAGGAATGTCACAACAGGCACGAGGTTCGAAACTTTTACAAAAAGGAAAAACAAACCACCACGGGTAATACAACCCGAACGGAAGCCTGTAGAGACCATCAAGGGAGCGTCGTAGTGGAACCACAGTCTGTGCTGAGGATATTGGAAGACTACTTTTCGAAGCTGTATTATGGCGATAACGAGCGAAATTCCGCCAGCTTTACAGAACCGTTCAATTTGGGTCGAGCAGATCACCAGTTCCACATAACAAACATTGATGAAGTGAAGATACAAAGCAGCTGGAGAATATCTGGTTCAGAGTGTGAACCAGTTCATCTGTAAGATTTGGTTGGGGGAAAGCATGTCCGACGAATGAAACCTCAGCATCGTAAGTCCGATCCTCAAGAAAGGAGATCCCCTGAACTGCACCAACCACAGCTGTGTGAAGCCTTTCGTCAACAACTAGAAAGGTTCTTATCAGTGTGGAGAACACCCAGGAATTTAACATCGATACAACCTTTTCATCGATTTCAAGGCCCCATTTGACAGCGTCTTTCCAACTATATGACTATGGAAAACTCACGCTGTTCCATCATGGTTGGAAAAAAACTAACGGATGCATTTGATGTCAAAAAAGGTTTTAGGTTTTTACTGGATGAACACAGCGTGATGTCAGTGGAGCGTTCAGCGGTCGTGAGCATTGGACGGAGATGGAGGCCAGAATGATGGGCCTAGCGGTTAGGGACGGACAAGACCAATATAATGCTGTCAGCAAGAATACCAAACATCGACGTCTCGGAGCCAAAGTCAGTATAAATACATTTAACTTCGAGGTAGTAAGGGACTTCGTCTACCTAGGATCGGCTATATGCTCAAACAGCAAAACAAGCGCTGAAATCAAACGAAAATCACTCTTGTCAATCGCTCCAACTTTGGACTTAGAAGGCAATTGAGTAGTAAAGTCCTCTCTCGAGCAACTAAGGTATCACTGTACAAAACCCTCATCATCCCAGTCCTAATGTATTGTGCAGAGACATGGACCATGTCAGCTTGGGGCTGCTTCGAGAAAAAAATGGAGAAGAAGATTGAATCAAGAACTGTACGAGGTGTTTAGCGGTACTGACCTAGCTAGAAAAGTAACGGTCCAACGACTTAGATAGTTGGGTCACTTGGGAGCGAATGGAAAGAAACGCTCCAACCCGTATAGTTTTCGATTTCATAACTCGGAGGGACGTTGCAGAAGTGGAAGACTGCGACTCAGGTGGAGCACACAGATGGTAGAGGACCTGAACCAACTTGGCGTGTGAAACTGGAGACAGCTAGCCGAGCTGGCTGGAGAAGTTTGTTGGGTGAGGGCCTGGTCCGACTTGGACTGTAGCGCCACCATAAGTGAGTAAGTTAGCTGGACCATAACTGAATCAATTTTCAAAATTTTACAATTTGCTTAAGAGAAATTTTAAAAAACGAGTACAATCCCAGGTGGGTTGATATAATTCGACATCAAAAAACATTGGGTGATTTTTTTCAAGCTTCCCCTTGCCGTTCTTGCTAGTGAACTGTGACAAGTTCAATATCTCAAATAGGAAGTTCTAGTCTAATAGTTCATGCCAACAAATTTAAACCCGAATAGTTTCTGTTTCTCTCCAATATTTAAAACTAGAACCGAAAATCCCTGAAGCTGTTTATTATTTTGTTTACATCTCAAAATACTAGTTTCATTTAATGCCAATGTCAATGTTCATTGGGGAACACCTTATGCTTATTTTTAATCTATTCAAATTAAAACACAAATTGTGACGAGCATTTAATTCATTTGTTTCTGTTTTCACTAGAGTAGTGCCAAAAAAATAATAAAATACAAACAAAACAGAGTCCAAATGTTCAATATTAGCAATGCGGGGCCGGCCGTTTGCCCAAGGAACATAATATTATTGAACAAGTTCGTCTACTAGTATAACTGGTACCAGTTCATTGTCTTGTACCAACAAAAAAAAAAAAAAAGGCAAATCTCTCTTGTTGTTAGGGGGCATTGTTTTCGTGATTAGTAATCAAAATATCAAAATAACAATAAACAAAAATTTATTTCACAACATTCTTGGTATCATTAAGTTTGCCCCTCGATCAATTTTGGTTGGACCTGCTTTTTTTCTGAATCATACTTTTTTCTAATGAGGTAGCACCTAACCAATTTCTCGTAATGACTTCCAAAAACTACTTAATGTCCACTTGCTTTTGTCTTTCACACAAGACATTTTTGAAATTTTGAAAATGTGGGTCACATCCAACTGGTTATTATTTATTACGCAAAACCCGATGAACATCAAATGAAATAAAATTGAATCAATGTCTAAAAATATAAAACTTTCTTGCATTCATTTTACGTAAAATGTTACTCTTTGAGTTAAGATAAGATAAGATATGCACCAATGGTGATGATAATGATTAAAGCAGGATTGATGTATCACTCGGTGAATCTTTCGTTGTAGAGATGTTTTATCGCGAAATTCGGCTAAAAGGAGGACAGAAGCAAGATTATGCAGCTTAAGGACCATACAAGTGTTCATTGCTATTATGAGGTTTATAAATGTCTCGTTGTGCATAAGGGTTGTCTAGCGTCTTAAGTGGACTAATAGATAGGACTTTTGTTGTCAGGATCCCCGGCCATCATCCTATCACGGTTATATGTATTTGATTCAAAACGGTGGAGATTGGCTTTTTTTTAGAAGAAGGCTACTTTAGGAGTGATTCCTTTCGAAGTTTAGTTGGTAGCGCCGGCATTCAACGTCTGTCAATGTTCGGTACAGTCGAGGGATTGCATAGTTGTCAAAATGTGATGAAATTTTAAGACAGTCGAAGCATGGTAGTAAGTAGATCTTACTTACTTGCTTATGGTGGCGCTACAGTCCAGGTCGGACCAGGGCCTCACCCAACAAACTTATCCAGCCAGCTCGGTCCCTGGCTAGCTGTCTCCAGTTTTGCACGCCAAGTTGGTTCAAGTCCTCTACCACCTGTGTGCTCCACCGGAGTCGCGGTCTTCCCCTTCTGCGACGTCCTTCCGGATTAGATTCGAAGACTCTACGAGCCAGAGCATTGTTTTCCATTCGCTCAACATGACCCAACCATCTAAGTCGTTGGACCTTAACTTTTCTGGCTAGGTCAGTTTCGCTGTACAGCTCGTACAGTTCTTATCTTCTTCGTCTCCATTCTTCATTAATGCAGACAGGACCAAAAATAACTCGAAGAATTTTTCTCTCAAAGCAGCCCAAAGCGTTTTCATCAGATGTTGTCATAGTCCATGTCTCTGCACCATACATGAGGACCGGGATGATGAGGGTTTTGTAGAGTGTCACTTTAGTTGCTCGGGAGAGGACTTTACTACTCAATTGCCTTCTAAGTCCAAAGAAGCAGCCATTGGCAAGAGTGATTCTTCGTTTGATTTCAGAGCTGGTGTTGTTGTCTGAGTTGATAGCGGATCCCAGGAAGACAAAGTCCTTAACTTCCTCGAAGTTAAATCTGTCTATGTTGACGTTTGCTCCAAGACGTCGATGTTGGTAGTCCTTTCTTGTCGACAGCATTAACTTAGCCTTGCCCTAGTTAACCGCTAGACCAATCTTCCTGGCCTCCGTCTCAAGGCTCACAAACGCTCCACTGATATCACGCTGTGTTCTTCCAATTATGTCAATGTCGTCTGCGTATCCTAGTAGCTGGACGGACTTTTGAAAGATTGTGCCTCTGTTGTTGACATTTGCACAATCTTTTCAAATCTTTTCAGAAATGATGTTGAAGAAATCGCATGACGCATCGCCTTGTCTAAAACCTTTTTTTGACATCCGTGAATTTTCCATTGTCATCTTACACAGACGGATGAGTTTTTCTGGGATGCCAAAACTAGACATTGCTCTATATAGTTCTATATAGTTCTCTATAGACGCTGTCTGAAGCCACACTGATAAGGACCTACCATGTTGTTGACGAAGGGCAGACAAGATCTTATAGGTGATTTAAGGAGACTTATACCTCTGTAGTTGGTGCTGTTCAGGGGATTTTCTTTTTAAAGGATCGGGCATACGATGCTGAGGTTCCATTCATCGGGCATGCTTTCCTTCGACCAAATTTAGCAGATGAGCTGGTGCATGCTCCTTACCAAATCATCTCCAACTGCTTTATACAGTCCGGCGGATAGCTCGTCTGCTCCAGCGGCTTTGTTCGACTTAAGTTTAGATATCGCTATCTTCACTTCGTCCATGTCGGGTGGGTGGAATTGTTGGCCTTCTGCACCCAAATTGAATGGTTCTGATGGAGTTTTGCTGACGGAGTTTTGGTCGTCATCGCCATTATACAGCTTGGAAAAGTGGTCTTTCCATTTTCTCAGCACTGACTGCGGATCTACTACGATGTTCCCATGATGGTCTCTACAGGCTTCAGCTTGGGGTGTAACCTCCAGGACGGTTTGTTTCACCTTTTTGTAGAACTTTCGAACCTCGTTCCTGTTGTGACTGTTGTGACATCCCTCTATCTCCTCGCGTGCTTCTCATGCTCCCTTTTTTTGTCTTTCTGAGAAGTTTATACTCCTCTCTCCTTTTCTGCTCGTAGAGCTCACGAGCTGCTCGTGTCCTTCTTTGCAGCGTTGCTTTGTATGCCTCTTGTTTAGCTGCATGTGCTCGCCGGCATTCATCGTCAAACCAGGGGTTTAGTCGTGGTGGCCGTGTAAACCCTAGCTTTTTAGAGGCGGCATCTCTGATAGCTGCTTGGCAGTGTTGCCACTGGTTCTCTATATTTTGTGCTGGCAGCAAAGGACTTTTGAGTAGATTTTCGGAGACACGATCGGAAAAAGATCTAGCAATCTCCTGCGATTGTAGCCGTTTGACGTCGAATTTCCTCCTAGCATTTTCGCATGTTGACCTTGATCGGGATATCCGCATTCGTACCTAGGCTACAACAAGGTAGTGGTCTGAGTCGATGTTGGCACCTCGGAATGTGCGGACATCTTGCATGCTAGAAAAGTGACGTGCGTCGATCGCAATGTGATCAATATGGTTGACGGTTGATTGGTCAAGAGATTTCCATGTTCCCTTGTGGATATCGAGATGTGGGAATCGCGTACTTGCTACCGTTACGTCTCACCCCTCAGCGAAGTTGATTAGCCTAAATCCGTTATCGGAGGTGGTTTCGTGTAGGCTTTGTCGTCCGATTATTCTACCAAAGATTTCTTCTCTACCCAGCTTAGCATTAAAATCTCCAAAGATTTTAATGTCATTGCTAGGGCATTGCTCATAGGTCTTGTTGAGGAGGTCGTAGAGCCTGTCTTTGGTATCTTCATCCTTTTCCTCTGTAGATCAGCTTTTAAAAAGAAGGTACACATTTTCTGCCATAGATATGCCTGTAGAAGTTATAAGATTTTCTGGTCAATAAAATATATATCTACGAGGATGTAGGCAGACAAAGTCTTTATCAAATGGACGAGTTCTTTGTTCGCAAAAGCATGACAAATCTCCAGAACCTGACAATCCAACTTCAATCTTCAACCAACAATACAAAAACCAAAGTGCATAAGCCTTCAGCTTGTCCTTCAAGAGCTTTCACTGGATATATCCAGGAAGTTGTGAATGCAACAGTGGATGCAAACCGCATTGAGGATTACTGTCTTTCCACTTCTGAAATGGAACGAACCAGATCCTATTTGTGTGACGAATTGGCCGAGTTTCTTCGGGTAAAATTGGCTTCGCCTCCAAAGTCCTCTCACAACTCGTTAAACTCTGCTACGAAAAAATTTCAATCACGACGAAATAATCCAATAGAGCCTTCAAACATGAATAATTTTCTGAGTCAGCTTCAGGGTTTGACGATGAATGATCAATTAAGTGCTCCGCAGTCAGACCTCACTTGTTGAAATATGTTGCCTATCTCCAGAAAAATGAGGTACAGACTGCATTGCTGCTGTAGCTTGGACATCCTTTCCTTTCCGCTGCCTGGATCGGCCTTAGGGTTCCTGTAGGCCTTAGGTCGTAAAGGTGGTATAGGTTGCAGAGATTCTGTTACGATGGTAAACCAAGAAGATAACAGCGCCGAATAGACAAGGAAGAATCAGCGAGGACTAATCAAGAAACAAAAGAAGCTAAAGTTCATTCCTTAACATGGCTCAAACTTCCATTCTCTTTCTTTCCCTCAGATGGCAGTGCACTGGCGGATGATTGGGGACATTCTTACTCTAATCATGTACTTGGATCTTATGATCTCACTCACTTCGAGGAGCATACAAGATATCTAGCTCCTGCATACAAGCTTGGTAATTGTTTCCTTAAGTATTTCCAAAGTTCAAAATTTTCTTGCAATCTCAAATGTTTTATCAATTTAAATGAATCTGTTTACAGACGTATCTCGTGCAAATTTCAATCAAACTCGTTCGAGCCATTGTGGGACCTATTAAAAAATGTTACATCTAAAACATCTTTTGTCTTAATATTAAGAAGTTAAGTTTATTTTTCATTCCATCATTTTCATAATTGTTTCAATACTTTTTCCTTTCGTTTCGGGTACAAATAATATCACAAAAATAGCTCCAGCTAAGCAACAACAAGCAAACACAAACATCGTTCCATGCATTCCCAATGAAAATGTCATCAGTGGAAGGAACTGGAAACATTATGAGTTTTTAACCAATAAAAAACAAAACGAATTCAGGAGAAAGCAACTCACCTTCAGTACAAAAAACGCAAACACCCACAATACCTCCATGCAAATCATGCAACCAATATTTCGAATTTTCGGCGGCATTATCTCCGAAACAACTAAAAACGGAAGCGTCAAAACTCCCATCGAACCAACACAAACCGCCAGTGAGAAACTTGCAATCGGAATCCACTTAAATCCTTCCATTTGATAACCATTTTCACTGAGGTATGAAAATAGTCCCAGCGAGGACAAACCAAATCCAGTTCCAATGGCTGATGTTGCAAGCAGAATCTACAAGTTAACACACACATTTTTTTTTTGATATTTCTTTTGGACAATTTTAAGACGCGTTTTACCTTTCGTCCTGCGCGTTCTACAAGCATTGTTGAAATATAAGACCCAATCATTTGAAGGATACCAACAATGATAGCTGAAACCGTTGGTGACAAGCTTGACCCAGCTTGCTTGAAAATTGTTGCAGTGTAATTGAGCATGGCGAAGCATCCACAAAATTGATTCAAGGCCATCAAGGCTATGCCAATTACAAAAGCCTTTCTCGCAATTGTATTATCTAGAAAAATCGAAAAATGTATTTTTTGTATCTTTAGTTCAATGTTCAATCGAATGCTCACTAAAATCCCTCCATTCCAATGGCCCACTTTCACTTGTTGGCCCGACGTGTTTGGTCTCCACAAAGTTGATTTTCAATTTCTCCAATTCTTCCTTAAATATTTCGGTTTGTTGTTTTGATTCTCTTCGGCAATTTCTAAAATACTGCAATGATGCTTCTGCTGCCTTTAAATGAAATGGTTAAACATGAAAGTGCATTTCCAGGACATTACAAAAAAACCTCATGTTTGTTGGACTTCATCAAAAATTGTGGCGTTTCCGGCAAGAACGCAACTCCAAACAAGAACATCAAAGGCAATACAGCTAAAATTAATGGTACGGCCTTATAGGGCAAAAAGTTGCCCAAAATGAAAACAATGAGAATCCCGAAATTGCAGGAGAGTACCAAAAACGAACCAATTGTTCCACGAACTCTGTTAGGTAAAAAATTGTATTTTGCACTTTAAATGATTAGTTGGTCGTTTACCGGTCTTCCGTTATCTCAGTAACATAGACTGGTACTAATGAAAACGAAGCTCCTCCTGCCATTCCACCGACAAATCTAGAGGCCAGCAGGTAGTTAACATTTGTTGCAAATGGAATCAAAAGCCAGGAAATCTAAAAAAAATATAGATTGATATAAGAAGCTAAAACAACGAATATACTTTGGAATACTCACTAGCGACGGCACAGCTAGTAGAAGCAACGAGATTTTTGTGCCACATTTCTCTGCAAACCAAGAGAAGAGAAGACTTCCAACGAAACCACCAACGCACAGCATGGCACCGACCCAGGATGCTTGTTCGTTTGTCATTGGTCCATGCTCGAAGGTTGTCTCTGTTGCTGATTGAAGTGTGAGAAAGCCTGCCGAGGGCCATCCACAGAAAGCTCCATAAGACACAGAAGCAATGTTGACTGAAATGAAAATAATAAAAATATTGATCTTGATTTTGCTAGGAGCGGAAGTAAAAAAAATTTGTTCTTTTTGCCTATGAACTAACCAATCACCCCTGCAAAGTATTGCAAGATGACTGTCCTTGAAATCATATTCAATTAAAACAGACTTCAATAATTCTACTTGATGCAAGAAACAACCACGAAATTCGTAGAATTCATTTCTAAGTCGCACTACGTTTTGAACTTATTTCAACAAAACAATATCACAAACAAAAATGTATCCTTCGAAAATTTGATTGTTAAGCGCTTTGAACTTACTGACTTAACAAATACGATTAATTAAAAATCAGACTTGTCAAATGAACTCATTTGAGAACAAATAAAAGCAACTGGTTTTGGTAACGATGAAGCCTTCACCTGGTTATTTACTCAAGTTAAACTGCCCTTAATATTGTTTTTAGAAAAAGAACCTTATTTGCATTTAATTTTTCATGTTTTCGAAAAGCTTGGAAACAGATATTATCTTGTGTTAAATCTTAAATAAATGTGTTTATGGAATAAAAATATAAGAAGTATAGAAAATTATAAGTTCAAACTAGCTTAGTATTTTTTTTTTATATTTTTGAAAGGAAAGCTTTATGAAGTTTGATTTTTGTAGGGTTGGGGTCAAAATTCTGCCGGGGTCAAAATTCTTTTGTCAAAATTCTGCTTTCAAAATTCTGCTTTTCAAAATTCTGCTTTCAAAATTCTGCTTTTCAGAATTCTGTTTTTCAAAATTCTGCTTTTCAAAATTCTGTTTTTCAAAATTCTGTTTTACAAAAT
>CAKKXW010000002.1:89747487-89884456 GCA_920937365.1 Sphaerophoria rueppellii | reverse complement strand
ATAGTTTCTTTAAACTTATCCTAACTATGATCAACTTATAAGTTACATTTACTTATAACGTGTCCTGAGCTACAAGCCTTGTTAGAAACTATTTAGCACCCTTTGTTGCATACCGAGACGCAAGACCAAGCCGGGATGGCTTTTGTTTTAAACCATAATTTACGAGTAAGAACAACCACGACACAAGCACACAAATCATCCAGAATAATTTTTCAACACGCGAAGCATCTTCATCAACTATGAATTTTGCACCGTGTAAAGTGGAGTTCTTCAAGTATTCGTTCAGAATCCTTGCCAACCTAGACATAGTGTTTTACAAGAATGAGCATTTAATACCAAATTTTGTTTTCGGTAGGGCCGAACCAGAACGCAGAGCCATACGTTGTTTCCCACGATTTATCAAAGATTGTTCCGAACATCGAGTCCTGTGCAATATTCATTTACATTGAATATTCAACTAGTATCAATCCTATTCAAATTTCTTTGATAAAATCACAGAACGGTTAATGATACTTAATAATAGATTAGCAGTTCAAGTACCCTTTGTGTGTTGTGTAATGTTAACTACAGATTTGTAAATCATTCCAAGTGAGAGATTGTTTTTAGTATGAAAATATTGAAGAAAGAGGTTTGGCATAAATCTTTGGGATTTTCGCTAGAACTTTGCAATTTAAACTATAATTTTTTTTATAAATATACAAAGGAGAAGTTTAAATTCTCGTGAATTTTAAACTTTTTATGCAAACGACCTGTCCTCCCTCTAGCATGAAAAATCTGGGGCTGAATCATTTCCCAAAAAAAAAAAACAATTGCTCGTAAAGAATTATTTCAATGAAGAATTTAAATGCTTCGTTCTCCATGATTCTCATCGTTTGGTGTCTCTTAAAATTTCTGTTTTTGAAGAAGAGTGTGGCCTGATTGAGTACTGAGGACTGTTAGAAAAAACAAAAAGCATACCAGATCGATCTCCTTAATTCTCATTACTTTGAGTGACAAAAAGGATTAGTCAAAATATCGTTCTTCCAAGTCAACTATTCAACGTTTGATGGTCAAATCGACTCCACCGACTCAGTGATTGTTCACTGAGTCGGCACCCGCACCCGTACCTCAACGCAACGCGAGATCTGACGAATACGTCTCCGCGGTTAGTAAAAGTGACTCTGGGGCTGAAATCAAATGACCATACGAAGCTTGTCGTTTATTAGCTCATTGGGTTTTGAACCAGTTGGAAGTTGATTCGAAAAATCATCTCTAGCGAGGAGACCCATTTTTTGGATATTTGGGTTGTACGTGATTAAGCAAAATTGCTGGATTTGGGACTGCACCTATTCAAGCGAGAATCACGAGGAGCTCCAAATAAAGTTACTGTTTGGTGTGGATTTTGGGCTGGAGTCGAAATTGGTCATTTCTTCTTCGAAAATGATGCTGGCCAGGCAATCACCGTCAATGGCGATGGGTATAGTTTAAGGATCACTAACTTCTTTTGACTTAAATTGGCATTTAATTGGCATTAAATGATAATGGCATCGAAGAAGTATGGTTACAACAGGTTGGTGCAGAAGCGTGGACATTTACAAAATCGGATGAAAATGCCTTAGGCTGTTTCGAGAGGAAAATTCTTCGGGTCATCTTTGGCCCCATGTGCATTAATGGGGAATGGAGAAGAAGATACGTACAACAGTGAACTTTGCCAGAAGCGTCAAGGTCCAGAGACTCAGATGGCTCGGTCATTTAGAGCGGATGGACAGCAATGTTTCGGCCCGGAAAGCCTTCGACACCATTCCCGAGGGACGTAGGAGGAGAGGAAGACCGCGAATCCGGTGGCGCACTCAAGTGGAAGAGGACCTCAATCAACTTGGAGTGTAAAACTGGAGACAGCTAGTTAAGGACCGAGCTGGCTGGCGGAGACTGTTGATGAGGCCCAAGTCCACAACGGATTGGAGCGGCACCTTCAGTAAAGTAAGCAAGTACTCTGATTACAGAACAAGGAACGTTTTTCTTTGGGGAGTTGAAAATTTCTTGACCAATTTAATATAACTTTTTTTTTTAGAGTAGGAATTGGTTGCTTATCTTTTACGTAAGTTTGACTTGCGTTTTTCTTTAAATTACAAAGTTGTATGAGGATTCAACAACAAAACTTCATTTTTTATCATAATTGGTTTCGGTCTCCAAAATGTTTTTTTTTTTTTTATAAATGTGCAAGGAATTTTAATATACACTTATTTACATTTATTTAAAATATACTTAGCTTAAAAATAAAAATTAGCTAAACGTTGACAAACTCTTACACAATTTTTAATAAAAATTATTATCAGCGACGCATTTTGAAAATGTTTTCCATCTTCGGGCACTAAGTGGATGACTGTCAAAATTATAGTCAAGTGATGTCGATAATTGTGCAGTGAGTATTTTAACAATAAAACTTTAATTTTTAGTAAAAAAAAATGTCGCATTTAGATACAGTTTTTAATCCTAATGCATTTAAACTTAAAAGGTAAAATTTTGTATCCAGTTCGTTGAAAAATTTAAAACAATTATTTAATAAACTTGTTGTGAATACAATTGTGAACTTCTCCAACTACCAGGTATTTCGATTTGTATGTTGCTGCTACATTTATTTTCCTTGACAAACCAAATTGTAAAGAAAAAGTTAAAAATACAAGTCCCCCCAAATATCCACACAAGTCCCACAAATCCAATTGCATCATTTAAAACGAAATAAAACTGCAAGGAATCAAAGAATTTAAACAAACTATGCTTGGCTGTAGGCATTTGGAGTTTGCATACCTTAATCAGTAACATCGCAAGAAGCCACATAAAACTCATTGACACATATGTAGTTCGTCCTCGAACCTTAAAAGAGAAATTAATAATGCAAAAAAAAAATAAAAAAATATTTTGGGTTACCTTCTCCGAAGGAATTTCCTCAACACCAACGAATATTAGTGAATGGAATCCAATGTTGGCAATAAGCATGTAAGCTGCCAAAGTATTCATAGTAATCCAGTTTAGTTGTTCTGTGCTCAATTCGATGATATCATCAAATGTGGTCAATATGGCAAGAAGTATTAACAGAATTCCAGATACTATCGTTGTTGCTGCAACAAGAGTCTGAAAAACAAACAAGTTTAATTTGACAAACGTTTAACTTCCATCCACTTATCATAACCTTCTGACTAAATTTTTCCAGCACCAAAATGTTAATCCAAGTTCCAACCAATTGTGCTCCAGCCAATATTAAGCCCGCCTTCGAACACATTGAAATATTCAATTTTCCAAATAAAGTTTCAACGTAGTTTAAAATCAAAAAGATTCCACAAAGTTGTGATACCGTCACGAATACCAGGTTTACCATTATTTGACGCTTTAAATTTGTTTGAATATTCTGATTTGATTCGTCCTTGAATTTTGCTCTATCAACAATTTCACTGATTTCTTTGAGAAATTCAGGCTTAGTTCGGTCATGCAAGCTGCGAATGCCTCGAAGCCATCGCAAAGATTTCTCCATCAACGGAATGTCACCGTTTCGGGCGTAAAAGTGCGGACTTTCGGGCATGAAGGGAAAGAACATTGTAAACACAAAGGTAAGACATAGTCCAATTATTTGCAAGTATTCGTAGAGATCTTGAGGTGCCAATAGAAATCCAAGGACAATGCCAAGATTTTTAAGGACACCAATTATACGTTGGAGAGAATGTTGGTGTTTTTCCTCAGATATATCCCTTATGTAGGTTGGCAGGACTGCAAACGCTCCTCCAGCAGCTAATCCTCCAGAGATGCGGGACCAATAAATGTGGTCGATGTTGTAGCCGAATAAAATACAGAACCAGCAGCCCTGGTTGGTTTTGAACAAATAAATGCATAAAAGTAACTATTTTACTTTTGGAAATATTAACAATTGTAAATTTAGCTTGCAACTGGAGAAGGAGAAGTGAATTATTTATTGTTACAAATTATTTGATAAACACATGTCTCGTTAAATAGAGAATTAATTCACTCTTCATCATCGCCTCCGTGGCGCAATCGGTTAGCGCGTTCGGCTGTTAACCGAAAGGTTGGTGGTTCGAGTCCACCCGGGGGCGGATATCTTTTTTTTTATTTTTTTCTGTCTCACTAGTTTCCCAATTATTCCGATTGGGGTGAGTTGCTTTCACTTTCGATTTCAACGCTGTTTTTTGTCTCAATTATTTTGTACTTACAATTTGAAACAGTCCACATAGCAGCAATGATGATTTGGGGCCTATTTTTTCCGATGCAAAACCAAATACCAGCGATCCAATAACTCCGCCTAGACACAGATACACCCCGAGGTACGAGGCAGCATCGGAATCTATAATTTTAATTAATGGAGAATACGCCGATTGAAAAAGAATCATATGTGACGAAGTGATTCCAAAAAGAACTCCAAAGTTCAAACAGAGTAAGCAACCTTTAAATAAAAATAGAATAACCAAATATTTTCGATTGAAAATGTGGACTTGGAAGCGGAAATTGTTACCGATTATTGTGGCCACCTTCTGATAGAAAAATCCTTCCGCCTTTTGAGGTAGGCACATTTTTGGGGTGTCTGGAAGGGATTTAAAAACAAGTTTTTGACGGAGCGTCGTCGTGTCGTGTTGAGCAAACTTTAATGTTAGTGTTTGTAAGCAATTTGGAGTAAGAGTGTAGCACTCGAATGAGCTGGAAAGATCAAATCTCGAACAATTTTTTTTTGGACGGGTTAGAGAATTGCGTGCATCGCTGGGTAGAGTACTTATCGGATCATCCTCGAGATGCTAGGAACCCTTTATTTATTTATTAAAAGACAATTTACATTCGGGTTCTTGAAAAAAAAAAAACAAACAAACAAACAAAAGAACAGCACATGTCTGTTAAACTTTAAAAAAAAACTTCTCTTTCATTTAATTAAGCGCAAAGTGAGTTTGTATTTGTTTGATGTGAAAGTTAAAGGCTTTCGTAGTGTGAAATAAAATCATAGAAAATACTTTCGTTTATTTGTATTCTTTGCTGAACGCTTTTTTGTTCGATATTAAACACTTTATCAAAATTCATGACGGAAATTATGTACGTTTATACGTTTTATGGACCAAGGCCACCCAAGGCTAAGGAACTAAAACGAATGATGCAAGACACTTTAAAACCGAAAAAAATAACTATGTTCTTTAAATGTTTAAATGGAGAAGTGTGGGAATTTCAAAGTATGTATGCATGAATATTGCGAAAGTAAACGTGTCGAAAAACTGAACTGTTAAACGTTCCATTCTACCTTGCACTTAATAACGATTAACAATGACAACATTTGTATTTAGTTTAAATAAATTTATTCAAAAGCTTGTCTTACACTTTCAAAGCAAAAATTAATCAGTTTGTTAAACCAAGAATCAAATATTCTCTCCCCCAGAAATGTCAATAAGAACTGAGCCAAGCTCCCAGTTTCAAATTATAAATTCAACTAAATTGTTTTGTAGACAAAAAACCAACCACATCTGATTCAGAAGACTTCAATATATCGAAAGATCAAACTAAATGACCTATCAATTGAAAAGTATTTTGAACTCGATATGCTTGTTGATATTTTCTATGTTCCTCGCGTCACGCAGAACCCTTTTAAGTTAATATTCCATCTGGATTTTTTTTTTTTTTTTTTTTTAAAGTGGGGTTAAGGTTTACAATTTGTTCCAGTCTAACCACCCAGTATTGGTCTATTTAACGGCCAAACATTGGTTTCTGACAGTCAAAAAGGAGAGGGGTCTATCCCTTCTGCCATTTGCAGGGAGGGGCAATTTTCTAAAAATGTTGAAATATTTTGTGAAAAAAGTATTTAAGTCAAAAGCTTTGTCTATTACGCCGCCGTACAATACCATTATGTAGGTATAGCCAAAACCTTCTTATTTCATTTTGTTGGTAAATCAACTGTTTTAAAGAATAGTTCTTGGGAGAAAGCTTTATAAATTAGTAATAAATAAAATGCTGCATAGAAGGACAAGGGCTGCTCGTGAGCTCTACGAGCAAAAGAGGAGAGAGGAACGCCGGCTTCTCAGGAGAAAAAAGAGAGAGCATGAGAAGCGTCAGATCGAGGATGTTTAGAGAGCCAACAGCAGGAATGAAGTTCGGAGGTTTTACCGAAAGGTTAAACAGCTGGCTCAAGGTCATCGAGCAAGAACCGATGCCTGCAGAGATAAACAAGGGAACATCATAGTAGAATCGCAGTCAATGCTGGGGATTTGGAAAGACCACTTCTGTAGATCGTATAACGGCGACGACGAACAAAACACCGCCGTCAGACAGGAGCCTTTCATCGGACACGATGGTAGCCAACAATTCCGTGAACCCGACCTAGAAGAAGTGAAAACCGCAATATCACGGCTGAAATCCAACAAAGCCGCTGGAGCAGATGGACTAGCTGCTGAGTTGTTCAAAGCAGCAGGCGACGAGCTAGATAGGAGCATGCACCAAATCATCTGTAAGATATGGTCAGAGGAATGCATGTCCGATGAATGGAACCTCAGCATTGTTTGCCCGATCCTGAAAAAGGGAGATCCTCTAAACTGCGCCAACTATAGAGGAATAAGTCTACTAAACATCGCCTACAAGATCCTCTCTGCCGTAATATGTGAACGTCTGAAGCCTTTTGTCAACAATCTGATTGGTCCTTATCAATGTGGCTTCAGGCCAGGAAAGTCAACCATCGACCAAATTTTCACGTTGCGGCACATCCTGGAAAAGACCTATGAACTCCAAATCGATACCCACCACCTTTTCATCGATTTTAAGGCCGCGTATGACAGCATCTACAGAGACGAACTGTACAAAGCTATGTCTAGTTTTGGCGTCCCTGCCAAGCTCGTTCGCTTGTGCAAAATGACGATGGAGAACTCACGCTGCTCCATTAAGGTTGGCAACGAGCTTACGGAATCTTTCGACGTCAAAAAAGGATTCAGACAAGGCGATGCACTGTCATGCGATTTCTTTAACATCGTTCTTGAGAAGATAGTGCAGAACTCCAACGTCAACACCAGAGGCACTATCTTCCAAAAATCTGTTCAACTTCTCGTGTACGCCGATGATATTGATATAATGGAAAGAACACAGCGTGATGTCAATGGCGCCTTTGTGAGAATTGAGACAGAAGCGGCAAAAATGGGTTTAGCGGTAGTCACAATAGACGCATATAACTTCGAGGTAGTAGAGGAGTTTGTCTACCTATACGCTCCGCTATAAACACGGGCAATAACACCAGCGCCGAGATCAGACGAAGAATAACTCTTGCTAATCACTGTTTCTTTGGGCTAAGAAAGCAATCGAGTGGAAAAGCCCTCTCTCGAGCAACTAAGGTAAAACTGTACTGACACACTCATCATCCCAGTCCTGCTGATGGTGCAGAAGCATGGAGCTTGACAAGCGAGAGGAATGTTCTTCGGGTCATCTTTGGTCACGTGTGCATGGATAGGGAATGGCGAACAAGATACAACAGCAAACTTTACGGGTAGTACAACCACATAGACCTAGCCAGAAGGGTCAAGGTCCAGAGACTCAGATGGCTCGGTGATTTAGAGCGAATGGACACCAATGCTCCGCCGGAAAGCCTTCGACACTATTCCGAGACGTAGGAGAGGAAGACCGCGTGATAAATAAAATTACTACACATAAAATCAAATAAGGTCTGATCGTTTGTCTCACAAGATTTTTGCATTTACACAAAAGCTGTTCGTTTACTCAAGTTTTTTCAGTTTCTGTCAATTGTGAAGCAAACAAAAACTTCCCTTCACAACAAATTTCTTGTGAGTTCTGTGAAAAATACATTGAACTTTGTTGACATTTCAAAAATTGTGTGAAAATGTATGATGCTTTTTTTAGGTTTTGTCAAAGCGATCGTTTATGTATTTCGAGATTCACTAGATTTCATTCTACAACCCCAACTTTGAAACCTCACAGCTTTCCCAAAAAGAGTACAAAAGTTGTGTTTTTTCACTACTCAGTGGCCAGCACAGTAATTAAGTACGAACAAAACGTTCCAACTCACTTTATCTGTCAAATTCAATTTGTATGTCAATTGTTACATAAACATCGCAAAATGGACCTGAGGGTTGCGCCTCGGATTAAAAAAAAAAAAAATTAGCAAATACTTCAACCTAAGAAAGTACATAACTCAGATAAGCTCAGATTTCCTTAACGCCATCAGCGCTGTCATTTCAATAATTGAAAGTTCTATCGCCTTTTTATCGACTGCAATCCAAATTGTTGTTGTTTGCCAAGGGAAATTTTGCTTTGTTGGCTACTGAGTAATGAAAAAACACGACTAAAATCTAAACAAACAGACCTATTAATACAAACGACAGAGACGGAAAGACAAAAAACAGGACATAATAGGTTCATTCGATGTTACCAGCCCGGGAGCGCTCCGGTCCTTATGTCACTACCCTGAACGGAGCTGTAAAAAAATGAAATATTTCTCTAGGGCTTGGTTTCACATCGAATGCATTAGTAGTGCTCTGTTTCTCTTTGTTGTATTACAACAGCGGATTCAAACAGCTTCGAAATTCTCACTCCGAAAAAAACTTGTGGCGATTCGGAGCGCTCCCGGTGCGAGGACTGAAATGCACCGGGCGAAAAAAGAGCGACATCGAACAGTTCAGTGCAAAATCAGAGCGCCACAGAACGAACCAGAGCGCACATCGAACAAACCTAATATGTTGATGGAAATTATCTCAAGTTATAGCCTCAGATAAGAGGGACTCAAATCCACACAAATATTTTTCATTCTAATTAGTATAGTAGCTGGCTATAGATACCTGCTCAAATTTGTTCATTCACTTAAGAAATTTGTATTGTCAGGGAGCGTAGATTGGAAGCCAAAACTTGGATATAGAAACCTGAAAATATCTGGAAACAGAAAACTGGGGGGAAAAAACAGAAAACTCTACTTCGAATAGGAAAGGAAACGAGAAGTCAGTTGGGTTTTTAGAATTTAAAAATAAATTGCAACACAAACAGAAAGTGTACAAGTGTTACTACAATCGGCTTACTTATGTATTTCAATTAAAGAAGAGTAATCACCCTTATTCTGACATTCTCTTTCATTCGAACATTATTTGAATTTGAATGTCAGAATAAGGGTGAACCAGTTGTCCATTTTTCTTTCATTCACAAGCAGCATGCAACACAAACGGACCAAATTCAAACACAGCATTCAAACACAACGATATTCAAAACGAACTTAAGCGACACCTAGACTCTAAAATAAATAACATTTAATGTAACTTCCCACGAGGCGCTGTAATCGGTTGGAAGAATTGATTTTGACGTTTGATCAAATTCAAAACAAAATCAAACAAGTTGAAGTAGTTGCAATTGCAAATCGCCCGCCAACTATTTATTTTTCTCAAATAACAATAATTTAACTTCAGAATATGGATCTGGAAAATAGTGTTGTTAAAAAATTTATTGAAGAAAACAGTAAACATGTCAATTCTAATTCCGACTCGAACAAAAAGTTCCATGGAATTAGAAAACAAGCATTCGCTCTCCAAGAATTAACGAAGTCAGTATTTTCTTGTTTACATCCAAGATATTAAGGCCTTTCTTAAATTTGTAAATCAAATTCTTGCAGATCCCTACCAGAAACATCCAAAACTACCATATTTCGAGCATTCTTTGAAGAACATCCTTCAAATGATGTTGGTTTCCTGTCTCATATCGAACAATGTTCAAAAGCAGTCAACACAATGCTTGCCAGCCACCCCCGTCAGGCGACACCATTGAAAATATCCGCTCAAAGATTTCTTGAAGAAAATAATATAAACCTGGAACCTCAATGTTCGGGGAAATACGAAAGCTGCAGCAAAAAAGAAGTTAACGAATCTGATTTAAGAGCATTTCTGAAACAGACTGATAAAACTGATGAGGTCGAAGAGATTATAGATACTCCTCCAAGAAAGATTGTCAGGAGCGACAGTAATCCTATGCCTTGGGGATCTGTCAATCGATTACCAGCTTCAAATCCAGTTTCACCGAAGCGCCAACCGACGGAAGCGAAATTTTCAGGATTCCGAACAGCGAGGGAAGAGTTCGTATTACAAAGTATGAAAGTAAGTAGTCCTTGAACATTTGATTCAATTTTCACACTGAAAATGTCTTCGATAGAAAAATGTGGATCCCAACAATTCAAGAAGTGGTTGTTCAAATGCAAGCAATACCAACACTCTTTTCAATTACGGCGCTGTAAAAAAGTCCCTTGGAGCTAGGAGAAATGTCCGCTCTCCATTTGTCCCACCAGTGCGACAAGAAGAGTAATTTGAACAAATTATCTTAATTCAAATTGTTTGAAAACTGTGTTTCCTTTAGAAATGGCTCAACAAAATGCACCCCACCGAACTCCAATGACGTCCCAATATCCGAACCTGAACACGAACGCCTTCGAAATATCGATCCAAAGATGGTGGCACTGATCACAAATGAGATTATGCACAAATTCAAGCCAATTGGTACCCTTTAAGAATTAAATCTACACGAGATTGTTTCAAACTTTGATATCGAATTTCAGATTGGAACGACATAGCCGGATTAGAATACGCAAAGTCAACAATTAAGGAAGCTGTTGTCTGGCCTCTGTTAAGACCAGATATTTTCACAGGAATCAGACGTCCACCACGAGGTATTCTTCTGTTCGGTCCACCTGGAACGGGTAAAACTCTAATCGGAAAGTGCATAGCATCGCAGTCTCGTTCCACATTCTTTAGCATCAGTGCTTCCTCACTGACGTCAAAATGGATCGGCGATGGAGAGAAAATGGTCCGAGCTCTGTTCGCTGTTGCCGCTGTCAACCAGCCTTCGGTAATTGAATCAATTCAAAACTCCACAAAGCAATTAAAAACATTTCAGACTCTTACAGGTTGTGTTCATCGATGAAATTGACTCCCTGCTGTCACAACGTTCCGAGAATGAACATGAAAGTACTCGCAGGCTCAAGGTATTCTTTTATTTTTACTTTATTTGTTGACAAACTGACATCTCCCAATGTCAGACCGAATTTCTGGTACAATTGGATGGCGCAACCACATCAGATGATGATAGAATTCTCATTGTTGGGGCCACAAATCGACCCCAAGAGTTGGACGAGGCCGCTCGACGTCGTCTTGTTCGTCGTTTGTACATTCCCTTGCCCGAACTAGACGCCCGAGTACAAATTCTGAGTAATCTACTGAAAACCGTTCGCAATAGCATAACAAGTGACGAGATCATTGAGGTTGGAAACTTAACTGGTGGTTATTCCGGAGCTGATATGGAAACACTGTGTCGCGAGGCTTCCATGGAACCCATTCGATCTATTCCGTCGCATGAAATTCCATTCTTTAATGAGGCCAATGTGCGTCCGGTTCAATTGGATGATTTCCGGTTGGCTCTGAAAAGAGTCCGAGCCAGTGTGTCGGACAAAGATTTGAAAACATATTCCGATTGGAATCGGATCTATGGAGCAGGGCATTAATCTCTTAAGAATCTCAAATGAAAGTGAAACACAACTTTTGATATTTTGCTCATACATTTAATTTGGTTTCCTTGCTCTTAAACTACAACGGGATATATTTATGAAATATATTCTCGGTCCATTATATAAAAAATTCTTACAGCCATTAATTTTGTTCTTATTTACATTATTTACAATTGGATCTCTCCCAAAAGATAAATTTAGAATCAAATGTTATCCTGTATCGGTGGGAAAACATAGTCATCGCTTATACTACTTATATCCACGTAAATGGTCTTCGGTTGCAGCCTGTCGTAAATGTCAGAAAACGACGGACGCATTAGTGGATCTTCGTGCCAACAATGCAACATTAGTTCGTACACTTTGTCACTGCATATTTCTGGCTTCTCTAGCCGTTTGCCGGACAAGAGGAACGGTATTAGTTCGTGATTGCTTAAAGTTGGGTATGGAGAGGCTCCTATAAGGAAAATAATGCGTTTTGTTTGGCTTTAATTTGAAGTCTGAAAAAGGTCTACCTAGAGTTCCGATTTCCCACAGAACCACGCCAAACGCCCAGACATCGCTTTTACTCGAATAGAGGTTATCACGTATCGCTTCAATAGAGAGCCATCGCAGGGGGAGCTTTAAAAAGGAAGTAAATACTTGCTCGATTATTATCGTTTACATTATTTATATTCATAGGAATCTTAGGTATGTATAGAATTACCTTTCGTGTTTTTGTATTCGTATAAATTCCATGTCTTGAAAGACCAAAATCAGAAATTTTCAATGTTTTCCTATCGTCAATCAGCACATTGCGGGCAGCTAAATCTCTAATGAAATGCAAAACGTTAAACAAGCAAAGTGTTTCAAGAAAGAAGTGCAAACAACTAACCGATGTGTTATTTGTTGATCTTCTAAAAATTGCATTCCGTTCGCAATTTGAAGTGCAAAATTATGAAGTTCAACATGGTCAAGGATATACTCAAATGTGAACTCTTCTTCGTCATTCATTGGCTTGTATTTTTCACTAAGCGTTGTGTACATGGCTTTAAAATCAAGGAAAACATTAAGTAAATTTCTCAGAAGAAAAAATACAGCTCTTCAAACATTACTTTCTGTTACAGATGGACGTAGATTAGCCTCTGCTTCTTCTGATTCATATGAAAGCTCGGAATGTCTACTACAAATGCATAAAAGAAAGGAAGTTAAGGTCTCCAGTGAAACACACTAGTAGATTTATGTACTTACGAGGAACGTTTTAATTCGATGTATTTAACTTGGTTTGGAACATTTTCACTATTTGCATTGACTTTCGGGCTATTGTTTTCTGAGTATGCCTGATTCATCTGTTTGAGGGATATTCGATTGCGAACGGTTCGCAAGTAGTCTAGCTAAAAAGATTAACCAAACATGTGTTGTTTTGCAATAACAAAAAGAATAACATAAGCTTACCAAATCACCTCGTCCGACAAATTCCATAATCATCATATAAGGCGGTCGTATTGTACAACATCCCAAAAAAGAAACAATATTGTGATGACGCCCCACTTCTTTGAGCATATTGATTTCTGTTAAAAACTCTTGGATCTCCTCCGATGTAGGATTTGCTGAGAATAAATTAAAACAAACAGGTAAACATACTTAGTCTGGAGAGATGTTTTTTTTTTTAAGTTCACTCCGTAATAAAATTGATTATTTATTAAAACCAAAAATCAGTTGCATTTTCATTTGAGAAATTTAATAAATTATTCAAAGGAGAAGAAGTATTATATTTTGATTCTCGTGAAACCAATTAAAAAACATAGACTGATGTGCTGAATAGAGTTTGTAGGACCGCATATGCATATGTACAGGACTACAGGGTCATTCATTTTTCGGTTTCGAAAGTTATGCTAAATGTGATTCATTTTCAATGAAAAAAAAAGGTCTGTTCTTTTACTCCCTAAAACTCTTAAATTCTCACCCTTATCAGTTCTTTTACTCAAGAGTTTTGTAAGTTCTGTCACTTTTGAAGAAGAAAATATTTTCTTGTGAGAGATTTTGTGAATTCTGTCAAAAGATTTTTTTTAATGCGTCTAGAGTTCGAGACTAATCGTGTAAGCAAGGTCTTTTGCGAAGGCACAGAGAAAAAAAATCTAACGCTGTCAGATCGCATGAACTTGGTGGCCAATTGAAGTAACCAAAACGTGAAATTACGCGACCAGGAAGCTTCTCACGCAATTAAGCCATAATTGGTCGTGTTCTATGACTTGTTGCCCCTTCTTTTTGGAACTACTTATTGTCATGATCTTCATTCGCCTTCCACAAAAACAACCGTTATCATTCGACCATATCGCTCCGAATTGACTGTAACCGTCCGCCCATTGGCACACGGAACAAACATCCTCTCAACTATAGAGCATACAAAACTGTCACTTTTTGGGGGTGCAATTCTGGGTTACCCTGTACAGAATCCTGCGTATGGATTTGTCCAATAATTTACCCCAGTGTGGGATATGAACGTACGCACAATGTTGTTCACAGAGGCCAGGGCCGTATACTTAAGGAGTTAGAGAGGGTCAAAGGGGTACCATGATGTTTGCTAGTTCCTGAATTGTGATAAAGAGGATGAAACTTAAGAATATCCTACTTTAAAGAAGGAAAAAAACTGTAACATGAGATTTTCACAAATATTCCATATGTTAAAAAAACGTTTTGGTAAAAATCCCCTTTGGTAAAAATGCTGTTTATTAAAAAAAGTCATTTGGTGAAAATTCCCATTTGGTGAAAAATGTCATTTGGCAAAAAATGCCGTTTAGTGCTACTATCACCTATGCGAAAAAAGTTGGAACTACAGATTTGGAAAAAAAAAAATTGCGACACTAGCGCCACCTAGCGGGAAGTAGTAGAACCACACTAAAAATTGCCGATCTGTGGCACAAGTTGCATCTAATTCCCGCTACCGTTGCGAAATTTTTGAAATTCGTTGTTCCAACTTTTTCTGCATAGGTGGCGCTAGTAGCAGTAAACAGCATTTTTTTGCCAAATGACATATTTCACCAAACAGCATTTTTACCAAAGTGGATTTTAAACTAAAGTGCATTTTTACCAGAACTTTTTTATTTAACAAATGGAATATTTTTGAAAATCTTATTGTTATGAAATTTTGTTGAATATCTCTTCCTGATTTTTTTGTTTTTTAAACAGGATATCCTTAGGTTTCATCAACTTGAAACCACGACCCTTAACGATTTCTGAAGCTTGAAATAACCCAATGCAAACCTTACGTTAGACATATCTGAGCTATTTATGGAATATTAAAACCAAAATACTTGAATTTTAATATTTGAAGCGAAGCCCTAATTGCAAGAGTACATTTTTACCAAGGAAACCAGCATATTGAAATTCTTATATTCTCTCCTGTGTCCTTCATAATAATTTCTTAATTCAAATGCAACCATACATCAAAAACAAGAATAAATCAAAGAAATAAGAGGAGTCGAAATTATTGGTGCGCTTGTTGACATCAACAAATTTGTCTGTGTTTATGTGAAGGTATGATTTTGGATCAATCTTAAAAATATTTGCTTTTAAAATTGAGGCTCTAGTTAATTAAATTGTCAATGTTAAAGATGGATTTATTACATTTACCATTGCATACATGGATGTCCTTAATATGCTATTTTCTTTCCACAACTAAATATAATTCTTTTTCATGTTTTTTTTTTGTTAGTAAATAAAATAATGAAAAATCTTACGTTTGAGTTGTTTTACTGCAACAATAGTTGTCCCTCTCATACGCAATAGATTTTTCGCGGTTGCCTTAAATACTCGTCCAAATGCTCCCATACCAATTTCAGGACCAATGCAAACTGCTGAATGAGGAACTTCGAAAATGTCTGCCAAACCTTTATACTGGGCATCCTTAAAAGAAAATTAATAAATATATGTAAATTCCTCATAGTCGAGACTTGTATTACCACCACATCCTTATCCACGTAAAGGATATTGTCCTCCATTGCGCTTAAAAATCCAAAATGTCAAAAGTTTTTCTTTTAATAGATTTTTTTAAATCTTACTCTGGAGTTAAATTTTTGCCATAGTGAGAAAACATAACATTTGGAACGTTTTTGCATTTTTTTGTACTTCGACGTCGTATGTAAATCATTAGGAATAATGTTAAACTGCAGGCCGATAAGAAACACATAACTATGATGCCAATTTTCTATAAAAAATTAAATTAAACTTTAAGCAATCTTTCTTTAAATGTCATCCCTCACCATATTCAATTGGTTTTCTGGCCCTGTCAACCCCGAAACATGTTGTGGCACTAAAATTGGTTCATCGAACGAAATCGGTTAAGTTGATAAGAAAATACTTAAAAAGAAATAAGCTAACAAATTGAATTACTTTGTATAATGGAATGTTCAATGGGTCCCGTGCAATTCTTCCTGTCGATAAGATGTGCTCTTATTTGATACCAAAAATCTGTACTTAGTTCTTGTGATGTTTGGAAAAGTATCCTTCCTCGCATTGAATTGATATCTTTCGACAGAACACTCTCCGCAATGCCGAACATATTTTCTTCAACAAAAATATGCTTTCCGCCCCAAGTCAATGAGGGGTTTGTCTGTTGATTAATACTGAGAACAATTCCAAAAGAAGACAAAATTAATTACTCATTCTTGTTTGTTTGTCTTGTTGTTGTGTTGTTTTTTTTTTTTTAACAAAGCAAACCTGATATAAATCTTGTCTAATTGAAATTCATCGATAGAATTTGAAGAATTTTCACCAAGTGGAGCCCATACTATCCAAATAATCTCAACCTTATTGTTGTGTGTTAGTTTTGATGTCATATTCAATTTTGGCCATTCAGAAATGTGTTGACATGAACAGAAATCGTTAATGCAATCTGCAGTCATAAACAAACAAAATTTAACATTTTGAAGACTATGATTTGGGAAAATCCTTACAGGGAATGTCAATTAGTTTGGTTTTAGAAACTCTTCCATTCGACGACTCAACTCTGACTTCATATGAACATCCTGGCAGAATGACACATTCCTTGACATCCAAAAGTGGTGAGACATTGTTTGGCAGGACAGTTTGCTTTATATTCTGAATATGAAAACAAAAACTGAATATTATAACTTTCGGTTTTCTTGTTCGAAATGCATTTTTGTATCAACATTTACCTTTGAGATACTCATTTGATGGCACGATGTTGGTGAACAGTCTGAGGTATTCGTTGGCTTCACAAAAACATTGTAGTTCCAATCTGAAAGTCGGAATTTCGTTTTCATTCAAAATGGAGTAAATATTATAGTTTTACCTTCTGTTATGGTGTCATTCCAATGGATATCTAATTGAATTTCACCGTCAAGTGTGGTAATATTTATGAAAATCTCTAAATCGTTGCAAGAAGATTTATTTTTCATTCGTTAATAGAAGCTAATTCGGAAATGCGAAATAAGTGTACTTACGATCAATTTCACTTGGCGAAGTTATTGTTGCCTGTTGTGTTGAATGAGACAAAAATAATTAAATCCTGGAATTTAAGGATAATAAATCATTAAGGTGCCTTACCTCAGTTGTTATTATAGCAATGAAAAATGCTGTAAGACTTAAAACCAATGATATTAGTAGGTCCATCGCACGATCATTGTATTTAAAAAAGGTTGGATTCTTCTGTATTTGTTTCCATTGTGATGTTGAGGTTGAGGATCATTTACTATAAGACCGTAACACAATAAATAAGCAATTTAGTAAAGGAATATATATATTTTTTTTCTTGCACAAGAATAAATTACAAACAAATGTGAAAGTTCGGATGGATGGATAGATGGATGAATGTTTGGTGCTCAATAATTCCAGAACGGCTCAACAGATCTGGATAAAATTTAGCACACAGTTAATATACACGACTGATACATCAATAGAAAGCTTTGCTTGAACTCTACTCATCAAAAAAATGGCAAAAATGTTAATAATTCGCAAACATTTTCCAGAAATTTTAAATCGATAGTATTCACAATTTTCCTCGTCAACGGTTATGAAATTGTACATCAAAATAAAGGCTTACAAGGATTCTAAAATCGACTTGGACCACTACCAAGGTACGAATGCGAATATCCCGATCAAGGCCAACTAGTGAAAATGCTAGGAGAAAATTCGACGTCAAATGGCTACAATCGCAAGAGATTGCTAGATCCTTATTCGATCGTGTCCCCGAAAATTCCCTCAGAAGTCCTTTGCTGCCAGCATAAAATTTAGAGAACCATTGGTAACACTGTCAAGTGCTAGGGCTTACACGGCGACCACAACGAAACCCCTGGTTTGACGATGAGTGCCGGCGAGCACAAGCAGCTAAAAAAGGCATACAAAGTGGAGCTGTAAAGAAGGACACGAGCAGAAAAGGAGAGAGGAGCACAAACTTCTCAGAAAGAATAAAAGGGAGCGTGACAAGCGTGCTATCGAGGAGATAGAGGGATGTCACAATAGGAACGATGATCGAAAATCTTGCAAAAAGGTAAAACAAACCACCAGAAGTTATACACCACGAACCGAAGCCTGTAGAAACCATCATTAGAACATCGTAGTTTGACCACAGTTAGTGCTGAGGATATGGTTAGACCGCTTTCCAAGCTGTATAATAGCGATGACGAGCAATGCTGCCAGCTATACAAAACCATTCAATTTGGGTGTAGCAGACCCACCCGACATTGACGAAGTGAAGATAGCGATATTTAAGCTTAAGTCGAACAAAGTCCCTGGAGCAGACGGCCTAGCCGCCGAACTGTACAAAGCAGCTAAAGATGGTTGGTAAGGAGCATGCACCAGCTCATCTGTAAAATTTGGTCGGAGGAAAGCATGCCCGACGAATGGAACCTCAGCATCGTAAATTCGATCCTCAAGAAAGGAGTGACCCTGAATTGCACTAACTGCAGAGCTATAAGTCTCCTTGTGCCGTGCTGTGTGAACGTTTGAACTCTTTCGTCAACAACCTGATAGGTCCTTATCAGTGTGGCTTCAAAGCCGGAAAGTCCACCAACGATCAAATACTCACCCTACGACAGATCTTGATGAAGACCCAGGAATTTCAAATTGAAACCTACTACCTTTTAATCGATTTCAAGGCCGCGCATGACAGCGTCTATAGAGACCAAATATATAGAGCAATGTCTAGTTTGGACATCCCAGAAAAACTCGTCCGCCTGTGTAAGATGACAATGCAAAACTCACGCTGTTCAATCGTGGTCGGAAAAAATCTAACAGATGCATTTGATATCAAAACAAGGTTTTAGACAAGGCGATGCGATTTCTTCAACATCATTCTTGAAAAGATTGTGCTAAACTCCAACGTCAACACCAGACGACATAAACATAATTGGAAGAACACAGCGTGATGTCAGTGGAGCGTTCGTGAGTCTTGAGACGGAGGCCAGGAAGATCGGTCTAGTGGTTAACGATGGCAAGACCAAGTTTATGCTGTCAACAAGACAGGATAACCAACATCGACGTCTTGGAGCCAAAGTCAGCATAGACTGATCTAACTTTGAAGTAGTTAAGGACTTCGTCTACCTAGGATCCGCATCAACTCAGACAAAAACACCACTGAAACAAAAGCAGAATCACTCTTGCTAATCGCTGATTGTTTGGACTTAGAGTAGTAAAGTCCTCTCTTTAGCAACTAAAGTGTCACTCACCCGGTCCTTATATATGGTGCAGAGGCATGGACCATGACAACATCCGATGAACACGCTTTGGGCTGCTTCGAGAGAAAAATGTTTCGAGTGATTTTAGGTCCAGTCTGCATTAATGGAGAATGAAGACGAAGATTCAATCAAAAACTATACGAGCTGTTCAGCAGCACTAACTTAGCCAGAAAAGTTAAGGTTCAACTAATCTTAATCGTTAGTTCATGTAGAGCGAATGGAGAGTCATGCTCTAACTCGTAGTGTTTTCGAATCCAACCCGGAAGGAGTCGCAGAAGAGGAAGACTGCGATTCAGGTGGAGCACATAGATGGTAGAGGACTTGGCGTGCGAAACTGGAGACAGCTAGCTAGGGACCGAGCTGGATGGAGACGTTTGTTGGATGGGGCCCTGGCCCGACCGACGTGGACTAAAGCGCCATCATAAGTAAGTGAGTATTCTATCAGCTGAAAGCAAATATCTTTTTCAGCACTTTGTTATAAGGTTGTGTTCAGAAAAATAATATCCATTTGAATTGAGGACGGGTATATATTCAGTTTTGTATCAGCAATGCCACAAAAGCTTTGAATTGGATATAAATTCTCGATTTCAAAATGTAAACAAAGGAATCACTTTGACAGATTAACAATGCGTTTCAGAATGACTTGATGACGTAATTTTTGTTACGAATCGTATCTTTCTGTGTTTCAGAATGACAAATGGTTGAGAATAGTTAATTTTAGTTGAATATTTTTATTGCCAGAACGCACTTAGGCTGAGGAAAATGAATTGACGTTCAGATAACAGAAATACACAGTCTTTACAAGAAATAATTGCACAGTTCGAAACCTAGGTAAGAAGTTTTAAAACATCGATTCAAATGTTTTTCCGGATTCCTTAGGCATTCGGAGGATTTAAGTTATGAATTTTTTAAACTTGCTTGCATGCCAAATTTTGACTTCTTGTGATTAACAAATTCAGCAAGTGAGCTCTGAATCCATTCTTTTTAGAAATCAGTTTAGTCTAAATAATAAGAGCAATAAAATGAAACTTTACACGTCAAATAATCGAAACCCAAATTATGAAGGTTCAGAAAAACGAAATGCGCTTCTTTGGTTGGTCCCAAAATCAGCGTTTAAGTGAGTTGTTGATTTTTATTGAAATTGAATCAGATATGACAAAGGGAAGGATAGAGAAAACAACGGATAAGAAGTATGCAAATAGGCAGTGCTTGAAGCGCGAGTACTATGGATCAATTGTTAAAAATAAATACTAATCGTAGAATAAACATGCGAAAGCAGCTTCAAGTATGTACAAAACTTCGGTGATGTTTCTATCATCAATGTAATCATAAAGGCCAAGAATTTGATTGGAGCATCAGAATAGAAAAAAAAATATATTCTTCAACAAATCCTTGCGTGTAAGGAATTGAAGGGATCTACAATTATGTGTATGTTGATTCCCAATGACAGAATATACTCTTGGAAGCCTCATTATTTTTTAGATAGGAGCATGCACCAAATCATCTGTAAGATATGGTCAGAAGAATGCATGCCCGATGAATGGAACCTCCGCATTGTTTGCCCGATCCTGAAAAAGTGAGATCCTCTAAACTGCGCCAACTATAGAGGAATAAGTCTACTAAACATCGCCTACAAGATCCTCTCTGCCGTAATATGTGAACGTCTGAAGCCTTTCGTCAACAATCTGATTGGTCCTTATCAATGTGGCTTCAGGCCAGGAAAGTCAACCATCGACCAAATTTTCACGTTGCGGCAGATCCTGGAAAAGACCTATGAACTCCAAATCGATACCCACCACCTTTTCATCGATTTTAAGGCCGCGTATGACAGCATCTACAGAGACGAACTGTACAAAGCTATGTCTAGTTTTGGCGTCCCTGCCAAGCTCGTTCGCTTGTGCAAAATGACGATGGAGAACTCACGCTGCTCCATCAAGGTTGGCAACGAGCTTACGGAATCTTTCGACGTCAAAAAAGGATTAGACAAGGCGATGCACTGTCATGCGATTTCTTTAACATCGTTCTTGAGAAGATAGTGCAGAACTCCAACGTCAACACCAGAGGCACTATCTTCCAAAAATCTGTTCAACTTCTCGCGTACGCCGATGATATTGATATAATGGGAAGAACACAGCGTGATGTCAATGGCGCCTTTGTGAGAATTGAGACAGAAGCGGCAAAAATGGGTTTAGCGGTAAATGAGGGAAAAACGAAGTATATGCTGTCTTCGAGGAAGGACACCCAACACCGACGGCTCGGGCAGAACGTCACAATAGACGCATATAACTTCGAGGTAGTAGAGGAGTTTGTCTACCTAGGCTCCGCTATAAACACGGGCAATAACACCAGCGCCGAGATCAGACGAAGAATAACTCTTGCTAATCGCTGTTTCTTTGGGCTTAGAAAGCAATTGAGTGGAAAAGCCCTCTCTCGAGCAACTAAGGTAAAACTGTACAACACACTCATCATCCCAGTCCTGCTGTATGGTGCAGAAGCATGGACCCTGACAAAATCGGATGAAAGTGCCTTAGGCTGTTTCGAGAGGAAAGTTCTTCGGGTCATCTTTGGCCCGTGTGCATTGAAGGGGAATGGCGAAGAAGATACAACAGCGAACTTTACGGGTTGTACAACGACATGGACCTAGCCAGAAGGGTCAAGGTCCAGAGACTCAGATGGCTCGGTCATTTAGAGCGAATGGACACCAATGCTCCGGCCCGGAAAGCCTTCGACACTATTCCCGAGGGACGTAGGAGGAGAGGAAGACCGCGACTCAGGTGGCGCACACAAGTGGAAGAGGACCTCAATCAACTTGGAGTGCAAAACTGGAGACGACTAGCTAAGGACCGAGCTAGCTGGCGGAGACTATTGATTGAGGCCCAAGTCCACAACGGACTGTAGCGCCACCTTAAGTAAGTAAGTAAGGAAACCTTATTATTTGTTCGCAAGTGGCAGTAGGTACCCATGAAAAATGAAATAAAAACACTTAAGACTCAAGCAGAATTCGAAATTACGGTCCCATTGTTAATGGAAAACAAACATGACATGTGTGCTACTCAATAGTATTCGTACAGACATAATAAAGAAAATAGACTTCTCCAACCAAAAAAGTTGATATGGAAAAGCCCAAAGTTTAAAACCAATTAAAACTCGTTGTCTTGAAATAAATGAACAAAACACGATCAAATTGTTTTATTGTATTCAATATTAAATAAAAAACATAATTCGACACAAATAAAAATTGGTCGTAAATTGGAAAACAAATTGCTTATATCGAACTGTACAAATTTATCATTTATTTCAATATTTTTCTTTTTTTTTATCAAAATGACTCTACTTAATGTTTAACATAAAAGATAACGCACCCCTTTAAGCACTGAATGTTAAACATTTATTACCAGCATAACCTCACATTCGGTGCTATTAATCAATAAGTCAACATTGCTTGATTAGATTTTGATAAAAACCAAATCCATATAAATGGGTTCTAATACTATATAATTTTTATGGCATTCTTATCAAAAAGAAGTATGAACATTGGCCTACACTCACTACATACACAAAAATGTGTGCTGTTCTATTTTTCTAGACACAATAGTTTTAAGTGAAGAAAATACGAAGTTTGAAAATGCAATAAACTTAATGATTTTTGTCATTAAGAAAAGCTAATTTCATGAACAATATTTGTGGAAATAATGCATTTATAAAACATGAAATAAATTTAGTGTGTCTATCTATAAATTTTTGTTAGCAATCACTTAAAATGTCGAAAGCGTCAAATTCCGAAGTAAACTTTTTAATTAATTTCTTGTCGCTTCTTATCGCAACAGCAACAACAACAACAACATAAATTATTGCGTCAAAAGTTCGATGGTGTCACTTTCTATTGTCCCGCCAAAGCGTGCGTGTAGCAAGCAAAAAAAAAACACTTGTTTGATTTTCCTTCTACATCAACCATCAAGCACACTTAAAACGCTTAATACTTTCCAAGAAACTATATTACTCTATAAATTACCTATAGTCTGGTGGGGGTGTCTCGCTGTTGACTTTACAGAAATAGGTCAACATATTTGGCCATCTCTCTATCCCTTAAAAGGGTTGATTCACTTATTGAAACCGTAACTTTTTTTTTTTTTTAGCGCAATCAACAACGTCAGAAATCCTTTGAAGAATAAATTTTCTTAATGGATTTTGCCAATAAAACTAATTATGTTTACATAACGGAGGAGGGGAGAAAATAAAAAAAAAACTTAATTTCTTAGAAAAGTTCGAAAATTAATCATCATCTAGCGGCGACAATGGTGCAGTTAATGTACATAGTTCTATAATCGTATCCTGATTACAAGTCATGTGTTGGACACACCCACGAAGACAGCAGCAGTCAAACCATTTACATTTTTGATTAAATTTAAACAATTTTCTGTTTAAACTTTTGCTCCTCGTTGCACTCAACACATTTTTGGTTTTATCTAATTGAATTCAATAGCTCTAAATTGAACATTAGACAGCTGGAAATTGGCCTTGACAAGAGAGATCAAATGGGGTTGATGTGGTCTTTTATCCTTTGTACACCACTTTTTTCTATCAAAACGCAGCAAGACCACACCACAGAAAAAAAAGCTGGAGGGCATTTTTTTACGTTTTATAAAATCGTTGGGTTGCTATTTGTTTCCTTTCTTTGAGTATTCCGACAATGCAAGTTAATTAACAACTGGGTGACTGTCAAAAGAATTTATTTTTTTCTAACAAAAAGGTATGTTGATTTTTGACAGAATGCCCTAAGAGTTTGAAATCCAATTAACTCGTTTTTCTCATTTTTGAGTTTAAAGGCTTACATCACATGGTTTGATCGTATTCTAAATTTCTGTGTGGTTGGGTTTCGGATAAAGAACCAAATGCATGATTTAATGAGTGCCATAGGTCAAGTATTAAATTTGTGAACAGAAAAAAATTGGGGTTTTTATTTTAACCAAAAACAGGTGCTATTTGCTCCTGTCTTAAGGGTTTGACGAACACACACTTCATTTCATTTAATTTCATTTTATTATTTAAAGGTATACTAATACACATACAAATATCTTATAAGCTAGTGCAAAGTTAAATTTAGAAACAAATTTAATCATGACAACAACTCATAGCGGCTTAAATTATTCAAAACTTGAGTAAAACATTTATATGTAAAAAAAAAGAAAGAAAAGAAAATTAATTGATTCAATTAGATAAATAATATGCCTTTAGTTCCTTTTGAAATCCCTTCCTATCACTTATGCTCCTAAAATGTCGTGGGAGAGAGTTCCAAAGCCGAACGGCGTAAACGAAGAACTGGCGTTCAGACGTCAAACATGAAAACCGCGGTTGAAGGATCTGCGCTGATCTAGCAGAAGAACAGAAAGTTATTTTGTTGAACAGATTCGGAGGTTGATGGGTTTGTAAAATGTTAAATAGCATAGTTAATGATTTAAATTGCAAAAGCTTATCGAAGGTTAGTGTGGAAATTTTGTTCGAGAAACTAGATACTCTATCAAATCGCTGGAGTCCGAAAACGTATCTTATTGCATTATTGTAAGCAACATTTAATTTTCTTCTGCACATTGCATCGCATTTCCCATATACCTCACAACCATAGGTAAGAATAGGAATGATTAGTGATTTCACCAACACAATTCTAGTTTTTATAGTAGTAAAATACTGTGACGCCCATAAAGAACGTAATACACCATAAACTTTCCGTACTGCTGCACTAATGTGGTTACTCCAAGTCAGGGTTTTGTTGAAAATCATTTCTAAGTTCTTGGCTGTGGAAACATATTCGATGGGGTCATTGTTGAGGAAGATCGTGGGAAAATAAGAGGTTAATGTACATTTCCGAGAGATGACAATACACTTAGATTTAGCTGAATTGATTGAGAGGAGATTTTTCTTTGACCAATTAGCTATGTTTTCAAGATCAGCATTAATGCGACTTACACAATCTTCAATTAGTCCGAGAGGGCAGCTAATTTGAAGCTGAGCGTCATCGGCATAGAGTTGAATATTAGAGGTTGTAATGACAGATGGAAGTTCATTAATATAAAGTGAAAAAAGCAAAGGCCCCAAAATAGAGCCTTGTGGTACTCCTGTAGGCACGGCTATAAAGTTAGACAATAGATTGTTTGCATAAACCGCTTGTTCCCGACCAGAAAGATATGACATAAGAAGGTTTGTGGCAGAAGAAGAAAAATCAAAAAAATTAAAGAGCTTATTGCAAAGAATATTGTGATCAACAGTATCAAAAGCACGTGAAAAATCAAGCAGTAAAAGAAAAGTTATTTGATCATTATCAATGTTTTGTCTTATTTCATCGACTACTGTCAGCAAAGCAGTAATACAACTATGTTTTTCCGCGAAAACCAGATTGCAACGGTGAAAGGCATGAGTAGCGTATAAAAAAGAATCAAGTTGAGTTTTCATTATTTTTTCGAATGCTTTCGACAAAAACGGAAGTATGGATATGGGCCGGAAATCCTTTCCACTTGAATTTTTCGGAACCGGTATAATTTTCGCTCTCTTCCAAGCTGTAGGAAAAACACTGGTTGTTAAAATACTGTTGAAAGCGTAAGTAATATAGGGCAGTACAATCGGAAGTAGTATTTTTAAAAATTTGGGATGAACACCATCGATTCCAACAGCGTTCGATTTGATGGAAAGTATGCTTTCAACTACTTGAACCTGGTCAATTCCGTTAAATCCGAACTTTTGACTTATTTCAACGATATTATCAATAGGTAAGTTTGCCAGGGATGGCGATCGTATTGCATCCGATGAATGCGGTAGAGTTACAAAATTCTGGTTTAGTAAATTCACATCAATAGCTTTGCAAACATCACCTTGCTGTTTACACAAACCCAAGCTTCGTAGATTCTTCCAGAGATTTTTCCCACTTAAACAAGGGTCAAGCTGGATAGCGTATACTTGAGCCTTCGTTGAACGAATAAGAGAAACTGTTCTGTTACGAAGTCTACAAAATTCTTCGCGGAATGCACTAAGTTTATATCTCTTCCAGCGTTTATATGCTATGTAACGTTTTTTTTATAAGTAAACGTATATCTGGGGTAAACCAAGAGCGATGCCTTGAGGTAAAAGTTTTAGTCCTCAAAGGAACATGTTTTTCAAAGAGGTGATTAATGTTAACTTGAAGAAAATCAATTTGCTCATTACATGAAGCCATGAAATAAATGTTTTCCCACGCTATACTCCGAGCATCGCACTCTAATGTAACAGGGTTAATACGGTTGAAATCTCTGAATGTAAGAGTGGTAGGCGAACTTGTCAAGGTAAAATCAAAAGTTAGGTAAATGAGATCATGTTTTGAGAAAGCGGGTGCGGACAACTGGTCATACATGACAACTTTATTTGGTTCACTTACAAAAAAAACGTCGAGAAGTGTAGCAGTATGTGAGCTAAAGTGTGTAGGGGAAGTAACGTTAACGGGAAACAGATTCAAGGAAAGCATACTTTCCACTAAGTGGCTTTCCAGAAGTAAATCACTATTCATACCCCACACACAATTACTCTTGAACAAGAGACCGCTATTTCTTCAAGTAAAGATATGAGAGGTTCAGTGCTTATTAGTCTGTGGGGTCTATACACGACACCCACTAAAAGCCGCTCGCATTCCCCAACAAGTTCAAGAAACAAGAATTCAATTTGACTGTCATTTGAAGACCTGCTTTTAACAACACACGAGATACTTTCTTTTAAAAAAATAGCAACCCCACCACCACTACGTCTACTTCGATCAGCACAAAAAAGTTTGTACCCTGTAAATTTAAAAAAAGTATCATTAAGATTGCTCGAAAACCATGTCTCCGAAATACAAACGGCATCAACCCCAGAACCTTCGAAAATTACTCGAAATTCGTCCATCATACCCCTCAAACTTTGTAAATTTAAATGACAAATTTTCAAATTAGAAAACAAGAAATAATAACTTCAAAGAAGACAACATTTTTGTTGTTTAAAAAATATTTATTAAAATGATAAAATTTTAATTTGTGTGTTGATCGTGTGCAACAATAAACTTTTGCTGAATAAACACTTTTTTCTGTGCTCACAACCAACCCATTTTTTGTGTTATTATCGTGTGCGCTGCATTACTATAAAAAATTATTTATCTTCAGGAAAAAATTATGTTCCAAAAATAAAATCTTAACGTGGGAATCGCCACTAAACATAAACTTGTTTGATTCAATTCAATAACGGACGATACATTTTTTTGTAAGCTTTAAAACGATCAACATATGGAAGTATTTTCTTTTCATAAATTCTACTTCTTTTATATTTCCTTCTTGGCAAACAAGATTTTGTTAATATTTATGGTTGGTATGAAAATAGGTGAACGATTGTTTGTTTAGATTCTAATACAATCTTTACATAAAATTGTAACAAATGGATTAGAATATAAGGAAGTGTACGATAACAGGTGAATGTAAACATTTAAATAAATTTGTTCACTGTGGCGTATACTTGTTATTTGTGTTTTTTTTTTTCTATCTGAAATTTGGTAGTGAGTTACTTTGTTAGAAGCTTTAGTTTGAACAGTTTGATGATGTTCACTTTAGAAGATAAGATAATTTATTCAAAGATTGTTACAGCTCTTTTTCAATTAAAACAAAATCCAAAACCTACAATATCGCATCAACAACAAAGGATAATGAATCAACAACAGCTTTATCAGAATCATTGGAGATCGACATAATATACGGTTTGCTGAGTTTACAGATGGAGTCCCATGAGAAGTTGTGAAAACGTTCGCTGAATTGCTTTCCAAAGCTAGAGCAGAGTTTTAAAGACTGCAGTCATTTCGGTACCTTAATAAGGTCACGAATAAGACTTTTTTTTATTTTTTTAACTTACAGAAGTACTAGTTATCTTGCACAAGAAACTAAAATGGGTTCCAAACATGCAAGAAAGGTATAAGAAAGCCATGATTGCACTCTACTCGTGTAATAGGATTTTGGGAAGAAATTGGGGGCCAAATCCTAAGATAATCATGTGGATGTACACAGCCATTGTTAGACCCAGTTATGGCAGTTTGGTTTGGTGGCAAGTTCTGGAGAAATCCACTTACTTAAAAACCCTTACCAAAGTACAAAGAATGGCATGCATTAGCACTACGGGGTGATGAGGACTACCACAACGGCGGGCTCAAAGCGATCCTAAATCTCACCTCCATAGACTTATTCGTCCAAGAATCAGCAGCAAACAGCCCTCTTCGACTTAGTCAGACCAATATTTGGTGATCTAATCAACACGGCCATACCACGATTCTTACAAAATACGTTGGCAACAATTTTTGTACAGATTATAAGACCCCTTATTTAGACTTCATTAAAAACTCTACTACCAGCTTCCCCAATAGAGAAGATTGGGGAAACAGTGTACCCCTACACTAATGCATTCCACCCCTTAAACAATTCAACCGTAATACCCGCGCTTCCAGGAATGCCCATCATTTTACCCTCGAGCCCAATTTCGGTCGTACGCTCAAGTATAGAGAATCGTTCTTTAGCCGTACTACGTGAATGTGGAACTCTCTTCCACACTCTGTCTTTCCCGATCATTGCAGTGTTCAAGAATTTAAGATCAATGTACACCGGCACCTCCTCTCCAATCCCTTCCCTCTTTCCTGAAGCTTGAGTGTGTGTTTATTTTATAAAAAAAGGACATTTAGAAAATCAGGAAGAGATATACAACAAATTTTATAACAATAAGATTTTCACAACTATTCCATTTGTTAAAAAATGGTTTTAGTAAAAATGCACTTTAGTTTAAAATCCCTTTTGGTAAAAGTGCTGTTTATTGAAAAAAGTCATTTGGTGAAAATTCCCATTTGGTAAGTTTGACAATTTCATTTAGCAACAAATTCTGTTTGACGCTACTAGCGCCAGCTATGCGGAAAAAATGGAACTACAGAGCTTGAAAAAATCGTGACACTAGTGCCACTTAGCGGGAAGTAGCGGAACTACGCCAAAACTTGTCGATCTTTAGCACAAGTTTCGTATATTTTCCGGTAGATTTGGACATTTGGTTTTATTTTCTTTAAAGCAGGATATCCTTAAGCTGCATCCTCTTTATCTCAATTTAAGAACTAGCAACCAGTTCTACCATCATGGTACCATTTTAACCCTCTGGTACTCCTAAAGAATACTGCCCTGGCCTCTAAAATTGCAACACCATGTGCGTACGTTCATATCCCCCACTGGGGTAAATTATTAGGCAAGTCCAAACGTAGCATTCTGAACAGTTGGAATTCAAAGGAAAAAATCGCTGTGTACTTCAATACTTCAATAGTATTGACTCAATAGTAGCTGTGTTTTATTGGGAACTAAGGTTAGCTCAGTAATCGGAATTCCAATAAAACGCTTTACTCAGTTTTAAACTGAGTTTCGTTCACTGGAATATCAAATATCGATATAACAGTTTTTCACCATAGAAACTCATGTAAAAAAATTGCTTTCAGATAGACCACGAGATGGCGCCCCACAAAAGGTTTTGACATTTGATCATCAGATGTTGAAACCTAGCCAAGATCTATAAAAAAAAAAACACAACGAAAAACTCAAGTGTGGAATTGCCGAAACTCTATCCTGTGTTAATTACTAACTTAAATTCCTAACTTATTTTTACTTAGTTTTCGGTAGTTGTTGATTACCAAACAAGCTGAGTATAAAATTCCTAATAAAACACGGCTAGTATTGACTCAATATTATTGACTCAAACTCAAATCAATACATTTTAGTCAAAAAGATTAAAAAAAAATTGACTTTCAGGTGGCCATGGCTCAAAGGATAGAGTAATTGATTGCTAAGCCGAATGCTAATGGTTCAAGCCCCAGCTTCGGTAGCATTCTTTTTCTACAAAAAACCCCCAGCTTATCTGAGACCACCTGTGCGATGATATGAGACAATTAAAATCTCTGTCTCCTCCTCTGTGCCACGTAGGTTTATGTTTTCTGTTCTTCCTTTCTATGTGTCTATCTGTCTCTCTCTGTTGTATTAGTGTCTTGTTCTGTTACATTCATGTGCGAAGTACTGTGAAATGACGTCAAAAATTGACCAATTGACTGTAGTCAAATGACTTATTGAATAAAACCAAACTCGCTTAAGTTAATTGACTTTTTAGTAACTTAACTGACTAAAGCGTTTTTTTACTTTTAGTCAATTGACTGCAAGTTGAAAAATAAGTACTGACTGCTCCTTTCCAGTTAAAGTACTTTTGTAAGTGAGTTAACTTAAAGACTTTTTTTTAAAGTAAATCAACTGCGACTTGCAGTCTTTTAAATCTCTCGTCGAGATGTCAATGACTGAGAAATCTCAAGTTTAAAACGCTAATTCTAAGGAGACATTCAACAAGAAGAAATGCAACTTCTGCAATTTCAAAGGGCATACAACGAATGAATGTCGTACGAAAGAAAATTTGGGCAAGCGTTTAGAGGAACATAAGTTACATTGCTTCAAATGCAAGGCACCTGGATATGTCTGTTCAAACTGTCCAAACTACAAAGAACTTCCTAAAGCCCTGTAACTGTTTCATTCAACAGCATAAAAACAACACTTGGCACGGACCTTTCCACTATTCCGATTGTTCCAGCCAGACTAGTGTCGCTGGACGGGAGTTTTTTCTGAAGAATGGAACGATATTTTCACAGTTGAATGCCGACATCACCCTGGCAGTCGGGAATCAAACGAATAAAAAAGTTTTCATCGTGGACACACAAATATCAAAATAGGAAATATTCCTTAATGTTTTACTGTGCCATACTCTTTCACAATTGAAAACATGAAAAAAGTAAGTATACGTCACAGTGTACACTTACAAATGTACAAATTGGATTGATTGATTGTTTTTCTCTTAAGTATTTCTTTGTTTGTTTACTTTCTTAAAAAGAAATAAATTTTTCAATCATCATTTTTGAAGTAAATTGTTTCTCTACCCGCTTTTATGAAGAAAGCATCAGCATCATCATCATTTTAGACCACCAATGACCAACCAATCAACCATTGTTTGCTCCTACTAAGCCAACATCAAATAGCAGTGGGCGGTTTATGGACTGGACATCATATAAAACTCATCGTCACAATATTCATTTAATTAAGTATACAAACATGCAAGTCTTTAAAACAAGTATTTATTGTGATGGAAAACAAGCTGAGGTTTTAGCAGAATAAAAATGTCTCTTTAGAAGGTGTGGGTTCGATTCCGACTCGTGTATATTGTCTTTAATGCTTATGTATCAATTTTCAAGGCAACTCTGCCTCTTTCATAGAAATGACATAAAGCTTCAATGTGTATCCGTATGGCTGAATGTGTATAATCCTTCGGAATTGGTGAACTAAGAAGAGAAGCATATAACAGATTTGGTATATTTTGGAGTACCGAGGATACGAATTCATGCTACGCAATTTGGAGCGTCTTCGGGCGGAATACTTTTGTTGCTAGTGTTATTGAATGTTCTAAGTCAAAATACGCTTTTTGGCCTTCTATTTGTTGTTGTTGGTTGTTTTGTTTGTCTTTTGTTTTGGCTTTTCAATATGATGTTTATTTTATTGTTGTTGTTGTTTATTGTTTTGGTTTATTTTGAGCTGAAATACGTTTCATCAACTTCAGTGAACTCTGACAAGGGGATAGACTGCCCTGTCTGGCATTGAAGGAAGCGATCCGTGTCATTTTGGAACCTCTACAAGAGAGAACGACAACGCTCCAGCCAAGAAAGTCTTCTCATCACAGCCTTTGGTGACTGGACCCGATGGATGGCTGCAGTTTCTCAGTTAAATAAGTAAGTGACAAGAGAGATATCTGTCGAAGGAATCCATAAGCTGTACAAGTCTCATTTATCCAAATGTAGCAGGCACATATAAATAAAGGGAACTCAGATCTTAAGTCAGTGGTAGCTGCCGATAACAATATGGAAAAAGAAATGCGCAAAAAAAAAATGTTCAGAGGCATTGGGTTGTAAGCGAAGAGCAATCTGATCTCTTAGTGGCGTTCGAGAAAAAAGTATTACAGAAAATAGTTTGTCTTTGTGAGTGAAGTAGAATAATAGGTTTGTTCGATGTAACCAGCCCCAGGGCGGTCCGGTGCTTGTCATACTGTGAACGGAGCTGTCAAAAAACTGAAAAATTTCTCTGGGTTTTGTTTCACATCGAACGCGCTAATAGCGCTTTGTTTTTTTTTCTTTTTGGTGTAAAGCAACAACTGAATCGAACAGCTCCGAAATTCTAGCCCCAAAAAAAACTTGGGGCGATTCAGATCGCTCCCGGTGCGAGCACTGAATACACATCGAACACTGTGGAAACGCACCGGGCGAAAAAAGAGCGACATCGAATAGCTCAGTGCGAAATCAGAGCGCCCAAGAGCGCACATCGAACAAACCTAATGACAAGTATTAAGCTAGACACCCAGCTATCTAAAGCGAAGACGAGCCGTCCTGGAGAGCTTTTTATGGTACGAGACAGCTTAGGAGACCAGATTTGAACTAAATGGATTGCGTAGATACGATAATCCGAGGCCTTTTGGTATGAGTTGGTTGGCGTTTTCATCAAACACACACTAAGCTGCAAGAAAAACAACTTTCATTCCATAACCATCTGCCCAATCTAAAAACAGCAATATTTTAGCTCTTTTCGCGGTTCTTTAGTTTAGGTTAGTTCGTTTACCTGCCATAACTGTCAAAAACTCAAATTTACACAAACCTCGTTTTTTTATTCCAATTCATATTTTGAAGTTTCTTTCAGTTTTGAAGAAGATAGACTAAAATTTCTCCTTCTTCCTAAAAGAGCCGGCAAATGAAACAATCGGACCTCTAGTAGCGAAATTTACATCTGTCAATCTCAGCTGTCATTTGAAGTGTCATAACTTAAGTTGACTATTACGAATCAAGGCTAAAACACAAAGACGCTTTAAGGCTGAATCACAAAGACGCTTCAGCTTCAGCTTCGCCTGACGTTTACGAGTTCAGCTATTCAGCTATTCAGCTATTCAATGCTTGCTATCACAATGAAGCTTCGAGCTCACGCTTCGTAAGGAAAAGAACGTAATGTTACGTAATGTGGCTCAATACAAACTTTTATTAAAAAAATTGTTATCTCGGCTTGTAACCAGATTGCGCTTCAGTCGAATACCATTTCTATCGTATCTGTTAAATTTATATACAAAGGACAGATCTACAATTTGGTCCGTGCCCGGATTGTGTTAAAATGTTCGATCTAATTTTGACACTATACGATGGATGAATGTGTTAAATATTAACTAGCAGACTCTAAAGTGACATTAGTGGTTGAATTCAACCAACATTTTAACGCAAGTCGCACACGGCCTTAAATATTAAACAATTCAATATGGGTTGGCATTTTGTGTTGTAAATTGTGTCCATTTATTGTTCAATAAGGATAGAAACTTTATTGCAGATGTCGCTTATCTATTTTCCTGATGAAAATAGGAGAAGTATAATGAAGGAATTTCATTTTTCACTACAAACTGTAGCTTAAAATTAGGTAGGTACTTAATTAGTTAATCGAAGCAGATTTTGGAAATATCAAGTAAAATCGAATTAAATTTTTGCTGAGTGAAGTAGATTTTAAGAAATTTTTGATAGTGCGAAGCAGGTAGTAGATTTTCAAAGCTTTTAAAAAAAATCTAAAAGAGTAAAGTGGCAAAGCTGTTTTGGAGAGATGATGATGTGTTGTGTTGGAGGTAGAACTGTCATTCAAAGCAAAGTCTAAGCGTGTGCATCGCATTGAATAAGAAGTACAGAAGGGGTCTTATGAAAAAGGAGTGAAGCATTTTTCTAAGTAGTGTGAGTTTCACAAACGCAAACGCATTACAACAGGGCTGGTCTGCAGTTGAATGGTTAATCTCAGGGGCCCCAAGCGAAATTTGATTGAATCAAGATTTCATCGATTTTGCTTCAACTTTTCTTTTTCAATCTCGCATTGACGCATGGTGTTTTAACTTTTAACACTAAAGGTGCACATGCACGGTTTTTGATGTTTAATTTTTTATTTTCCAGTACATTTTCTTCTAAGCCTATTTTGATCGTTTTTAAAAGCAAATTCTATGAACAACTTGAATAAGCGTTTAATATCATGGTCAGACATATGGCATTGCGGAAATAAATAACTTCTTTTTTTTGCACCATCAAGTATAAAACCAGTTTCATAAAAGTGTTTTGAACAAACAACGGACTTAGAATTTATTCCATCCAATTTAAGAATTTCAATCCACTTTTCTCTTTTCAATTCAGCTTTCGAAAATCTTCAAAATTCTTAAGATATATATTTTAGAGAATTCAAATTCTTGAAGATATATTCCACAATAGACAGGGACTCAAATATTGACAAGGGGAAAATATAGAAGTATTTTCTAGTTGCCATTGTAATACAATCAACAAATAAAAACGTTTGGAAACACAATGGAGGAACTATTCAAAACAACCGTACACATCACGGGAACTCAACGAATCGCAGCGCCTTACCATCACCAACAGATGTAATACACCCCTGAACTCGACTGACAACACAGTCAAAGTTTGACAGCACAGAGCCCAAAAATTGACAGCACAAGTCCCAAAAATGGACATCATCAGACATTTTTGTTGCTTCACTCACGTACACTGTACATGTAGCTAACACCGCTTCCTGTACTTCTTATTCAATGGTGCATCGTAACGCAGGCGAAGCTAAAGCTGAAGTGTTTGTGATTCAGCCTTCAAGTTCATAAAATTTTCTACGAAAATGTTCCTATCCCACTCTTTGCATAAACAAATGACACACCATGCATCTCAGAAAACCCACCATTGAGGCGCAGCCGTTTCATTCAACAGAAGACTTGGATGAGATACCGCAAGGTGTCCATTTGATACCTGTTCTTTTGTCCCATTTGATAGTGAGGTGGGAAAATGTTTCGGTATGCTCACTAGAATACAAACTCTGTTTAATGGCAATATCCCGCACGCCATTTTGAACATTATTGAGGAGAGTTGCCAAATGGAAAATCAACGAATATTGAAAATCCAATAAAATGCGTGTTAAGCTGCTAAAACCTTTAACTTCAACAAATAAATTGTAAACATTGTTTTAACGTTTTGAAAATAACGTTTTATTTTTCTTACAATCAAAATATTTTTTAACTTACGTGCATCAAAATATTATTTATCCACTTTACCCAAGGTTCAAGTCTGATTAAGATCAGCCGAAATAGGTCCACTCATACAAAATTACTAATAAATCAATTACTGATTACAAAAAATAACACAATTATAAAATTTTAAATGCAACAAATTTAGCTTCGAATGTATTTTTTATTACACATGACTATACATATTATCGTCTTGTTGATATGGCATTATTTATCTTATCACATTTTTCACTTTATTGTTATTTTTTTATGTCGGTCTAAGAATTTAAAAAGAATAGGAAAAAAGTTGTAAAGCACTCACACCTTTCTGATAATAGATAAAGAATAAAAATTGACGAAGGGTAACCTTAACTTTTAGCTATCGCTTTGCAAAAAAGGACGGACATATCTCAAGAACCAGAAATAAAAAAAAAAAAACAAAACAACTGCACCTGTAGATCAGGAAAAAAGAAGACACATTTGTTGAGAAACAAACTCAACCGCACAATATTTACACCGAGCGAAGCTTAAGTTCAAATATTTAGATAAAACCGTTTGTTAAATCAATAATGACCGTTTTTTTACGATCACCATAGTCGCATACGTAATTGACTGTTGACCAAGACGATCGACAATCGATATCCGCGATATAAACGACGACTACACCCGCGACGCACGACCCACAACGACCAGATGCGTATGTTATTTTTTATTGTACCAAGAAGTGAGAAAAATAATTTATTAGCAAAAAAAAAACAACAAACAATCAGAAATTAAATTTATTGACCTAAAACCCGTGAATCTGAAATTGCTGGGAATATTTCAAACAAAGAATTTCTCAACGAACATTAATAAACTCACACCAAAAACACAAAATAGAAGCCACAAATAAAAATCCGCAAAAGTATTATCTTCTATTTACAAATTCACTTTTAGCGAGGAGAGATTATTTTTAATTCAATTTATTCAAAACTTCCTTGAAATTGTTTACACTACCATCGATTTCTTAATGAGTCTTATTAGCACCCTCGAGACTCGAAAGTGTTTAGCTGAAATAATTTTTTCAAAAGAACAACAGCTTTTCACTTGCATTCAGTTAGGTACATTTGTTTTATTATACACAAATCATTTATTGAAGATCTCGTATGTCGTATCTCGTTTTTTATAGACGAGTTGTTTGCCGTAATCGTCTAAGGCTCTTAACTCTTTGGAATACCGAAACGAACTATTCTTTGATGGCAATAAATTTAGCAGTCAACCGAAACACATGGAACATTTTTAATTGCTGACACTTCGCGCAGGTACGCCAATGAGTACGCCAACAAGTACGAGTTACGAGAGATAACGTATAAACAAGAAAACGCGCGTAAAAATTAGGATACTGTCTGGTTGGGTGTTGATGGTACAACAAAATACCTGTTGACGAATGGGGTTGATTTTATGGTTTGATGTCTTTATTTTTCATTTGGTGGTGGTTGTGGGGTTCTTTGAGAGCTTTTTATGGAGTGAAAATGAGATTGGTTGAAGTTCTCCATTGAAGAAAAATTACAGTTATGGAAGTCGTTAACAAATTTTGAAATTTCATATGCGTTCTGCTAGTAACCATGGTCAACTATTTGTCGTTCTGAAAGACAAGAGTATCAACGATGCGTTACGAAAACTACTACGTCATCAAGTCGTTCTGAAAGGCTTCGTTAATGTGTCAAATAGTTACGATTCGTTACTTTTGTCCAACTCATCTGCAGAAGGTGAGTAGAAAGTATTAATAAGTCAAAATTAGTATTTGTTTATTTTAAGGGTTTTCCAAAAAGAGGTGTTATTTTGATATTCAAAGAAAAATGGCATTTTTTGAGACAAATGATCGGATGTTTATTTCATTATAAAGAGGAAGGTATACCGTTAATAATGGATTACAGCGTCAGCCAAATGGCCGCCACGACCACGCTTACAGGACCATATCCTTTTCATGAAATTTTCCATAACCAAATTGCAAAGTGGCTGCCCTATGTCCTCGATAGCCTCACGAATTCCATCTTTGAGGTCTTGAATCGACGCTGGGCTGTTGGCGTAGACCTTATCTTTCACGTGGTTCCAAAGGAAGAAGTCGCAAGGTGTTAAATCACAAGATCTCGGTGGCCAATTGTGATCACCTCTTCGAGAGATAACACGGTCCGGAAACTTTTCCCGTAAAAGATCGATGGTTTCATTGCTTGTGTGGCACGTAGCGCCGTCTTGTTGAAAGCAAACGTTGTCCAGATCAATGCCATCCAATTCCGGGCATAAGAAATCATTAATCATCTCTCGATAGCGCAATCCATTGACCGTAACTGTTGCTCCAGCCTAATTTTCGAAAATGTAAGGTCCAATGACCCCGCCGGACCATAAACCGCACCAAACAGTCAAGCGTTGAGGATGGAGAGGCTTTTCAGCAATAACTCTTGGGTTTTCGAGCCCCAGATGAGACAGTTTTGCTTGTTGACGTTGCCTCCGAGGTGGAAATGGGCCACATCAGTCAAGATAATTTTTTGATGAAATTCCGGATCATTTTCATGCATTTCACGGACCCAATCAGCAAAGACACGACGTTGTTGATGATCAACCGACTTGAGTTCTTGTGTTAACTGAACTTTATAATACCCAATACCCATAATACCCAAGTCTTTATGCAAAATATGTTCAGTTTAAAATTAAAATGAGAAAAGTTCTACTGAAGATCTATGGTCCTGTCCGATTTGTAGTTGGGAGTCGACTCGGGAGGAAGGCCTTGAGTTTCAACTCAGTGAATGAGCGCATCACTACAATCCGTATCAAGGCTAAATTCACCAACATCAGCCTCATCTGCGCTCACGCCCCCACTGAGGAAAAGGATGAAGACACTAAAGACAAGTTCTACGAGTTCCTCGACAAGACCTTTGAGCAGTGTCCTAGCTATGACATTAAAATCGTCCTTGGAGATTCGAATGCTACCTGTGTGGGATGAGATCTTTGGTGGATAATCGACGAATAGCTACACACACATTCCATACGATAGCATCACTCGCTCGGTGAGACAATGGGCACACATTGATAGAAATCTCCTGACCAATCAACCATCAACCAGATTGATCATCATTGCGATCGACGCACGACACTTCTCTAGCATGCAAGATATCCGCACATTCTGAGGTGCCAACATCGACTCGGACCACTACCTTGTTATAGCCAAGTTACGAATGCGGATATCCCGAACAAGGCTAAATCCTTTTCCGATCGTGTTTCCGAAAATCTACTCAAAAGTCCTTTGCTGCCAGCACAAAATATAGAGAACCAGTGGCAACACTGCCAAGCAGCTATCAGAGATGCCGTCATTATGATTTCGGAAACTTGGTTAAACATGTACATGTTGGATGCTCTTGTTTCTATTCCCGGTTTTAAGATATTTCGATGTGACAGAAAAGATAGGGTTGGTGGTGGTGCTTGTATTTATTTACGTGAAAATTTGTTGGGATCTGTTGTTTATGTCTCATGTGGGAACCACATCAATTTCGTTTGCATTGAAGTTAAAAATTTGGTAGATAAACTGTTGCTTGTCTCTGTTTATTGTCCGCCTCTTATGTTTAGGGAGGATGCCATTACTGAGCTAGAGGAGACCTTGATGCGACTAGGTCCTAAATATAATGACATTCTGATTGGTGGTGACTTCAATGTGAATATTTTGAAGGATAGTATTCCTACTCGTCTGTTTATTTATTTCTGTGAGAAACTGGGTTTAGCGGTGGTGAATGATAAATGGCCGACATGTTTCAAATCACTCACAAATCCTTCGCTATTGGATATGTTCTTGACGAGTTCCAAACATAAAATTTTAGGTAATGACCAAATCAAACCCACTTCGGAATTCATTCATGATTTCATTTTCTGCTCCTTTCGTGTTGCTGACAGAGATAATCAACTGAAAACAATCAGCTACAGATCATATAGAAATTTTAGTTTCGACACGGTTGCGAATAATTTTTGTGGATCAGAATGGGATGAGTTATTTTATATGCCTGATTTAAATGCTAAAGTTTCTCTTTTCAATAACTTGATATTGAATTTGTATGATTTATATGTTCCCATTGTGACAACTCAAGTAAAATATAATAAGTGTCCTTGGTTTACGGATGAAATTAAATATCTTGTTAGAGAAAGGGAACGTTTTTTCAGACGATTCAAGAGCAATCCTTCTGAGTTCAATAAACGCCAATATTTATTCTCAAGGAACAGGGTTAATTCAAAAGTTAGGAACTCTAAGAGAACTTACTTAATGGAAAAACTAAATCCTTCAATTAGCACTCGTGAGCTTTGGAACAACCTTAAACAAACCGGAATTAAAGACGATAGAAACAAAAGTAAATGTCCTTTTAACCCTGATGTGATGATTAATGCTTTAATTCCAGGTCACTCAAGTTTAGCAATTTCTCAAAGAATTTACGATCTTCCTGACAGTGAAAACTCTTTCATTTTTAACTGCATCGGTGTATCTGATGTTATTAATTCTATCAAATCTGTTAAATCGAATGCTATAGGCCCTGATGATGTCCCGCCGAAATTTATTAAGCTTATTTATCCGTTGGTTTTGAAATATTTAATTCATGTATTAAACTTCTCTCTATATAGTGGTGTATTTCCGAACGAATGGAAAAAATCATGTATCATCCCAGTTCCTAAAAAATCGAATCCAACTAAACCATCGGAGTTCAGACCTATTAGTATCTTATCTTTTCTTGGTAAGTTACTTGAAAAAATTATGCATGACCAAATCCAGATCTATCTGAATGAAAGACACTTGCTTTCTGTGTGGCAATCGGGGTTTCGTAATCTTCATAGCTGTGAATCTGCAGCAATTAAAGTCACTAATGATTTCCGATTTGCACTTGACTCGGATAAGTTTGGTGTAATGGTTCTCTTGGACTTCTCTAAGGCATTTGACAGTATTGACCACTCAATCCTTGTTTCAAAACTTAAAAATAATTTTAATTTCTCCAATTCCTCCATTAAACTTTTATGCAGTTATTTGGTTGACCGTGTTCAGTGTATTAAAACAGAAATTGGAACCTCAAATTCTTTTGTTACCAATCTTGGAATTCCTCAAGGCTCGGTTTTGGGTCCACTGTTATTCTCATTATTCATCAATGACCTTCCCGATGTTATTTCAAACTGCCAAATTCATTTATACGCTGATGATGTTGCCCTTTATATTTTTCGTCCAATTGGCTTGATGGAAGACTGTATAGCCAGATTAAATGATGACTTAAATTGTGTCTTCGGTTGGTCATGTAATAATAGTTTAACGCTGAACCCATCTAAATCGGTCGCGATGTTATGTGCACGAGATACGCTTGACTCGGAATTTTTTCCTTCGGTTATGTTAAACAATGTCGTTATTCCCTATGTTAATGATGTAACTTACTTGGGTTTTAAGATAAACTGTCATTTAAGTTGTTGTACTGCAATATCTGACACCATTAAGAAAATTTATTCTGGGTTACGTTGTTTGCGATCTTCATCTGATCTTCTGTCACCAAATATTAAGAAACAACTTGTAAAAGTACTTATTCTGCCCTACTTTTTGTATAACCTATCTGTTTATCCTTCACTGGATAGTATTTGTAGAAGTAAACTTAATGTTGCGTTTAATGATTGTATCCGATATGTTTATTCTATCCCTAGATATATTTCTGTTTCACATCTACGTAACGATATGTTCGGTTTGAGTTTGGATTGCTTTCTTAATTTTAGGCTGCTTTTGAAGCTTCATGGTGTCATCCATCGTAGAAGTCCTATCTACCTCTCAGAAGCTCTGAACTTTTTGCAATCGCAAAGAGGTTTAAAACTCATTGTTCCTCGTTTTTCGCGAAGCATTGCAGAACGCTCTTTTTATGTTGCTGCTATTCGTTTATGGAATTCTATTCCTAATGAGTTGCAAAACACCACCTCACCTGCTACATTTAAAAGAAAACTATTTTTGCACTTATCGAATAATAACTGAAGTTTTCTATATATACACATTACACATTTTGTTTTTCTTCTTATTCTAACTTCCTATTCTTTTCTTCTCTATTTATCTTTTTAATATTAGCTATAAGCTTATTTTTTATTTTTTTTTTTGTAAATGCAATTATTTATCTATGTATAATTCTTAATCTCTTTTTTTTCTCTTTTTTTGTTTTGTTTAAATTCAGTTACTTTAAGTGAACATATTTGCTTCTATGATGCTCTAAAAGATCTAAATCTTACTGTGTCTTTGTAAAGTTTTTTTATGACATGGAATAAATGAAAATGAAAATGAAAAAATAAAAAGCTAGGGTTTACACGGCCACCACGACTAAACCCCTGGTTTGACGATGAATGCCGGCGAGCACATGCAGCTAAACAAGAGGCATACAAAGCGGCGCTGCAAAGAAGGACACGAGCAGAAAAGTAGATAGGAGCATAAGCTTCTCAGAAAGAAAAAAAAGGAAGCATGGGAAGCACGCGATCGAGGAGATAGAGGAACGATCTACAAAAAGGTGAAACAAACCTTTAGGGGGCTTATACACCCCGAACTGAAGCCTGTAGAGACCATCATGGGAACATCGTAGTAGAACCGCAGTCAGTGCTGAGGATATGGAAAGACCACTTTTCCAAGCTGTATAATGGCGATGACGACCAAAACTCCGTCAGCTATACTAAACCATTCAATTTGGAAGGCCATCAATTCCACCCACCCGACATGGACGAAGTAAAGATAGCGATATCTAAACTTAAGTCGAACAAAGCCGCTGGAGCAGACGGGCTAGCCGCCGAACTGTACCAGCTCATCTGCAAAATTTGTTCGGAGGAAAGCATGCCCGATGAATGGAACCTCAGCATCGTATACCCGAATAGCACCAACTACAGAGGTATAAGTCTCCTTAACATCGCCTATAAGATCTTGTCTGCCGTGTTGTGTGAACGTTTGAAGCCCTTCGTCAACAACCTGGTAGGTCCTTATCAGTGTGGCTTCAGACCCGGAAAGTCCACCATCGATCAAATATTCACCCTACGGCAGATCTTGGAGAAGACCCAGGAACTTCAAATCGATACCTACCACCTTTTCATCGATTTCAAGGCCGCGTATGACAGCGTCTATAGAGACCAACTATATAGAGCAATGTCTTGTTTAAGCATCCTAGAAAGTCTGTCCAGCTAGAAGGATACGTAAGCGATATTGACATAATTGAAGGAACACAGCGTGATGTCAGTGGAGCGTTTGTGAGCCTTGAGACGGAGGCCAGGAAGATGGGTCTAGCGGTTAACGAGGGCAAGACCAAGTTAATGCTGTCGACAAGAAAGGACTACCAACATCGACGTCTTAGGGCAAACGTCAACATAGACAGATTTAACTTCGAGGTAGTTAAGGATTTTGTCTTCCTGGGATCCGCTATCAACTCAGACAACGACACCAGCGCTGAAATCAAACGAAGAATCACTTTTGCTAATTGCTGCTTCTTAAGGCTTAGAAGGCAGTTGAGTAGTAAAGTCCTCTCCCGTACAAATTCTTCGAGTGATTTCTGGTCCTGTCTGCATTAATGGAGAATTAAGACGAAGATTCAACCAAGAACTGTACGAGCTGTACAGCGACACTAACCTAGCCAGAAAATTAAAGATCCAACGACTTAGATGATTGGTTCATATTGAGCGAATAGAAAATAATGCTCCGGCTCGTAGAGTCTTCGAATCCAACCCGAAAGGACGTCGCAGAAAAGGAAGACCGCGATTCCGGTGGAGCACACAGGTGGTAGAGGACCTGAACCAACTTGGCGTGCGAAACTGAAGACAGTAAGCCAGGGACCTAGCTGGCTGGAGAAGTTTGTTGGGTGAGGCCCTGGTCCACATAAGTAAGTAAGTAAGGTTAAGGTAGAACGTATGCAGCTAGCACGGCACTCTGATCAGTTATAACAAGATAGAAAAGCAAGCTGTCAAAAGGACAATTGCCTTAAAACTAAAAAAGCAAGTTTGCTGCAAGAGTATGCGTGTATGAAAAATGAAATTTGAGGTGTTTGGAGGGTAAAACGTGGGTAGGTTTCCAATCTTGTTATGATCAGTGGGTCAGGGTATGTAAATCTCCCACGTTTCTTGCAGTATTGCCAGCCTTGTAGTCGCATCGCTCCATCGTTGCAAGTTAAAATAGAAGTTATCCCGTTCGCAACCACCACTAGCTATAGGAAACGCGTTGAATGAAAATTCTAGTTGAAGGCAAACATTTCCACTGTTCTCCGCCTGCAGACAATCTAAAAACATTCGATTCAATAACTTCATATTTTGCAATAAATTAAATTTAAATCAAGTTCACTTATTTTATTTCATTTAGTTCAAAATTTATGAATATTGAAAACACTAGTTTAAGAAAAATGAGCAAAAAAGTCAGCATTCGATACCTTATTGACGTGGCAATTGGAAGCCGCGAACCAGGTGTTATCAATTTCAACGCCCTCTACACTGTCCTCCAGTTCATTGTCGATCGCCTTGATATCGAAGATGAAGAAATCGAAATCGATAGTTCTTTCTGCGAAGCCGGCACTAATAATTTCGACAGTAAAAGTAACACTTTTTCGGAAAAATTAGTAGATTGTCACGTTTACGAAAATTCAGAAAATACAGCAGTGCAAAATCAATCAGAGACTCAAAATGACATAGTTTGCGCAGCCGGAGATCAAGACAGTCCAAGGAAGTGTCCTGATGGTACTCCAAAAAAGAAACCAAAGACCATTGACATAAAACAAAAAGTCGATTTGCTTTTTGAAAGGTTCGAAAAGATTGAAAATTTGAGTATTTGGGGTGCGGATACTGAACAGAGTATTGAATGCCTTCGACAGAATATGCATCAAATCCAAGATAAGTTAGAAAATGTCGATAGAACACTTCATGATCTTGGTCAGAAAAAATCATGTCGAGAGGAGAACATAACGGCTTGCAGACTCAAGATGGATTTCGATAAAATGGCAATTGCCACAGAAAGTATCAGAAAAGAATTTGAAGCCTTCAAGAATTCATTTACTGAAAATGGTAAAACGTATGTTCCTCAAATATTTCCTGACAATTTTGTAGAACCAGAAGAGATCGAAAGAATTGATAACGAGATAATAGAACTGAAAACCAGTAATTGTATTTTGACTAGAAGGCTTGATGGTTTTCAAGAGGATCTGGCAAAAGTCGGCGATATCTCCAAAATGGTGAAATCGGAAACTTTTGAATATGAAATATCAAACATCAAGGAACAAATCCTGGATACGTCTTGTGAAATTAAACGTAGTATCGAAGAAGTCGCCGGCGACTTGGCAGAAATAACAGTAACAAAAATTGATAAAGATGATGTTCATGAACTGCTTGCAGAAAAAGCCGACTATGCAACGGTTCACAGCAAAGTTTCTGTAGACTATATGGAGGCTGAGAATCGTAGAATCGATCGGCAACTAGCTGAGATTTCAAATTGTGTGGTTGTCAATGAGGAGCAGCTGCAAAGTCAAATTGATGCTCTTAAGGAGCTAGTTGGAAGTGAAAATGTGAACGAACTACTCAAAGAAATCCAATTGAAAATCTACAAGGAAATTTCAAGGGTTGCAGAAGATTTGAAGAAATTGGCGGAAATGAAACCAGAGGCTGATGCGGTTGTAGCAAGATTGAGAGATTTGACATGTTTGTCATGTGATCAAGATGTTGTTATGAAAAGAATTGAGCAAAATAATTTGGCGAAATTCAGGGATGCCCATGCGTCAAAGAGTATGAATGCTGCGATAGCGTATGAAGTGGCAAAATTTAGAGAGAATGGAAAAATTGGATTGTTTCACGATGATGATGTTTTGGAGTATCGTCATAGTGGTGGTGGGCATACAGTTGTTAAAAGAAAGGATCTTGTTTTGAAAACAAGAATGCGAAGGGCGATTTGAAATAAATAAAACATTGTCTACTCTTATGTAGAACAGTGAGACCGATTACCGATACTTTGTATGTCTAATCTAAATTATAGTCAATCATTTCGCTGAAAACATTTCGAACATCAAATTTAAAAGTGTACTCCTAAAACTTGGACATACAAAGAACCGATAAAATGGCATCACTGAAAGAACAACGTTATCCAATACACCAACCGTCCAACAACGACCCCAGACACTAACTGCTAAGTGTAAACCAATACTTTTCTTCTTGTCAAAATGAAACAAAAATCCGCCGTTAAATTCAGCAATATTCAGCCGTCAATCAGCCAGCTTTCTTATGTCATTTTGTGAAGTTTTGTTTTTAGTTTATTTTTGTACATTTCGCTTGGTGGTTGATTCGAGTTTTTCGTGTCCTGTCGGGTCCGATTTATTTTTATTATTTTTACCGCCGAATGGTATACAAATAAAAGCTACAAAAAATTAAGAATTTTTTAATGCGAAAATAAAATAAATACAAAGTTTATTTCGGTGGTTGTGCTAAGACATACACTCTTGAAAATTAGTGTTTACGTTTATGTGTTTTCTTCAGTGTTTTCCCGATTTCTTTTCTTACCTTTATTTTTGTGAATATAATTAACTCGAAGAGAGTTCATATTTATGGTGTTTAGTGTTTTGTCATTTCCAAAGTCTGCACCAAATTCTGTCCAAAAAACCAAAAAAACAATCAACATTAAATAAGTGAAGAAACAATGGCTATGCCAAATGAAGTGGGCGTCCGGGACTTTGTCCTATTGGACTCGGTAACGTTGGAGAAATTCATGGATAATCTTCGAAAAAGGTAAAGTGAAAAAATGTATTCACGTACTTTTAATGAAAACTAAAAGCGATATCATCGCCGCTCGAGGTAGAAGCACAAAGCCAGAGACAACGTCACTCTTGCCATGTTTAGAAAGATGCCTATAAATATACACATTGGGCACACTTTCTGCTGTACATTGAGAAGTGTCTATCCAATCAACTGGATTTTGTGCCTTATTGGGCCAAAACCGTCACAACATTTCGATCTTCTCTAGAGTAGCAGCTGTTGCTCTTCGATTCCGCTTGGTTTTGTGTAACAACTAGCAATTCGAAGAAGTGTGTTTTCTTGTTACCTGGCTGGGATTGGGATTACATGAAGAGTCATCATTACGACTAGCTCTTGGTACTTTTTTTTGGTTTACCTGAAGAGACATTTGCGATGCAAATGGGGTGTGGTTGTGGATGTTTTGATTTCCCTTTCGGCAAATGCAATATTCTGTTAACCACTGATTAGCAGTATCTTTTACCTACGTCATGTTATTATTGTAAATTTTTGGTATGAAAAAAGTACGCACATTTGTTCAAACAGCATTCAGGATGGTGTAGTGACAAGTCTATTAAGTGAGTCATCGTTGTGGAGCGATTTGCATAGCTTTGAGTCAATGAGTACTTTGCGATGATTAATAATAATTTTGTACTTGGAACTTCAGTTTATTCAAAAATCTGGTTTTGGAGCCGGTACTCGTTTCATTGAGGCTCGACTTCGTGTTGAATAATTTGTTTATTTTGTTGTGCATGTGTTTGTTTTCCTATCAAGTGTGGTCTAGTTGAGGGGAGGAGAATACAAGTTGGACTAATTTTTATCCATAGTCATTTTGTCGACGCTGATATCTCATGGACTGTAATATGCAATGCGATTCTCGGACACTCAATTCGTGTTGCGTCTTATGTGAGCACGTTCCACTGTATGTCCATTAAACTTACCCTATTGACTGGAAATTATCCAAAAAAACACTCATTCTCTGATCACAGAAACACCCAATTCACAATCAATGTTGACGTAAAATCTAGTCCACTTAAACTTCGTAAATATCGGAAAACCCATTGGACCACTTATGAAACTACACTTCAATTATAAACCAGAGCTCCTAATCCTCTTAACGCTAGTGAACTGCAAGTCAGAGCTAACCTACTATGAACGATCATGCATTGCCCACCTGTATATGTAAGGGTAAAAAGGAAACCACATTGGTGGACCTCGGAACTCGCCTCGCTCAGAAAAGTATGCAGAAAACTCTTTAACAAAGCTAAATAAACAAGATTGGTTTCTAACTGAGATTCATACAAAAAAAGGAACTGAGAGACTCTAAACGATCGTCCTGGCGATCCTTTTGTGATGAAATAGAAGAAAATAGGCTACGAACAATAAATCCAGTGATTCCCAGCTGCCTCAAAAAAGAGCTGATGGCTTCTGGACAACTTCAAGTAAAGAACCTTTTAACTTGCTACTAGATACTCCTTCTTAGGTAGCTCTCAAAATGTAACCTGTAACAATCTACAATTACTACTACATCATATCCACAAGGCCTAATCACAAGGGATAAACTGCGATGGGCTATCAACATCTTCGAACCGTACAAATCGCCAGGACCAGACGGCACTCTTCCAGCTGAACTCCATCAACCTTCGGAAATCGTCACACCAATCTTTGAGGTTAGCTTGCATCTGGTCCATATTCCCTCAGTGTGGAGAGCAGTGAAAGTTGTTTTCATACCCGCAAGGTAACCCTAAAGATCTCAGACCCATAAGTCTATCATCATTCTTTCTTAAGACCTTAGAAAGACTGGTTAATATACACCTTAGAGCAAACATTGACACAAGACGTATGTCAGAACAAGGCGGCTGTTCTGCTTGAAGATTTCTCAGCAGAGGTATGCCGCAAGGCGGTGTTCTCTCTCCTCTACTCTGGAATCTGGTAGTTAACGAAATTCTAACCTTTCTAGATAGGTAGGGTTTCAGAGTGATAGTCTGTGCTGATGACGTTGCTATAGCTGTTTCAAGAAAGCACCTTCATACCTTTAAAGAACTCTTACAAAACGCTCCAAATAAGCTAACACTTTGGGCAAATCGGTGTGGATTGAGCGTTAACCCACACAAAAACAGATTTAGTCCTATTCTCTAGGAAATATAAAATTCCGCACATCGACCCTCCTTTTATAAACGGCATCCAATAAAAGTTTTCAGAAAAATATCTGAGTCTTATTTTAAACTTACTTACTTACATACTTACTTACTTACTTAAGGTGGCGCTACAGTCTGTTGTGGACTTGGGCCTCAATCAACAGTCTCCGCCAGCTAGCTCGGTCCTTAGCTAGTCGTTTCCAGTTTTGCACTCCAAGTTGATTGAGGTCCTCTTCCACTTGAGTGCGCCACCTGGGTCGCGGTCTTCCTCTCCTCCTCCGGTAGCTCTTTTCACCTGCAAGAAGGCCATTGGCAGTAAACAAGCCAGAATCACTCACTGGCTATACAAATCGGTAATTAGACCGATTCTTCTTTATGGCTTGTCAAGTATGGTGGACTGCCTTGGACGTAAAAATGAACTGCGATAAACTTAGTAAAGTCCAACTGTCGCCATGCCTAAGTGTACCTAAGCGGATCACTTTGTACGACCCCATCTGCGGCACTAGACACTACTCTATCTGACACCTCTGGATATAATCAGCAAACAAATAGCTGCTAGTTCTGCTGTTCGCCTGAATGCCTCTTCACAGTGGACTAACAATAACATTGGCCACTCTGATATTCTTAATTATCTAGAACCAATTCCAAAGCACACAGTCTACACCATTCCCCAACTACAGTTGGATAGAAACTTCGAAATTTCTATATCTTCAGATCCTTCTGGGAAAATAGGACATTCCTGGAAGACGAGGCAATCCACTTCTGTACAGATGGATCGAAAACTAGTGATGAGGTTGGTGGAGGTGTGTACTCTGAACGACTAAAACTAAGTCTCTCATTCAGCCTTCCAAATCATTGTAGGCTCAGAGAAAACGTGTTATCTACATCTGATATCCGGATTTTCTCAGAGAGTCGGGCATCTATAAAATCTCTGGACTCTGTCTCTACAAACTCAATTACGGTTTAAAATATCGATCGTCTCTAAAGGAGATGGCGCAATAGTTTAACATTCACCTTCACTGGGTGCCAGGCCATAAAGACATTCCAAGAAACTGCTAAGCCCATGAACTCGCCAAATATAGTACAACATTACCCATTAAACCACAAATAGCTAATGTTGGTATACCAATCGCTACATGTAAACTTTTACAGCAAAAAAATGCTACTAAGAGAACCAACATCAGCCACTATAACCTTACCTTAGCTACCCTTTCGAATTTGTATAATAAATGGCTTTGCTTTCCCGAAGCGATGCCGTTTAATAAAAATCCATGACCCTATGAGAGCAAGAGAATATTTTCCTCGTTTCTTTCCACCTATCAAATGGGTTCCGTTCGAACGCAGCACTACTGATCCGATGGAACTCTGCTCTGTCCGGTGCGTGAACGTCTCGACCGCAAAAGAGCCCCCGGATCTACAGTTCTTTTTCATTTGTGCTAGATGAACTAGCGCTTTGGACAATTTGTTTTGTATCAGACCGGAATTCCCCTTGTGGAATGAAGCCGATCGAGCAGATAGAACACAACAAAGCTCAAATTATTATTTTTTGAAGTCATAACTCTCCCGAACAAGTTTTAGCACGAAATATTGAATTCTGTCAATACTAGTCCCGTTGTAAGGAACCTCGTTAGAGTTCGGAGTTCGACATAAGATTTCTCGAACACCCGAAACTCTTCTATTTGTCCAGCGCACCATGACAGTCATAAACGATAATCGGCCCAGGAATCAAGCTAATTGCTGCAAAACATCCGTTTTGTCCGAACAAAGACTCCTCTGGCGCTGACAGAACGGAATATGTCTGTAGGAATACAAATACTGGTCCAACCAGGTACCCAGCTAGTTACCTGCTCGTTAAACGCTGTCCGTTCATGGGTCGGCAGAACGCTGGCATTCATCTCTCAACTTTCTCCTACGATAGTTAAGAACTCATCGGCCAAAACGTCTTTTATCGGGATCTATTTCTATTTGCCCTGTAATATTGAGTTGAAAACAAAATTTCCCACACTAAATTCCAGTTCAAAAAGTCGCACCACAAAATTTGTTGGGTCAAACTTCATCAAAAAGTAAACGAAAATCCTCAAACAATCAATCATTACATTGAATATGGAAACAAAAATAAGTCTCCACGGAAGCCGCACAATGAATAAATTCATGGCACTTTTACGAAAAGACCTTTTTCTCACTTGATAAAAACAAACAGACAGACGACAGTAAAAGTACAAACATAAAGAAGATTTAAAAGTTAAAAACGAAACATAAAGTTGAGCAAAACAATTGCCTGTTGAGTTTAACCAAATTATTTGTGGTGCAACTTAATTGTCTATGTGCACGCGATGATGGCGTCTGGTGTTTCTTTCCTTAGGAAGCTGGTGTTACCATGATGAGTTTCTTGACGCGACTTTTCATGTTTAAAAGCCAGCAGAAGTCTTATGATATCGTCAAATTTCTGGACACCTCGTAGGTTCAATTCCTTGACTGGTCACCCTAAGATTTATTGCTTCTTCTTTCATCGCACCAAATGTTGGTTATTAATACTCCGCAAAATAGTTTTAACAAAACAAAAAGACAAGTGCTCGAATTGCCCCAAAGTTGTCATTTTAATGAGCTTGGCTCTGTTGTGTAATAATCTTGCAGCAATGCATACTCGGTCAATTGGAGATCAACATGAAGAAACACTGAAAAACATAATAATGACGGACGGACGTCTCACTTTCATTTTTAATGGAAGAAAATCTGCAAAGAGAGAAACAAAAATTATTATTAAAAATTAAAAAAAGCAGATTTTACTTGCTTGAAAGATATTGAACTCACACTGAAAAGCAATCGAAAGCCGATGGAATTGAAAATAGCACATTTGCGTTTTGAGGTTATGACCTTGACTGATTGAAGCAAATATCTCAATGTTTCTTCTTTTATCAAAATCGTACACAAGGACTTTGAATGAATGTTTAAGTGGGTTGCGCGGGTGGTCTGATAATTACTTGCTTAGTTGAACATTCCTGGTAGACGGCTAGATACTGTGAAAATTTCTGCGGGACCGGACTCGTTGTTTTGTTTTCATTGCTTCTGTAAGTGAGAGTATCCGCGAATATATACAAAAATGGAGAAAAGCCAATATCGGTCTGTGATCTTGTTCTTGCCATTTCAACAGTGTTTCATACTGTTTTAGCGATCCGAAGAAGTTCTGCGTCGTTTCGTGGCAGTTGACGAATCTTTAATCCACTGTTTCACACCAAACACCAAGGAACAGTTTAAATAGTCGACTTCAGACAATGAACGTGCTCCAAAGAAGACGATAGTAATCGTCAATCGATCGGCTAACCATAGAATTCATTGTTTAAAAAAACTTTTTCAGGAGTTACATTACTTTGGGGTATCACCAGGGATCTACATTGATCTTAGTATAACGGTAACCTAACCTAACGTAACCGATCAGCCGGAAAAGTGACGGCCAATGTTTTCAGAGATTCATAAGGTGTGTGTGCCACTTCGACTGCTTGGAGAAGGGAGATACAGTCACAGGGCTACACCGAATTATTGAGCTTATTCGATCGTTAGTTAAAGAAAACCCAGCCCCACTTGGCGAAGAAGAAAGTACTCTTTCAACATGATTCTACTTACTTTGCTTACTTATGGTGGCGCTACAGACCAGGTCAGACCAGGGCCTCATTCATCAAGCGTCTCCAGCCAGCTGGATCTCTAGATAGCTGTCTCCAGTTTCGCACTCCAAATTGGATCATATCCTCTACCAACTGTGTGCTCCAACTAGAGTAGCGGTCTTCCTCTTCTGCGACGTCCTTCCGGGTTGGTTTCGAAGACTCTACGGGCCGGAGCATTATTTTTTCATTCGCTCTACGTGACCCAGCCATATAAGTCGTTGGACCTTATCTTTTCTGGCTAGGTCAGTGTCGCTGAACAGCGCGTACAGTTCTTGATCGAATCTTCGTCTCCATTCTCCATTTATGCAGACAGGACCAAAAACCACTCGAAGCAGCCTAAAGCGTTTTCATCCGATGTTGTCATGGCCCATGTTTCTGCACCATACATTAGGACCGGGATGATAAGGGTTTTGTACAGTGACACTTCAGTTGCTCCAGAGATGACCGTACTACTCTATTGCCTTCTAAGTCCAAAAAAGCAGCGATTGGCAAGGAGTGATTCTTCGTTTGATTTCAGCGCCGGTGTTGTTGTCTGAGTTGATAGCGAATCCCAGCTAGACAAAGTACTTAACTACCTCGAAGTTAAAGCTGTCTATGTTGACGTTTGCTGTAAGACGTCGATTTTGGTAGTCCTTTCTTGTCGACAGCATTAACTTGGTCTTGCCCTCGTTAACCGCTAGACCCATCACCCTGGCCTCCGTCTCAAGGCTCACAAACGCTCCACTGACATCACGCTGTGTTCTTCCAATTATGTCAATGTCGTCTGCGTATCCTAGTAGCTGGACGGACTTTTGAAGATTGTGTCTCTGGTGTTAACATTTGAGCTTTGCACAATCTTTTGAAGAATGATGTTGAAGAAATCGCATGACAACGCATCGCCTTGTCTAAAACCTTTTTTGACATCAAAATCGTCCGTTAGGTTTTTTCTGACCATAATGGAACAGCGTGAGTTTTCCATTGTCATCTTTTAGGATGAGTTTTTCTAGTATGCCAAAACTAGACATTGCTCTTCACAGTTGGTCTCTATAGACGCTGTCATACGCGGCCTTGAAATCGATGAAACTGTGGTAGGTATCGATATGAAGTTCCTGGGTCTTCTTCAAGATCTGCCGTAGACTGAATATTTGATCGATGGTGGACTTTCCGGGTCTGGAGCCACACTGATAGGACACGGACAGGTTTTTGACGAAAGGCTTCCAACGTTCACACAGGATGGCAGACAAGATCTTGTAGGCGATGTTATGGAAACTTATAACCTCTGCAGTTGATGCAGTGTCCGTAGCTTAGTGGTTAGGTGCGTTGTGCTAAGCAGAACGTCGTCGTGGGCCCAAAGTTTTTATTTCATCTTTCACTGACACTGCCTCTTGCGAAGAACTGACAAAACTTCCAAGAGTATCACCTGTCATGAAAAAGTGCTTCTCAACTTTGCCGTTCGGAATCGGCGTTAAATTGTAGGTCCCCTCAATTCTTCACACGCACCTAGAGAATTGTTGATGAGAGTAAGCCACTTAGGCCTTGGCTCTTCAAGAGCTGTCGTGCCACTCTATATTTATATAGTTGATGCAGTTCAAGGGATCTTCTTTCCTTAAGATCGGGCATATGATGCTGAGATTCTATTCGTCTTGCATACTTTCCTCCGACCAAATTTTGCAGATGAGCTGGTAGACGTCAATTGGAATTGGTGGAATTGATAATTTGCTACACCTAATTTGAATGGTGCTGCATAGCTGGCGGAATTTTGCTCGTCATCGCCATTATACAGATTGGAAAAGTGGTCTTTCCATATCCTAAGCACTGAATGTGGTTCCACTACGATGCACCCATGATGGTCTCTACAAGCTTTGGTTCGGGGTGTAAAACCCCTGGTGGTTTAATTTACTTTTTTGTAAAACTTTCGAACCATGTTCCTGTTGTTTGTGACATCCCTCTATCTCTTCGATCGCGCGCTTCTCATTGTCCCTTTTTTATTTTCTTTCTGAGAAGTTTGTGCTCCTCTCTCCTTTTCTGCTCGTAGAGTTCGCGAGCTGCTCGTGTCCTTCTTTACAGCGCTGGCTGACAACTCCAAAATCGCTACTGCCAATTTGGTTTAATTGGGCTACAAACTTTACTCTCCAGGCTTGGCCCTGTACTAAGTACTGCTGTTTGTTTCCATTCTTAAAATATTATGAGGAGGTCATCTTCGCCGTCAAAGTGGCCAGCTATATCGAGTAAAAAGGAGACTAGTAAGTTGAAAAATAAATTGGCAGTTTTCCAAAATGTTCGATTTGTAGGAAAAGTTTGACCATCCTCGTAATCTATTAATCTAACAAGTCAACCATTTTTCCGCCTATAGAACATTTCATGCATGAATCACTACAATTAGGAGCTCTTAAACCTTCAATCAAATGAAAAATTGAGTTTTCGAATAACGATAACTCAATCATTCAAAATAAGAACATTTTTTGCAAAACAAAGATTAGATTAAAAACATAGATTACATGGAAACTTTATCACAAACGATAACTACTTGCGTAATCTTTTTAGCCTTCAGAAAAAAATAAGAAAGTGAATAATCTTATCGCCCTGAAAAAAAAATCGATTTACTTAGAAAAAGTGTATCACTCTTGATACCCTTAAATCATATCTACAGACGTTTGTTCACATTACAGATCTGTTTAATCAATTTTACTAACAAATCATACAAATTTCAAAGTTGTTTGGATTCAAAATTCCTTGCCGACTTTTATAAGCTTTGAAGTCTCTTTCAATACATCTGTTTACTGTCCGTAATATGCCGATGGATGTATTTTTAGGGATCTCGTTACATGTTTACTCTGTTCCAAACAATTGCATTGTGCTAAAAGAATCAATTCGCTTCAACTAAAGTCATTAAAATGTCTTCTTCCAGTTCAATTTCGTAAAGGTACAGCTGCAAAAATCACAACACAGACAAAGTAGAAATATCTTCTTGGCGCTTTGTTCAAACAATCCACTCTTAATCTTCCGTCACACGTTTAATTTACACAAAACAGATATGAAGAAATTGCTAGTTGCTTCAAAATAATACAAAATTATTGAATGTTTAACTCATTTACACATTTTACAAGACGATCATCCAGAACAACGAAAACCAAGTCTCTCTTCTGTGATCATCTCGTTCGTCTTTCTTATCTCCTGAACTTGCTTATGTTACCTCTGTAAACAAATGCGCTCAATTTCAAGTGTAAATGAACTGACAAATGTCTTCTCGCACTTCTGTTTACATACAAATTTATGAGATTATTTTTTGTTTTTGTATTTCACTTTTCACTGCAAGTTGAAGTATCTTTTAATCAAAAAATTAATACTTTGTACCTATCTTGAAGTTACACTCTATTAAATGTGTTCATCAATTTTCTTTATTGTGTTAACTTTAGTCATCAGTTAAAAAGGAAAGAAAAAGACGTTGATAAATAATTTAGCTCAGACATGTGGCGTTCCGATAACAAATAACAATTTTCAAGTGTTTTTTTTTAGCCTTTTTGAGATATTCAAAACAATAAAACGATTAAAAGCACGACTCCAAGTTGTGTTTATTTCATTATTATTTCACTTTTTTGTGACATAGTCTAATGTAAGTATGTAGTCAGATTACTCATACATATAGACGAACATTAAATTTGCAAACTTTAATGACGAGGAAAGGAATGTGACAAACATTGTTTAAACATTTTATTTTCGGTATTCTCTCAACTAGTAAGAAAATAAAGGTACGAGAAAGAAATTGCTTACGGGTTTGAAAGCGATAGTTAATTGAATTTAATGAGAAGTTCATGGCTCTGCAGACTTTTGGAAAAAGGTTGTTTGAGGTGACCTAAATTTTTTCTCAAGAAATTCTTGTTGGAAGAAAAAATTAGCTTAACCTGAAAATTCTGATCATTTCCGCATAATTATGAACTAGCCGATTCCGCATACCTCGTCTCGCCTGCCACAGATCAACTCAAGAAGAAGAAGAAGAAACTCAACTGGGGTCTAAACATACAAGAAAGATATAAGAAAGCCATGATTGCACTCTACTCGTGTAATAGGATTCTGGAAAATTTGATGGCCAAATCCTAAGATAATCACGTAGATGTACACAGCCATTGTTAGACCCATTCTAACTTATGGCAGTTTGGTTTGGTGGTAAATTCTGGAGAAATCCATGAACTTAAAAAACCTTACCAAAGTACAAAGAATGGCATGCATTAGCACTACGGGGGTGATGAGGACTACCCCAACTGCGGGGCTCGAAGCGATCCTAAATCGCAGCCCCATAGACTTATTCGTACAAGAATCAGCAGCAAACAGCGCTCTTTGACTTAGTCAGACCAATATTTGGTGATCTAATCAACACGGCCATACCACGATTCTTACAGAATACGTTGGCAACAATTTTTGTACAGATTACAAGACCCCTTATTTAGACTTCAATAAAAAGTCTACTTTACCAGCTTCCCCAATAGAGAAGATTGGAAAACAGTGTACCCCTACACTAATGAATCGAACTTTACCATCTTTACTGATGGTTCGAAAATGATTACTGGAATAGGGGCAGGTTTCTACTCAGAAAATCTTAGCCTTGCTAGTTCATTTAGACTTCCCGACCATAGCAATGTCTTCTAAGCTGAGATCTTGGCAGTGAAAAAGGCTGCTAATCAAATTTCCATGATGGCGATATCACATGCTGATATCACATTTTTCATTGATAGCCAAGCAGCAATAAAAGCGATCTCTGCCACGAAAATCAAGTCAAAGCTTGTTTCTTGCTGTCGCGAAGAGCTAAGGAATCTTGGTTTGCCGCACAACGTAAGACTCTGCTGGGTTCCCGGTCACAGTGGTGTGCCAGAAAACGAAAAAGCGGATGAGCTTGCAAGAGAAGGCTCGGTACTTGATCCCTCTCTCATAGACCATAACATCAGAATCCCTCAATGCGAATTAAAAAGAAATACGAGTAAAAATATCATTCAAAAAGCAAATGATAGATGGAATCTACTAGAAACCTCCACCGAGAGTGGTGGTGAGGTCCTATCGCGGGAGAAAGATTCCCCCCAATCCAACAAGCGCAACCGTGCACTACAAGCGTGCCACCTCTCCCAAGAAGGACACTGATTCCCAAACCCCCCGGTCCCTCAGGTTTCCGGTCCCGCTTCCTTCCTCTTCATTATCCCTTTTGCCTCGTTTCAAATGGCTGGAAACTGGAAACTCTGGCTTCATTACGACAAGAAAAAATCCGATAAGATTTTACTTCTCAAAAAACCGTCCCTAAGATCCCTCATAAGTGTGATAACGGGACATAATCTACTCGGCTACCACAATAAAAAGATGGGGCTTAGTACAGATGACATATGTAGAGGCTGCGGCGATGAGGAAGAGCAAGAAAACACAGCTCACTTCCTATGCCACTTTCCAGCACTCTGCCGTACTAGATTAAAATTGTTAGGCAACTATACAAACTATACAAACCAACGGACATACACCCATTAACTGTTTATTGTAAACTTGAGCTAACCATCCTTTTAAAACAATTTATAGAGTGGCGCGACAGCTCTTGAAGAGCCAAGGCCTAAATGGCTTACTCTCATCAACAATTCTCTAGGTGCGTGTGAAGAATTGGGGGGACCTACAATTTAACGCCAATTGCGAACGGCAAAGTTGAGAAGCACTTTTTCATGACAGATGATACTCTTGGAAATTTTGTCAGTTCTTCGCAAGAGGCAGTAACCGTGAAAGATGAAATAATAAACTATGGGCACGAGCAGGACTCGAACCCACGACGACGTTCTGCTTAGCAGCCAACACACCTAACCAAACTAACTAAGCTACGGACACTACGATACTACACTACTACTATGTTGAAATTCGGGATTCGAATAGGTTTTATGCTTAATATAAGGAAAAATATAAATAACATATTTTAATTTCATTTAGGGGCGTGGTTTCCGCCCACTATCTTAAAACGGTCGTAGGATGTTGAAATTTGGAATTCTTGTAAGGTTTTGGTTGAATGACATGAAAGAAAAGTGAGAAAAAATTCTATTTCCATTTGGGGGTGTGGTATCCACCCATTTTATCGAAATGGTCGAAATCGTTTAAGAGAAAAATATAAGTGGTTGCCGCCCACTTTCTAAAAATGGTCGTAGGATGTTGATTTCTCGTTTGTTTAAGTTCATAACACTACCACATGAGTAACTTTCTTTGGTGGTTTCACAATGCACCCTTGGGGTATAAATGAGTTAAAAACATTCACAATTCAGTACCTCAAAAAGGGATGAGTATTCATGAATATGCTGTATCAAGAGAGTGCCTTTCTCGGGCTAATTTTTCATTGGCCAGTGAAGTGAGATTTGCCTCCCTGTCGGCTATTATACATTTTAACTTTTAATCCAGACTGACAAAGTCAAATATTAAGTCCGTGAACAAGCAGTAGCGGATGGTGCTAGGTCATCCGATTTACTCCGTTTAGGATAGCTTTTATAGACAATAGTCTGTCAATGCATTTAACACCAGTCTCGAAGAAAATCGGTTAAACTGTTTTGAAATTTCCAAAAAGAAAAACAGTGCTTACTGTGCAGTTAGTAAAAGGAACAGAAGTTTCAAACCGAATTTAAACTTAAAATAAGTGCTACCCAGCCATGCCTCCGAATGTTAGTGATACAAATTTTAAACACCAAAATGACCCGCAGAAGCAGTTATTAATAAACATCAATATTGGAACCATATTTGAACTGAAATAGCTTAATCTAAAGTTCAAATCTTCCTAACCGAAATTGAGAAAAAATAAATCAAGTATACGTCAGAGTGTCCCATAATAATTATCTGCCTTACTTCGTCCAATATTTGTATTGTGAATGTATTTTCTCAACAAAACAAAAATTGATTTCCTCACGAACATATTGGTTACGACAAAATCGGTTCAGTTGTCAAAATCCACCAGTACGACTACTTCGGCACAAATAAAATATACCTTCGAGAAGGTAAAGACAAAAAAAGTTTCCTATGTCTTGTGCTTGAATGTTTGCAAAAATATATTCGTACATGTTGACAAATTAACTGTCTGACATGCGACTTCCTCGCACGTTCCATATTGCTGCCTTTTTTGATGTAATTATTCCTGTTACAAGACACTTATGCTAACGCTTATCAGAGTGTTGCTGCCCACACAATTAACATTAACACATAACTGGACAATTTAAATTAAAAAAAAAATAACAAAAATGTATGACTTGTATTTCATTTCCTTCTTACATAAATTGTGTGACCGACCATTTAATGAAAATTTTAATTAGCAGCTTGTTTCAATTATCAAACCTCAAGCTGTAAGTATACAAAAAAAAGTATGAAATTTAGTTCAGTGTACTTCCGGCGCTCGAAACCATGAATTGTTGGTACAATTGTTTATATATTATGTATGTACGATTCCAGAAAGGTTATTCATCAAAAACCACCCTATATTGTGTCTGGGTCTATGTTTGCAATATATGCTTGTGCAATTCAACCCCATAACACAACGAGAAATACCTTGATGTAGGCCATGAGTTAAAGTCCTTGAGGCACCGACCGACTGCATGCTATTTAATGTTTTTATGTTTATTTGGAATTTTGTATTCTCTATTGTGTGCCATGAATGAATCAACAGATTGTTTTGTTTTGATATGTTTTTATAGTTGTTCAGTTGATGCATTGCTCACGTTCAAGGAGTATTACAAACGTATGCTTTTCAATTTTAAATCAAGACCGTTTGCATTATTTCAAATTGAAAATAAAAAACGGATCTTTAAAAGTGGGAAGAATTCAAAAGAAACGAAAAATGTTCATTTGATTCAACGTATTAAACCATCAAGGACTTTTTAAACATTTTTAAAAAGTATGAATATGCAAGTTCATACTTTTTTTATTCCTTAGGAATCAAGGGAAGTTTGGTGCTAAAAGAGTTTAAAGCGAAGTATAATATGAGAAGAGGTGTAGGTGAATGCAGTATTGGTCGTGAATATGATTTCAATAGAATTCAAAAGTCTTTATTGAAATAAATTGTGTGTGAAATGAAATCTATATTTAAATATTGTTATAATGACTGTGAACAATATGTGGGAGTTCTTTTTCGTTTGCATTCTTTACAGTGCGGTGAGAAAAAATTGTCTCAAATCAATAACAAAAATAAAAAGTTTTTTTTTTCGTTATCTTTGACAAAATTCTACTGCACGTGTGTATGGCACTGAATTCCTCCTAAGCGGTTGGACCGATTTGAATTATTTTTTTGTATGCGTTCAGGTGTCGCCGTAGATGGTTTAGATTCACCAATCAGTCTAGTAGGTGGCCGCTGCAGTCGGTATCTATACTGTAACTACAAGGCTGGGTAAAATTGAATAAGTTTCTTGTATGCATTTATTCATTCATTCAATTCAATAATTTTGTGTATATAGCTAGGTATGTTGTATGATATTTTTCATTCTAATTGCTGAGTCGGTAAACGTTGTTTGCTGTAGTACATGATATCTCAGACCCCTCAAACATTATTTTGCCATATAAGTAATTTCTAAGAACCCTAAAGACAGGACCGACTAAAGTGATTTTTTTGTTGTATGCGTGCGGGTGGTGCCCTAGATGTCATAGAACCACAAAACAGCAATACTAGCTGCCCCGGTAAACGTTGTGTTGCCATATAAATAATTTCTATGAACGGGTCTACCGATTTGGATCAAAGTCGGTGGGTGGATAGTAAGAAACAGGAAACGGCTATAAATATCGATGTTGACACTATAAAGATGAAAATACAACAGTCATTGCACGGCAAAGAGATATTGTCTAAATCTCTAGAGACTGTTACCGAGCCATTCCTTAATCAAAGTTAAGCCCTTACAAACTGACAACTAATACAAAACTGAGTGTACTGTATGAAACGAGTAAATGAAACATTTACTCCAAGCCAAACAAGATTATAATATTTAAAAGCCTCACAATAACCAATTATAAAAAAACAAAACATAAAAAAAAAATTTAAAAATAAAGTACTCATGCCGGCCAAAGTGTGTCCAACACCATCTGAAGAGACGCGAAATGAGGTTTCGCGGGGTCCGTTAGTTCATTTATAATAAATGTCAACGAAATATTAATTACATAAATAGAAAAACTCAAATCGAAAAACTCAAATTCTATTTATTACTAGCTGACATTGTTTTCCCCCTATTGTGATTGTATTTACAGCGTTCGACCACCATACTTCATCGCCGCCTATAAAATAGATTTAATGTATGCGCTTTTGTTTTGGCATTCGCACATAACTGATCGGTCCCATTGTGGGTTCATTCCAACGAACTGAGCAAAGGTACGTAGTGGTCCCTTCATTTGAAGTCTTACTCCTTCTTTTGAATTTTATAAAGATTGAAATTTGTCCACAATAATCCGATACAGCTTTTCGTCGGGCGCGGAGCTTTGCAATGCTACGGTATTCACAAAGGATTTTTAATGCCAGAGACACATGAGTGCAATTGGAAGATAAAAGGAGTTGAAAAGGAAGTGTCTGTGTAACATTGGTCCTTAAATATTCTTGAACATTGTACGACTGGGAAAGACAGATGTGGAAAAGAGTTCCACAATCGCGTAGTACTGCTAAAAAATGATTCTCTATAATTAAGGGTACGTCCGAATTGGGCTCGAGGGTTAACTGAAGGGCATACCCTAGAACCTCGAGTATTAGGGGCGAATTTTATGAGGGGAGAATTCAACTGGCTAGTTTTGCACAAGAGCAATTCACCGTGAAAGTACGCAAAGAGGCAAAGGAGGGACACCCTACACTAGCAATACGGTGGTGGTCTAAAGGAGTGGATCGTTAGTGACTTCTCTATCACCAACATTCATACAGCTCGTTTTTGGTATTCCCATCCAAAGAAGGCTTAGAGTAAATACCCGGAGCACCAGCCCAGAGATGTGAATTGTACTCAAGCTTTGGACGGATATAGGTTTTTATAGATAATATGCCAGATCAGATGGGAAGAAATATTTCTTTGCACCGTCTTAAGAAACCCTAACATCTTGCGGCATTTTTGGCGACAACGCGTATGTGCTCGGTCCCACAAGAAGTGTTCAGTGATGCAAATAATTACCGAGAGGTCTCGAGAATTTACGGTCTCATTGATGCAAGTGGCACTCATGGACAGTGGCATAAAGGGGGTAAATCTCGCATCAACGATACAAGACAGCATTGATTTTCGAAGCATTAAACTTATTCACTGGTTTTTTAATATCGCCCATTTTGTGGGACAAGTGCTTGATTCATTCATAGTATTAATTAGCTTATCTTATTTTGCAGTTGCAGTTCCACATCCGAAGAAGATGGATATGGAATCTTGAAACGAATAGAGAAGCTAAGGTATACTTATCGTCAGCGAAACAATTCATTAGATTAGAAGTTAACAGACAAGAGATCATTAATAAAAAAGAAGAAAGAGTGTCGAGACAAAACGTAGCCCTGGGCACACCAGCATTTATTATTGGTGGGTTTTCGTGGACTTAAATCCTCCAATACATATATATTGGAACGGTTCGAAAGAAAGTTACTAATCCAAAGAAGAAGAGATTCATCAATACCGAAGGCACGCATTTTCGATAAAAAGAGCAAGATGCCAGACTTTATCAAATGACTTTGATAGTTATTCTATTTGCCCCTTTTCAACCTCAAAAATTCATTGCATGAACAAATTATAACAATTGTACAACAACAGTGTAACAGTGTAACGACCAACGCGACGTTAATAAAAGCGAATATGAACAGAGACAAATAGTTCCCAAATAAGGCGTTGTTTTTCACTTCAAGTCATTTCAAAAACTATCGCCTTACAAAACGAGAAATTTATCAGCCTTGGGTCCAGCAATTCCACCCATGCGGCAATATGTCCGTTGCAGAATTTGTAACAGCTGCAAAAATGTCTTGAATTTGTTTATGTTTTTAATTCACAAATACCTATAACAAAAAAAAATGTATTTTCTGTGTTGCTTGCTTTTTTTTTATTCCCTCGAAAATCTACACACCCCACTGTACTGACCATCAAAAACGTCAGAATTTTCATGGCCGAGCAAAAACTTATAATATTATTAACCTATTCACATCACCAGAGATGATGAATCAATCTATTTGGCATGAATTCTCATCATAAAAATTATATCATCGAAAACAAAACAGCAATGAGTTTCTGCCTAGTTTAAAATTATCTATGCCGCTACATATACTCGTCATCTACTCATAGTAAATGTCTAATTAACATTGTTGTTAGAGATGACTCACGAGCCACAACTAAGGTGCAGACAGAAACACACAAAAACTTTGTTTACAATCGATTTTCAAACTATTAAACAAGTTGTTGGATTTTGTTAACACTATTGACGGAACGAAATATATTGGCTTTTTATCTAATTTCAGGGCAGATTTGTTTCCTTTCTGCATTCAAATCGCCAATAAAGCTTAAAGGTGTGTTCGCGAAATAATAAACATTTTTCTGATCGATTGTTTTTCAGCTCTTGGAAATTTAACATGAACCATGCTATGAGCTTACCTCGCTTTATTTCCACAGATAGAATTTCATTGAAAAAGAAATAAAAAAGTAAACTTGCTAACAGCCTGCCAAAGTGTGCTACTATTAAAAGAGCTAATCATTAAACTTAAATTTCTGCATGCTGATAGAAGCACATCAACTTGATTGTAAACTTCGCGATAAAGACATGTTTATTGGTCTTTTTAATGGTGTGCCATAAAACTCATTGACCATCATCGGTCGATGCGCAGAGGAAAAGGAAATATGAAACCACTGCCGAGCAAGCAATTTTCATACTGAATGGGAATTAAAATCCTTTTAAATAAAATTGCCATTAAAATTGGAATTCTATCCCGCGAATAGGACTTTGGGTCAACAACAAATCCGTATTTAATTTTGGAAAATCTTATTTATTATGCAAGGAGATTGCATTCGAATTTATTTTATTGTCAGTTGAATAAATGTTATCAAGCTTTAAGTTTATTAAAGTGTCCCGCAGGGGTATAGAGAAACCTCTGAAGTTACAGACGACGACGACGACGACGACGACGATGAGAAATGTCAAATCTTTAAAGGTTTTTTTTTTTGTAATGGCCCAGCAATGTTCAATCGAAAAGCAGTTAAGAAATTTAAGTATACCTTTGGCGCAAAGTGTCTTTGACTTGGCTTTTAAATTGTAATTAGAAAATGGCAATTATTTTAGTTCTTAAAAAGAGTTTTGTTTATTTAACGAGTGATGGGGATTGGGTAATTAAAATAAAAAGCTATTCGATTGTTTAACTATTAAATAGGAAATGGTTACCTCTGTCGGTTAATTTGCATTGGACTCCGTTGGTGTTGGGTTCTTGCACTTTTCAGTGCCGCTTTATGAGCAAAGTCTGTTCACTACGTAATTTTTAAACGGCACAATAACAATGTGTCAATATTCAAACTGAAGAAAAACAATAAGAACATTTGCTTGTCCTGCCATATAGACTTTCAAATAAATTTTCCATTGGCAGGAGTTATAGCTTATCGAAGGGTTCATTAGCTGAAGTTTTAGCTTTGGTTTAACGGGTGACAAATTCTATAACTGAAGCTAATGGAATCTTTGATTTAAAAGCCTTGGTGATTGCATTTTCACTTTGAACTGGAACTGACGCACCGGCAAACCGAATCGTTAATTTTCATGGAAAAGGATTTTCACTGTAGGTTCTTACCGATATACTTACTTATGGCTATAGTCCAGGTCGGACCAGGACCTTATTTAACAAACATCTACAGCCAGCTCAGTCCCCAGCTATCTGTCTCCAGTTTCGCACGCCAAGTTGGTTTAACTCCTCTACCACTTGTGTGCTCCACCTGAGTCGAGGTCTTCTTCTACTGCGATGTCCTTCTGGATTGGATTCAAAGATTCTACGGGCCGGAGCATTGTTTTCCATTTGCTCTTCGTGACCCAGCCATCTAAGTCATTGGACCTTAACTTTTCTGGCTAGGTTGGTGTCGCTGAACAGCTCGTCTAGTTCTTGATTGACTCTTCGTCTCCTTTTTTTTCTCGAAGCAGCTCAAAGCTGTCATCCATGTCTCTCCACCATACATTAGGACCGGGATGATGAGGATTTTGTACACTGACATTTAAGTTGCTCTAGAGAGGACTTTACTACTCAATTGCCTTATAAGTCCAAGGAAGCAGCAGTTGGCAAGAGTGATTCTTCGTTTGATTTCAACGCTGGTATTGTTGTCTGAGTTGATAGCGGATCCTAGGTAGACAAAATCCTTTACTACCTCGAAGTTAAATCCAAGACGTCCTTTCTTGTCCTTCCGTTGTCCTTTCTTGTTGACAGCATTAACTTGGTCTTGCCCTCGTTTACCGCTTAACTCAGCTCCCTGGTCCGTCTTAAGTCTGAGTTCTTCCAATTATGTCAATGTCGCTTACATATCCTTCTATCTGGACAGACTTTCTAGGATGCTTAAACAAGACATTGGTCTATATAGTTGGACTGTATAGACGCTGTCATACGCAGCTTTGAAATAGATGAAAAGGTGGTAGGTATCGATTTGAAGTTCCTGGGTCTTCTCCAAGATCTGCCGTAGAGTTAATATTTGATCGATGGTGGACTTTCCGGGTCTGAAGCCACACTGATAAGGATCTATCAGGTTGTTGACGAAAGGCTTCCAACGCTCATACAGGACGGCAGACAAGATCATGACTTATTCATCCGTAGTTGGTGCAGTTCAGGGGATCTCCTTTCTTGATGGTCGGGCATACGATGCTGAGGTTCCATTCGTCGTGCATGCTTTTCTCCAACCAAATCATACAAATGAGCAGGTGGACTTTAGCTAAGATATCGCTATCTTCACCTAGTCAATTTCAGATGGCGCTGTATAAATAAATAGAGTGGCGCAGCAGCTATTGAAGAGCCAAAGCCTGCGTGTGAAGTATTGAGGGGACCTATAATTTAACGCCGATTCCGAACGGCAAAGTTGAGAAGAACTTTTTCATGACAGATTGATACTCTTGGAGGTTTTGTCACTTCTCCGCAAGAGGCAGTGCCCGTGAAAGATAAAATAAAAACTCTGGGCACGAGTAGAACTCAAACCCACGACGAGGTTCTGCTTAGCAGCCAACGCACCTAACCACTGAGCTACGGACACTATTGGTGCTGTATAGCTGGCGGAATTTTACTCGTCACCGCCATTATACAGTTTGGAAAAGTTCCCATATTCTCAGCACTGAATGTGGTTCCACTGCGATGTTCCCATGATGGTCTCTACAGGCTTCGGTTCGGAGTGTAAAACCGCTGGTGGTTTATTTTACTTTTTTGTGAAACTTTCAAACCTCGTTCCTGTTGTGACATCCCTCTATCTCCTCGATCGCGTGTTCTTAAGCTCCCTTCTTTTCTTTCTGAGAAGTTTGTGCTCCTCTCTCCTTTTCTGCTCGTAGAGCTCGTGAGTTGTTCGTGTTTTTTTTTTTTGCCACCCCGCCCGTTTTTTATACCACGAAGTCGATTGGCCTAGATCCATTAACGAAGATGGTGTCGTGTAGACTATGTCGTCCAATTATTCCACCAAAGATTTCTTCTCTGCCCAGCTTAGCATTAAAATCTCCAAGGACAATTTTAATGTCATAGCTGGGGCATTGCTCGTAGGTCTTGTCGAGGAGCTCGGTGTATTCATCCTTTTCTTCACTGGGGGCGTGAGCGCAGATTAGGCTCACCTTGGTGAATTAAGCCTTGATGGGAATTGTTGTAGTGCGCTCATTCATTGAGTTGAAACCCAAGACCTTCCTCTTGAGTCGACTCCCAACTACTAAATCCACATCGAAATAGACGCTTATTTTGTTCCCGGTAGCGGTCGCCATAGTAGATATCACAGTTGTTCATTTTTCGTAGGCCCGGACCATCCCATCGCATTTCTTGGATGGCAGTTATATTTGATTTATAGCTCTCTAGGGCTTCCGCTAATTGTTCGGCTGGACGTGGTCTGATGAGGGACCTAACGTTCCAAATACAAAACTGAAATTCGTTGTCCTTTTTCCTTTGCGTGGGTCGTCATCATTTATTCCGTCCGTATTCGAGGCTTCTTCGTGGTTCAGAACTATCTCTTCTTTATGTGGCCGCGTAGTCATCCCGACATAATGTGTAGAAATACAGCACGTATTTACGAAGTCCGGTTTGTCGTAGGCTCTTAATTGAACTATTCCGGTGACATTTAGGACGAAATATTCTTTTGGCGACCTAGGTTCGTATCTTATCTGTCTATTGAGCCATTAACTGCTGATGGCAAAGATTTGGACGCATTAAAAATTTCATCTTTTCCGTTTTTAATTTGGATAACTCTAAATCCATCCATAAACATTGTTTATTATGAATATTTGAACCAAAAAGCGCACAATTCCGAGGTAGAGTGATACTTCTTGAATATGATAATTATTCAAACAAACAACCAATCATCTATGACAAAGTCTTATAGAAGCATTTGAGTTGTTAATTCCTTTTCCAGGCTTTCTTGACACTGTTGACTGTATAGGAACCTTTATGCTACTCCAAAGTAAACAAAATCTTATAACAACGTCACAAGTGTACTGCTACTGGCCTTACTCTTGGTCGATGTCAAGTTGCAGCTGCAACATTGTAGGAGTGCTAAAATGTTTAGCAATCATTCGATTTAAAGTCAACACTTAGCACCTGTTCAGCGACTTCTAAAAAACATGTCATAAGGACACGAACAAAATTAAAACACAAATTTAACGGCTGCGGCGCCTACCATGGTTTATCAATATGACCATTATATCATTTCGTGTGTAGACTTGCCTAATAAAATACATTGTTGCATGTCCCAAAAATCATTTGAAGACTAATAAGAAAATTCAATACTCTTCCAGATTCCAAGTTGGCTGCATCTACACATATATCGGCGAGGTATGCGTCTCAATGAATCCCTACAGACAGATGAATATTTATGGCCAAGACACGATAAACAAATACAAAGGTAAGAGAAACTTTCAAGGAAGAAGTTGGAAAGTTGATTGTTTGTCTTGTTTCTATTTTTGGTTTGTGTTGCCGTTTCAGGTCGCGAACTATTTGAAAATCCGCCACATCTATTTGCCATCGCTGATTCAGCGCATAGAATTTTAAAACAACGCCATCAAGACACATGCATTCTTATTTCGGGAGAATCCGGAGCTGGAAAAACAGAAGCCTCCAAAATTATAATGAAATATATTGCTGCTGTTACAAATGTTCAAGGACAGAACGAAATTGAAAGGTAAACATAATTATATTAAAGAAATACGTTTCAGGGGAAGTTTTCCAATTTTTACTGGCACCCACAGAAGCCTTGATCAATAATAGATTATGATGTTGCTGCTTAATATATTAATCGCCTGTAATACTCGCGCTTCCAGGAATGCTCATCAGTTTACCCTCGAACCCAACTTCGGACGTACTCTCAAGTATAGAGAATCATTCTACGCAAATGTAGAACACTCTTCCACACTCTGTCTTTCTCAATCATTACAATGTTCAAGAATTCAAGACCAATGCACACCGACAACTCCTTTCAAACCCCTTCCTTTCTTCCTAATGCACTCTCTGGAATTCGGGTGCACAAAATCCCTTGAGTGGGTGTAAATTATAAAAAAAAAAACTCAGAACTTTTTTTATATTCATCATCTTCATCATAGAGATATTAAAGAGGGAAATATTTTAGTATTTTGTTGGCAAGAATAAAAAGAAGCGGATCAAAGTGGCCGCCTTTAGGAACATCGTGAGTGTATGAATCGGAAATCTCATCTCTTTGAGCCCTTCGTTGTGAGATAAAGTGAAATGGGATTGGCCTAATGCAACGTACTCGGACCGCTTTTGTCGAAATTTCATGTTTTGTTGGCGGCGGTAGTGGCGTGTGGAAACGGGATAACCTACCCGCAGTTTTTAGAAAAATGTGAACCTTTCTTTTTGGAAAGGGAAATCGCAATCTAGTAGCATTTGGATGCTGTGTATCTATTTCGATAGAAACCGTAAAAAAAAAAAAAAAAAAAAAATCACAGATCTGCAGGTGGCCATGGTTCAGAGGATAGAGTAGTCGATTGCTAAGCCAAACGCTGCGGGTTCAATCCCCAGCTTCGGCAGTAAGCATTCTTTTTCTACAAAAATCGCCAGCTTATCTGAGGCCACCTGTGCGATAATATGAGACAATATAAATCTGTGTCTCCTCCTCTGTGCCACGTAGGTTTCTGTTATGCGTTCTTTCCTTCTATGTGTCTATCTGTCTCTCTCTGTTGTATTAATGTCTTGTTCTGTCTCAGCCGATGGCCTCAGTCGCCAGTGCTGTATGTGTCTGTAGTTCGTTGCATTTATGTGCGAAGTACTGTGATGTAATAATAATAAATAAATAAATCACAGATCTAAGGTTTCGACGTGGTGGTTGGGTGTTGTCGGTTTTGATGAGCTACGTCCAGGTGCCCCGTTAACGGCTACCATGTGACAAAAACTCAGGACTCGACTGAAGTTTGGCAAGACAGCTGAGACAGTAGGAGGGTAAGAGCGTATAGGTCCTGCTATGACAGAAATGCCGCTGCTATATGGTTATCGCGTTTGTTCATTCCCTCGCACAATCAGTGCAACCGTTAAACTGTTTCAGATAGGTATTTGACGCTGCTTAGGTGTAATACGAAGGTGTTTCTGTGTAGTTTCGTTACAGTCGAAGTAACATGGATCCACTGGTGCCCACCAGAGACGAAGGAATTGTCGAAACAAAAGACTTCAGTCGGTGAACATGCTCTGAAGAAAATGCAGACTTTCATATCGAATGGAAAGATGATGATCACTGTTTTCTGGGATTCCCAAGGTGCGTGATCCACTCAAAGAAAGGTAAAGCGGTCGTCACAGATCTGTACTGTGTCGAACTATTTAACAAATTCGACGCCGAATTGAAGATAATACGATCCTAAATGGCAAGAAAACAGTGCTCTTTCACTATGATAACGAACCGGCTCACACCGCTGCCATCGCCACAGCCAAATTGGTCTAATTACACTATGAACTGCTGTCCCACCCCCTTTCCACCGGATTTGGCCGCGTGTAACTTCTTTTTGTTCCCAAAATCTAAACTTGAAAAAGCTACTCGCCGCGCCGGTTAGAATCTTCAATCGCTTGAAGAATTGAGAAAGTCATTTAGAAGAAACGATAGCATGAATTCGATGCCTCATTTTCCATTCCTATATTCGAACTTGATGAAAATCGTTTGCAATAAGTTTGAGAGGTCAATAGATAGAGCCAAGTCAATTGCCGATCTTTAAACTCAATCTTCAGGTGATAATAGTCATCATTGGAAAAATTTACTTTTTTTATTTTCTTGTTGTTACATTCGAGTTTAGCTCCAATCAGATTCACCGGCACAAGTCTCTGTCATGAGGTGTATGACTCACTGATTGAAATGAACTTGCAATATGCAATAACAGCTTTTGTCCATATCCATACGTAATATTTGTAAATAGTTTTTTTTTTTTTTAATGATGAGAGAAATTGAGAGTGAAATCACGTAACAAGTTATTATTTTTTCTCTTCTATCTCTGTTTTTTGTTTTCTTCAAGTTTTTTTTCATTTTTCAATGCATTTTTTTAAGGTGATGCAATTGTTTATCTTACACATACGTACCTAGGTTTTAAGCAGGAATTCGAGTTGACAATTTTCTAAGAAAAAAAAGTAACGATTTAAACGGGACAAACGGTTCTTACACCCAGAACCCATCATCTTGGGAACATCGTAGTGGAACCACAGCCAGTGCTGAGGATATGGAAAGACCACTTTTCCAAGTTGTATAATGGCGATGACGAGTCAAATTTCGCCATCTATACAGAATCATTCAATTTGACATTGACGAAGTGAAGATAGCGATATCTAAGTTTAAGTTGAACAAAGCCGTTGGAGCAGACGTCCTTGCCGCCGAACTGTACAAAGCAGCTGGAAATGATTTGGTTAGGAGCATGCACCAGCTCATCTGTATATGGTCGGAGGAAAGCATGCTCGACGAATAAAACCTCAGCATCGTGTACCCCATCCTCAAAAAAGGAAATCCCCTGAACTGCACCAACTGCAGAGGTACAAGTCTCCTAAACATCGCCTACAAAATCTTGTCTGCCGTGCTGTGTGAACATTAGAACCCCTTCGTCAATAATCTGATATGTCCTTATCAGTGTGGCTTCAGACCCGGAAAGTCCATCATCGATCAAACTCTAAGGCAGATCTTGGAGAAGACCCAGGAACCTACCAGATATCTACCACCTTTTCATCGATTTCAAGGCCACGTATACTAGTCTAGTTTTGGAAAACTCACGCTGTTCCATAATTGTCGGCGAAAACCTAACGGACGCACTTGGCACTTGATGTCAAAAATGGTTTTAGACAATGCGATTTCATGAGATTTCTTCAACATCATTCTTGAAACGATTGTGCAAATCTAACGTCAACACCAGAGGCACAATCTATCAAAAGTCCTTTCAGCTTCTAAGATACACAGACGATATTAACTGCATTAGTTAATGTCGTGTATCTAGTATCTTAGAACACAGCGTGATGTCGATGGAGCGTTCGTGAACCTTGAAACGAAGGCAATGATGATGGGTCTAGCGGTTAACGAGGACAAGACAAAGTTAATGCTGTCAGCAAGAAAGGATACCTAACATCGACATCTTGGAGCCAACGTCAGCATAGACAGATTAAATTTCTCGAAATTGAAGGTAGTAAAGGTCTAGGATTCGCTGAGAAAAACTTCTTCGATTGGTTTTTGGTCCAGTCTGCATAAATGGAGAATGGAGACGAAGATTCAATCAAGAACTGTACGAGCTGTTCAGCGACACTGACCTAGCCAGAAAAGATAAGGTCCAACGACTTAGATGGTTGTGTAGAGCGAATGGAAAGTAATGCTCCGGCCCGCTGAGTCTTCGAATCCAACCCGGAGGGACGTCGCAGAAGAGGAAGACCGTGACTCAGGTTTAGCACGCAGGTGGTAGAGGACCTGAACCAATTTGGGGTGCGTAACTGAATGCAGCTAGATAAGGACCGAGCTGGCTGGAGACGTTTGTTGGATGAGGCCATAGTCCAGCCTGGACTGTATTGCCACCAGTTAGTAAGTAAGATGTAGGTTGGTAGTGTCCGTAGCTTAGTGGTTAGGTGCGTTGGCAACTAATCAGAAAGTTGTGGGTTCGAGTTCTAGTCGTGCCCATAGTTTTTATTTCATCGTTCACGGGAACTGCTTCTTGCGAAGAACTGACAAAACTTCCAAGAGTATCATCTGTCTTGAAAAAGTGCTTCTCAACTTTGCCGTTCGGAATCGGTGTTAAATTGTAGGTTCCCTCAATTCTCCACACGCACCTAGAGAATTGTTGATGAGAGTAAGTCACTTAGGCCTCTGCTCTTCAAGAGCTATAGCGCCACTCTATTTATTTTTTTAGTAAGTAAGGGACACTCTCTATTCGAGGAAGCCTATTCTACCACCAACTACAGAGAACTCAACCCGTTTATCAGTTTTGATACCGAAGTTGTGTTGCCTAAGGCTAAACACAAACCGAAGAGGACAAAACGTTTGTTCGCTTTTCCCCGGACACAGGTCCATTGCTCTTATGAGGCAACACACACAGAGACAGACACGACACGATAAAAAGTCGTGTCCGCTCATCAGTTGCAGTAAATACATGGGGTTGTATAGGAGCAAACCACACCAAAGAAGACAAACAGTCCCGGACAAAATGTCGACGCCTAAAAGTACACACCGTCTTATGAAGAACCACAGACCAAAGTGAACAAGACAAACAAATAGATTTCGACAAACGGACATGTCGGTTGCTCATACTTGGATTTGTATTTTATTGCGGTATTTCTTGTTGTATTTTGTGCAATTTGGTATGGATGTTGTTGTAAGGGTAAAAAGAATTTAGAAAAAGAAGAATTAAGAAAAAAGAAGAGATTTATTTTGTGTGCATGTTTGTGGTTTCAAAGAAGTGTGCATGAAAACTCGACTAAATTTCTTCGTATGTATGTATGTAAATTGTATATACGCATGTAATTCCAAAATGTGTCTGCAGATTATACCTAGTAGGGACGCTCTCCACGTGGTTCATTTTTGTTTACATTTTTGGATCCTGTTAGGTCTCACGTACACGAGAAATAGACGGCAATGTATGTATACTGTATATTATACACATGAAATTCCAACAGTTTGTATGTTTCTCGATAAATGTGTTTGTGCCATTCATCGAGGAATAAAGAAGCAAAATAAAATCAAGGGAAAACGCAACCTATTTTTTTTTTTCAATTTTTGTCTTCTTTGTTTGTCCGCTGGCAAAACACACCGAATGCGACAAGGACAAAATATTTTGTCTTTGTCGTCCTCGGTGTGGGGTGAATTACGACACGATTTTTTGTCTTGCGACTAGCAAACAGTTTGTCCGCTTCGGTTTGTGGTTAGCCTAACAGATTTTCCACTGCGGTCGAATCGTCTATCAACGAACTACTTCAATTCCAGTATGTCGAACTGATAACTGAGTTCTATTGTCGCCTTGTCAGTACTTTTTACATCCTGGAAAATGAAAAAGCCATGCTTGCTAAAATATTACTTTCCTAACATAAAAATCTCTCATTCTCAAGAATCCATGTCCGACAAATCAAATAAGTATTTTTCTATTTTCTTTCTTTTTTCAGAGTTAAAAACGTCCTCATCCAAAGCAACTCAATTCTAGAAACATTTGGCAATGCGAAAACCAACCGAAATGACAATTCAAGTCGATTTGGAAAGTACATGGACATTGAATTCGATTATAAAGCCGATCCCGTAGGCGGGGTTATAACAAATTATCTACTTGAAAAATCGCGTGTTATTCAACAACAACCAGGCGAAAGAAATTTCCACAGTTTTTACCAGGTAAATTCTATTTTAGATTTATTTGTCGCAGAACTTTATCTTATCAACGAAATTGGACGGCAAACAAGAATCAGAAAAAGACTATATAAATGGAAAAAAAATCTAGGAACAGCCTTTGGCCAATCAATTAAGGTTAAGCTTTATGACATAACTGAAAGTTCGTTTCGTGTAAGATAGTAGTTTCGTTCTCAGCAATAATTATTCTTGACTCTATTTTATTGCGAAGATAAGGAAATTGTTTAATACATATTGATGGAAGACAACTTTAAGCATTTTAAAAGCTTGGTTATCACGCTGATAAGAAAATCATTAGTTTGTGATTTCAATTTTTTCATTTATCCAATAATTTTCTTTTTTTTCCAAGTGGAAACGTTTTTACGTCAAAGCTACCAGTTGTTTTTATTATAAGCACAAAAATGTCGAATGCGAAGTATTCCAAATGTTCAATTAACTATTGAATGTTCGTGTGAATTAAGGGCAAAATACTAGTTTAACTAATGGAAACAACAAATTGCTAAGTCCAAGATTCATTGTTGATTTTAATAATAAGTTTAACCAACATAAAACTGATGATTTGACACATGAATAACTCATTCGAATGACAGCGGCTCCATTTGTACTACCAACTCAGAAACGTTAGAGCACAGAAAAATTCAACCTATTTTATGCCTGAATATTAGTATCCGACCGAAGCTTCGGCTTCTGTCAAATTCGGCCAAAAAATCAACATTCGGTCAAACCTTCGGCTTCGGCATATAGTAGGCCTAAATTTTGGCCGAAGCCGAAGATTTTATTTCTTAATAAAGGGTTTTCCAATAAGAGGTGTTATTTTGAATAACCCGCTATTTCCGTAGCTGTCACTTTTGAAGCTGTAATTTTTTGACATTTGACAAGTAGAAACTACACCATTGATAAAAATGGAACGATACACGCTTGTCGTTTTGTCTTTCGACAAAAAATCGTGTCGTATTCTACCCCTAGGCAAACAAAGACAAAATGTCTTATCTTTGTCCGCTTCGGTGTGGGTTACTCCTATACAACCTATACAACTGACACGTTTTCTTGTCGATTCCTGTTTGTTTGTCTTGTTCGATCTGGTGTGTTCATAAGATGGTGTATAGTTTTAGGTGTTGACATTTTATCCTGGACTTTTTGTCTTCTTCGGTGTGTTTTGCTCCTATACAACCCCATGTATAAAGCAACCGACGAGCGAACAAGACTTTTTGTCGTGTCGTGTCTTTTTCAGTATGCCTTGCGTCATAAGAGCAATGGACACAAAGACACGATTTTTTGTCGTAAGACAAAAAGACGTTTTGTCCGCTTCGGTGTGTTTTTAGCCTAACTGCACTATTGTTGCATACTTGATGGTATTTCCGGGACTTGATTATATTTCATAATTTCCTCCTACTCTTTGCGTGTGCCTTAGTCCTACGGCAAAAGCTTCAACCCAAAAAGATCCTTTTTCACCTTTTTTTATGGAACGGCAACCAATCAACAAGGTTTCATATTGGTTTTTCATTACAGCTAATTCGTGGTGCCAATGACAATGAACTTCGTCAATTTGACCTCGTCCGAGACCCCATGAAGTATCACTACACAAACCAAGGTAGCATTGATGTGCTTACAGAAAAGTCTGACTACAAAGGCACCTGCAATGCCTTCCGAACGCTCGGTTTTACACCCGAAGAGACGAACACAATATGGCGTGTTGTCGGTGCTGTTCTTCATTTAGGAAACATCACATTTCAAAGTAAATAAATCACACAAAATATTGTCACAATTGCAGTCCATAATTTTCTCTTAATTTTCAAGGCCAAGACGACGAACTTATCATAGCCAACAAATCCCATCTGAAATCAGCCGCAAAACTTCTGCAAGTAACTGAAAAAGAAATATCCGACGCCCTCACAAAAAGAGTGATAGCTGCTGGCGGTAGTGTCATGGAGAAGGAGCACAATGCCACTCAGGCAGAATTCGGAAAGGATGCTCTGGCAAAAGCCATATACGATCGTCTCTTCACATGGATCATCAGCCGAATCAATCGGGCGATAGTTTTTCGTGGTTCGAAAGCTCAGTCACGTTTTAATTCTGTTATTGGTGTCCTCGATATTTACGGTTTCGAAATTTTCGACTCGAACAGCTTCGAACAGTTTTGTATCAATTATTGTAACGAAAAACTACAACAACTATTTATTGGTATGAACATTGTTGCTAACAAACGAATCAACCACTCAAAATTCGCTTTTTTGTAGAACTTGTGCTGAAACAGGAGCAGGAAGAGTACAAGAAGGAAGGAATCGAATGGACGAACATTGAATATTTCAACAATAAGGTTAGTTGCATGAGTTGTCGTTGAATGAAGTCATTTCTAAACAAATTGCTTTCCTTTTTAGATTATCTGCGACTTAGTTGAGCAACCCCACAAGGGAATAATTGCTATTATGGACGAAGCCTGTCTGAGCGTAGGCAAAGTAAACGACGAAACACTGCTAGACGCTATGGATAAAACCCTTAAAAGCCACCCTCATTTCACAAGTCGCCAATTAAAACCCATGGACAAGGAGCTCAAACATCGTGAAGACTTCCGCATCACTCACTATGCCGGCGATGTCATCTACAAAGTTAACGGTTTCATTGAAAAGAACAAAGACACTCTGTATCAGGACTTCAAACGCCTGCTGCATAATTCCAAGGACACCAATATCAGTACAATGTGGCCCGAAGGTGCTCAAGACATCAAAAAGACAACAAAGCGTCCCCTAACCGCTGGAACTCTCTTCCAAAAGTCCATGATTGATTTGGTCAGTACACTGCTGAAGAAGGAGCCATTCTATGTGCGTTGCATTAAGCCCAACGACATCAAAAGTGCAACGGTCTTCGACGACATGCGTATCGAACATCAAGTCCGCTACTTGGGACTATTGGAAAATGTGCGTGTCCGACGAGCTGGTTTCGTGCATCGCCAGCGTTATGACAAATTCTTACTGCGCTACAAAATGATTTCGCATTACACATGGCCGAATTTCCGTTCTGGCACCGATAAACAGGGTGTTAAAGCACTCATCGATGAAAAAGGCTTGTCTAAGGATGTCAAATATGGTCAAACGAAAATATTTATAAGGTAAGTCCGGTCTGAATGCATTCAAAATCACTTCTACATCGAGATGTTCTTACAGATCGCCAAATACGCTATTTTCCCTGGAGTCCCAGCGCAACGAAATGATCCCGCACATTGTTACTCTGCTCCAGAAGCTCGTCCGAGGCTGGATTTGTCGGCGCAACTTCAAAAAAATGAAAGCAGCCATAGTTATAATGCGCTACTACAAAACGTACAAATTGCGTTCGTACATTGCTGATTTAGCACAAAGATTCCGCCATGCTAAGAATATGCGCGACTATGGTCGCAGCATACAATGGCCTCAGCCTCCATTATCTGGCCGTTTGGCTGAGCCTCGGCTAAAGCATCTCTTCAACAACTGGAGGGCATATATGATTCTTCGCAAGTTCCCACGTTCCGAATGGCCACAAATGCGATTGCAAATGATTGCCGCTAGCGCGCTCAAAGGACGCCGCAAACACTGGGGACAATCAAGAAAATGGGTTGGTGATTATCTGTGCAATTCACAAGAGAACAGCGGCTATGTTGGCTACACTGAGAGTGTGAAAAATCTAAAGAACTCGGATGGCTTCAAATTCGTGTTGTTTTCTGGGTTTGTCAAGAAATTCAATAGATACAACAAGAGTGCCGATCGGGCGTTCATTATTTCGGATACAGCTATTTTCAAATTGGACGGTGTGAAAAATAAATTCCGAAATATGAAGCGATCGATTTTGATCAAGGATGTGAGTAAAATTGTTTGTATTCCTTGGAATATGTTTAAATTTGGTCTTTGCATTTAGTTGACATCTATAAGCGTCAGTACTGGACGAGATCAATTGGTTGTCTTCCATTCACCTGCTAACAATGATCTGGTGTTTATGCTGCAAGGAGAACATAGGCCACTTGAAGAGGATCGAATTGGTGAACTTGTTGGAATCGTGTGTAAAAAGCATCAAGAGTAAGTTTGGTTCGCTAATTCAAATGCTGATATTGAAAACTTTTTTTCCACGTTGTCTCTGTCCTTAACTGATCTATCATACTTCTTGCTTCAAACCAACTTATGTGACCCAAGCCTTCACCTCTTACTTACTTAATTACTTAAGGTGGCGCTACAGTCCGTTGTGGACTTGGGCATCAATCAACATTCAACAGTCTCCGCCAGCTAGCTGGGTCAGCACTCCAAGTTGATTGAGGTCCTCTTCCACTTGAGTGCGCCACCTGAGTCGCGGTCTTCCTCTCCTCCTACGTCCCTCGAGAAAAGTGCCGAAGGCTTTCCGGGCCGGAGCATTGGTGTCCATCCGCTCTAAATGACCGAGCCATCTGAGTCTCCGGACCTTGACCCTTCTGGCTAGGTCCATGTCGTTGTACAACCCGTAAAGTTCACTGTTATATCTTCTTCGCCATTCCCCTTCAATGCACACGGGGCCAAAGATGACCCGAAGAACTTTCCTCTCAAAACAGCCTAAGGCACTTTCATCCGATTTTGTCAAGGTCCATGCTTCTGCACCGTACAGCAGGACTGGGATGATGAGTGTGTTGTACAATTTTACCTTAGTTGCTCGAGAGAGGGCTTTTCCACTCAATTGCTTTCTTAGCCCAAAGAAACAGCGATTAGCAAGAGTTATTCTTCGTCTGATCTCGGCGCTGGTGTTATTGCCCGTGTTTATAGCGGAGCCTAGGTAGACAAACTCCTCTACTACCTCGAAGTTATATGCGTCTATTGTGACGTTCTGCCCGAGCCGTCGGTGTTGGGTGTCCTTCCTCGAAGACAGCATATACTTCGTTTTTCCCTCATTTACCGCTAAACCTATTTTTGCCGCTTCTGTCTCAATTCTCACAAAGGCGCCATTGACATCACGCTGTGTTCTTCCCATTATATCAATATCATCGGCGTACGCGAGAAGTTGAACAGATTTTTGGAAGATAGTGCCTCTGGTGTTGACGGTGGAGTTCTGCACTATCTTCTCAAGAACGATGTTAAAGAAATCGCACGACAGTGCATCGCCTTGTCTGAATCCTTTTTTGACGTCGAATGATTCCGTAAGCTCGTTGCCAACCTTGATGGAGCAGCGTGAGTTCTCCATCGTCATTTTGCACAAGCGAACGAGCTTGGCAGGGATGCCATAACTAGACATAGCTTTATACAGTTCGTCTCTGTAGATGCTGTCATACGCGGCCTTAAAATCGATGAAAAGGTGGTGGGTATCGATTTGGAGTTCATAGGTCTTTTCCAGGATCTGCCGCAACGTGAAAATTTGGTCGATGGTTGACTTTCCTGGCCTGAAGCCACATTGATAAGGACCAATCAGATTGTTGACAAAAGGCTTCAGACGTTCACATACTTCACCACTTATTTTTGTTCTTTTTCCAGCATTACCAACCGCGAACTTCGAGTCGATGTCAGTCCCACAATCCAATGCCGATTAGGTAACAAGCCGCGTACAATCTTAATAGAAGGAGTAACTGGTGTTGAAAATCCCAACTTCCGACATTCCGCCGGATCGATTATATTAGAGGTTCCATCATCTTACTGTGTTTAGTAATATTATTAGCAAAACAGCGATTATTACAAAAAATAAATCTGTTAATTTATCCTTAGGTCTATTTATTTCTTTTAAATCACAATCAATTTTTTATTGTCCGTCGAGAATGCTTAAAAACTTTATATTTTATGTTATTTGTGTATCTTATTTCGTCTTTAAAGCTTTAAGCTTATCTGTTTTCTGTTTTTGTATGGTTCTTCTATATATTAATGCATAAGATTTAGAATGCAGTAAGATTGTAAGAAATTAAATGAGCTCGTTTGTGTCCATTCTTTGAACATCTGTTTTAAGAATTTTAAAACACTTCTTAAAAACAGAAGCAATCAGTCGTCAAAAATAATTGTATTATTTTTTATTATTAAACATAAGAATGCTAGCGTACAATAATAATAATGCATTTAAGAAAACAAAAGAAACAAGAGTAAAAGACACTCAACTTATCTATTATTGAAATGCCATTTTTTTTTTCTGTTTAATACGAAATGTGATGTTTGCACTTATAGAAAATTATCAAATTATATACACAAATTATTATCAGTGTTTTTATTTATTAAATTGTCTTATACCGAGCAGTTTTTCAGTTCATTCAAGCACTGCCCTTTTATGCTAACGATTTTTACCAGTGCTCAACAAATTGTTGTTATTGTTTACTGTTTTTACTTGCGTACTTATGTATTGTATATTCACGTACTTAAAAATGTTTTTTTTTTTTGAATTGTTATCAAAATTAATCACCTTTATTGTAGCAGGCGTTTCACTTGAACGACATTCGTCACTCTTTCTATCGAGTCACTTTTAGGACGTTTAAGAGTCGGCATTACGATAGTCAGGTGTCTTGGACTAACATGCGTTCCACATAAACATCTGACATTGACAAATAGAAATTTCAAAAGAATTTGCGTTTTTTTTCAATTTAACAATTTGTTCGCTTAAAATTAGTACAAAATGAAGAGCATTGCATTGTTTGTGTTTTTAAATAATCCGGAAAAGAAGAAAATAACAGAGAACGATGGAGTGAAAACTGCAAAAAATTTGCAAGACTCCTCTTTGAAAATCGGTCGCAAACGATGGACTCTGCTCCATCAACTCGACGAGGCGCTTCATCTACTCTGGGTTGGTTATTTTCATGTTGAATTTCAATTCCAATTCCAATTTCGCCAATGAGTCGTTTGAAAATTTGTGTTCGACAAAAAATAGCGTTTTGAGAGTCGTAATAGGCGAGTAAAACGACAGTTATAGTATTGTGTGCATTGTATATGGACTCAGGTAGTAGTATCAAGAATGGTATTTTCGATATTTTGTGCTACATCAAACCCACAAAAAAATCTTTATAGAAAACTTATGTAAAAAATTAGCACTGTGCCAGCTCTCAAGATGGCACCACAATCGATTGCCAGGTCGCAGGTACTATAGCTAGATAGAAATACAATGATTGTGTGACATTACTCAATGCCTCATACAAAAACGTATGTACGTTCCACTCAGAGTAAAACACTATTCACATGAGCACGAACAACGACCAACGAATGACAAAAATTCGTCGATTTTGGCATTTCTTTCACATGAGAGTTTTTAATTCGTCGCGAATGAACAACCAAAACACAATGCAAGAGTGATTTTTGAGGTTATACACGCGCGAACATTTTGTTCGTTGGGAGTGTGGATTGTATGTGGAACGCGAATTGGACTTGACACATCGCAACGAACAGATCTGAATTCGCGACGAATATTTTATTTTCCGATATTAATACATTTTAGTTAATTTAAGATCACATTTTTATTTTTTTAAATCTTCATAAAACTATTGAGGTTAGTAAAGTAATTTAGACCACATTTCTTCATTTATTCGTCGGTCGTTGTCATGTGAACAGTCCTTAAGGTATTACGACACAATAAACGACTTTTAAACGTCACTCATAATTCAAATTTTTGAAAATGACGTTCAAGCGAAACGCCTACTACAATGAGGGGAACTATCCGTGCCATCCTGCAAATTGGAATTAATAAACAAATTACGTGAAAACGAACAACGAATATACTTTTGTATACAATGTTTATTTTGCTTTTGGTGTTTTAATAGTATTTTCCGTATTATATAAATTTGAATGAAAAATAATACTTTTTATAATCAAGAAACAATAATTGATTATGTAATGTGAAAATTTGTCAATGAAGAATGTATTTGTGCCTTATTTTTACTTATTTTCCTGATGTTGTTTAAAAATATTAAAAATAGGATAAGAATTGATTTTCTTATAAGATATTATTTTATTTCTTAATTCAATTAAATTGAGGTGGAAATGGTGCAAAATAAAAATAAAAAATCTTTTTTTTTATAAATTCTACAATACCAAGTAAAAGATTAAAGTAAAAAAAAAAAACTTAAAAATTGTTTTAAATGTTAACACATTGAGAAAGCTTTTGAAAGCGCATAATTTTTGCTGATGTCTCCGATAAGAATGTGAAGGAAGTGGTCGCGTTCAGATTATACGGAACATGTGAACATTTGAATGTCAACATTTTCCATACTGCTCTTATTTGTTTCAATTTCAAATCCTGACGTCAAAAAGGATATCCAAGATTCCTTGAACGTTATCTTACAATCATAAACAAAAAACAAGTAATAAGTACCTTATACCTCACGTATATTCTTTCTCCAGACGGCTATAATAATTGTGGAAATTTAAGCCAGATCGAACTATCAGTTTTATTTTAACCGTTCAACAGAGAGTATTTGCTGATTTGATGGAATAAGACCGATTTCAGCCGGTGATTCGATAAAAAATTGAAAAAAGAAACTTCGACTAAGCATGGGACAGTTGCGTTCATAGAGGCACTCTGTAACGTCGCTCCTTCGTTCATTTTTCTGTTTCGATTTGGCAATTTTTCTGAATAATCTTAGATAATAATCGAATACCTTTTTACACTATATCTCCCTCAGTACATTCTTCAGATCACTCTCAATACCGCTCACTACCCCAATGGTAAACGAAAGAGAAACATCCAAACTCTCCGCCACTTGCATTCAGTCATCAGCAGTTTCTCTCAAAAACTTTTGGCCATATAACAAATTTGTTTCTAAAAATTCTTAAAAGTGTTTTACTAATATTTGAATAAAATACCTCTATTTTTTAAGAATAATCGAATACTTTTTTTTTACATAATATTACTCTAAAAGAAACCCCCAAATTATACATTGTTAGTTGAACGAAAAACTCTCCACAACCTGCATTCGCACGCCATTGTTCAGTTTGTCCGTGTCGTGCACATGAGCACGACCAACGAACGACGAATAACTGAAGAAAAGTGATTTTAGATACGTTTGAAGCCGTATTTTCTTACAAATTCTCAGCAAAACGATAAAAGTATAGCTTGCGTTTGATTTGTGATGCATAAATTAAATTTTTAATCTCAAATGTTAATAAATTTGAAAAAAAAAAACAAATTGACTCGTCGCGAAAAGAATTGTAGTTGATACGAACTGTCAAACTCTATTCGTGTTCCACATCATCCACACTCCCAATCCTAACGAACAAAATGTTCGCGCACGTATAACCTCAAAAATCATTCTTGCCTTGTGTTTTGGTTGTTCATTCGCGACGAATTAAAAACTCTCACGTGAAAGAAATGTCAAAATCGACGAATTTTCGTTCATTCGTTGGTCGTCGTTCGTACTCATGTGAATAGTGCTTAAAGGCCGTGTGCGAATTGGATGAATTGTGGTTAAAAAAGGATTAATTTTTAACCACTACTGTCATATTTTAACCTGCTCTGCTGCTAGTCTAATTCTTAACACATTTTATTTAATGCGAAAGTGTTAAAATTTTACCAAACGTCAAGTTTTAACCACTTTTTAAACCAATTCGCACACGGCCTAAGTAAATGAAATGATAAATTTTTACAAAGTTGGTTCGTCTTTCCTTAGTGTTTAAGTAGTGTTAAGAAAATTCAGTGTGTGTTATGACTTATGAATATCATTTCCGAATTCCGTTTCCGCACAGGTTAAATTGTTATCGGTTCGTGAATTTTCTCCCATCCCGTTTCGTTATTCAAGTCCAACACCAACGAGTGTTTAAATTCAAAATCAAAGAAAATGTTTCGAAAGCGAAGTGAACGGAAGGGAACACCTAAATTATCCATTGTTAGTTGAATACCAACTCTCTACACTACAACTTGCATTCAGCAAGCTTAAGTGTGCCATTCTTCAGTCTTCACTCAGTTTTTCTTTCTGTGTAGCGTTGCTCCTTCGAAATCGTTCTTTTCCCTTTCGATTGTCTTAAGAACTATTTGACCAATGAACATATTTTTTTTCTTCAAAAGTGCTTTTTTTAAAAATGTTAAGAGAAAAGTTGAATACCTCTATTTTTCTAATAGTTTTCACATAATTTCTCCCTCAATAATTTTTTCAAATCACTCTCCGTCTCCGCCATGATAAACAGAAGAGAATTCTCCATTGTTCGTTGAATACAAAGACAAACTCTCCACAACCTGCATTCAGCCAAAAAGCTTAAGCGCGCCATTTTCACTCAGTTATCAGTTTTTCTGTCAGTGTCGTCTTTGTTCACTCCGCGAAAATCTTTTTATTAAAATTAAATTTGTCTAGAAAAATACCGAAAATCGGTCGTAAAACGTGAAATAAATGTTTATTAATGTGTGTAGATCATTTTTCGATATCAAAATCCTTGTTCCGCATTGAAAAAAAGTGTTAATTTCATGAAAATAAAATTGCATATGAGTTTCCTCCGATTGCTAGTAGGTTTATGTCGGTCTTAGAATGCCAGTGCGGTGGCTTACCAGTTGATGTTTTCGTTGAAAACTCCTTACTTCGTTAAAATATCTATTAAATCTCAAATTTTCTTGAAAAAAGATCATTTTTTATAAAATTAAATTCGATACGTGTTTCCTTAATTTATGTGCAAGTTTTTGTATATCATTTCCGTATCCCGTTACGTATATGTCTTTATCGGTTCGTGAATTGGATGAAAATTCTCCCGTTTCGTTATTCAAGTCCAAAACCAACGGATGTCTCAATTCACCATAAAAAAATACAAATTCTACAAATAGTTTTCCTTGTCTGTTACTTTTTGTTTTTCTGAATATTAAATTTGGTGGATTTTTGTTCCATTATTCCTTATTTAATCTTATTGTGTCAGTGCTTGAAGACAAATTCATTGCCAAATTGAATATTGTGGTTTAAAAGTGCAGTGAGGCGAATAAAGGATAATATCGTAGCATGTAGCATCAGTCCCCTGTTGGTTGCACAAAGCAGCGGTAAGTCGTTATTCAGTTACTTATTCAAATAAGCCCAAGATATCTTGTTGAATTTTATTAATATTATTCATAGAACAACTACTAGAGGCGATTTTGACATCGCAGCATTCAAAACATTCAAAATAAGTTCAAAAACAAAGATTTTTTGCGTGTGTGTGTGTATATTTTTTTATCTTTCTGTGCAACATTCATCAGCCTAATTAAGGAAAAAACAGCACAATATAAATATTCAGGACACAAAGGTACAACAAAAGTCGACATCGACATTTACAATCACAAAAAGGTAAACAAATACGAAAACGAATCACACAACAACTCTATTGGAAGTAATTCTCGTGCTTTAGTCCTCGACAAAAGTCTTCACATTCATACAACACAGTCCTATTGCGAACAAAAATATTGATTTGAAAAAGCAAGTTCGCTCCAAGACTGACCACCATTTGCAGCAGCACAATTAGAATTTAATTTTCAGCTTTGAAGTCTTTGGTACGTTTCGAATGGTCAATGATATTCTTGTTTTCCTGGTCATCTTGTCGCCCATTTTATAGGCAGCCTCGCAATTCTCGAAATTGCAAACTCGATCACAGAGTGTGTCTTCGGTGTACTCGCTTATTGCATGCAAGTAGTCCGAGTAGAGTGTGTCTTTGAGGATCAGCAAAGATCGGGGTTCGAGTAGCAGTTTATAACGCACATCCTTGGAGGTTGGTGCTTCATCGCCTTCTGAGGATTTCTGACGTTCTGTGAACTCTAGAATCGTATGCGACCCACACGACAGAGTCGTGATGATGGGATGAAACAAAGGACCATCGGTGTGTGGCATGATACCCTGTCCGGCAAGATATTCATTAACTAGTACATGATTGGCTTTCTCCGACTCGAATATACCTGTGTATGGATTTTAATTAATTTTAATTGATTTTCATACAACGACGATGTGAGGCGCTTTAGTACTCACCCAAATTATTGATTTTATCAACGTACGCTTGTAGCCATGATGGTATTTCTTCTGATATCATTCCATTTGGGTGTGGTATGCCACCGTAGTTGATGAGGCGTCGATTTAATAATTGTGTCCATTTGGGCTTGGGTGTTTTTTCAATTTGTGCTAGAATTCGCTCCTCTTCCTCGAAGGTGATAAAATTTGGAATGTACATTGCTGTTGGTGGGCACTGTTTTTTGGGGTTATAGTGGATGAGTTTGTATGATAATGATTTGATTGATAATGTTGTACCTTTCGGACTAAGAAATTTGTAAAATCCATGTTTCGCTAGTATTTAAAAAATAAAACACTTTTCTAATGGAAAATGCTTTAAAAAAATCGGTTTATCTGGCGCTGGCCTAGTGCTGCTTGTTTGGTATTTTTAATTTGTTTAATTTGTTGCGTTTTTGACATTTTCTATTTGAAGCAAAACGTAACGACGTAACGTGGTGGCCATTCTCACCAATGGCTGTGTTCAACACAGTATTTCATGTCACAATTGCACTTTTCTTTTTTCGCTGAACAAGTTATGTCATGTTGTCTCATTTTATCTTTAAACGCGGTGGCAGAAAGCACAAAATTAAACGTCACACAACAAACGAAAATAATTAAAAACTGTAAAACGTGACGAATGACGAACACCAAAGAAACTCATCACTCGATTTACATCTACATTCAAATGAAAACCTTACTCGTACACGAAACGTCAAAATTCATGCCCATAATTTGAACCAAGCTCATGTCATGTTCAAAAAACAAGATTCTTCGACAAGATGTCTGTGTGAACATGGGTTTTTCTACCTCCATTGGATTTCTTACAAGGCATGTTCATGAACATGTCATCGTTCATGCCCAGTGGAGCCGGCCTGTAATAGTAGATCGTCATTCCTGTCTTTGATTGGACCAACACTCGGAAATTTAATTTTCGTTTATGAAGTGGACGCACTCATTCGAAACTCAACGACAACGACGAATACAAATTTCCCAATTAGAATAAAAAAAAACCTATTTACAGTTGTTTATTTTTTTGCCGGTCTGAAACAGAAATCTGCAAAACAAAGAAATGATACTCCCGTACTCCTCCTTTCACATTCGTACTCCTATTTTTTAAAAGCCCTAAAATATCTTCCACTTCCAGTACAAGTGTAATGTCAACCTGAATAAATTCAATTCACTTTAAATTTATTGCAATTTTGGCAGCTTTTTTGCCTTCAAAACCTTGCCTTCCCTCATTATTGTTTTCCTTCTTTTGTTTTTCGTTGTGTATGTGAAAAACAGACCACACACCAACACCGTTCGCCGTTCGTTATTTATTTCATTAGCTTCGTTCGATGTAACCAGCACCGGGGCGCTCCAGTACGTCATAAACCTGAACAGAGCTGTCAAAAAACTGAAAAATGTCTCTGGGTTTGATTTCACATCGAACGCATTAGTAGTGCCCTGTTTTTTTCCCTTTGTTGTATAGCAACAGCTGATTCGAACAGCTCCAAAATTATTGCCCCGAAAAAAACATGGGGTGATTAAGAGCGCTCCCGGTGCGAGCACTGAATACACATCGAACACGCAGGGAACACACCGGGCGAAAAAAGAGCGACATCGCAACACCTTAGTGCAAAATCAGGGCGCCACAGAGCGATCCAGAGCGCACATCGAACAAACCTATTGTTACTCGAAGATTGTGGTTTAGTGGTTGTTTTTTTTTTCGCGTTTAGAGTCCAGCAATTTGTAACTTTTCAGTAAAATGAAAAGTATTGTTAAATTGATTGTGAAAATATGTATCTTAAGTTTACTTAATTCAAAGTACATTAATTTGATATATTTATAAAGATTTTTAGTGAAAAAAGATTCCTTTGACGCTAAGGCCGTGTGAGAATTGGGTTAAAATGTGATTAAAACTTGACGTTTGGTTAAATTTTGACACTTGGCATTGAATAAATTGTGTTAAAAATTAGACTAGCTGCGGAGTAGGTTATGACAGTAGTGGTTAAAAATTCATTCATTTTTGACCACAATTCATCGAATTCGCACACGGCCTTAAAGGCAAAAAGATGTAAATGTTTCTGTTATTGCTGGAGGTTCAAAAACAAATAAATATGATGTGGAGTCCTTATATTCAGCACTTAAATCCCCTGCTGCAAGAGCCAACAATGTTGAGTTATCAAATGCTGAAAAAAGGACGACATTCAAAGTTCATGAAGCCGCCACCGCCACCGCACAAATATGTGCGCAAACACTAATTTAAAAAAAAAAAACCGGTACTACTATTTAGTCGAAAATACTCCCTTTTTTTTGCATCAGTACTACCTTCAAATTTTTTTGTCCGGCAACACTGGAAACGAACGCTAATTTCGCGCGCTAAATCAGCAGATAAAAATTTGCAAACAGTTTAACCACACATTCCTCTAAAGTTGTCCAAGTAAAGTTTTATATGGAACCAGAAAGCAAGAAAATGCGTGTCGATAACAAGTGTGTGCTCCGTTTTGCCAAATTAACCGAACATGCTTTCGAGCCGGTTAAAGGATCTGCCAAAGCAGCTGGATTTGATCTCCGCAGCGCTTACGATTGTACAGTTCCGGCTCGTGGTAAGCAACTGGTGAAAACTGATTTGCAAATCCATGTTCCTGAAGGCTCTTACGGCCGTGTTGCACCACGTTCTGGACTGGCTGTCAAGAATTTCATTGATGTTGGAGCCGGTGTTGTTGACGAAGATTACCGTGGAAATCTGGGTGTTGTGCTCTTTAATCATTCTGACACGGATTTCGAAGTGAAAAGAGGAGACCGAATTGCACAGTTAATTTGTGAGCAAATATTCTATCCGGAGTTGGAGCAAGTCGATTCGTTGGATAAAACTGAACGTGGCGAAGGTGGCTTCGGATCGACAGGTTTGAAGGAACTGCTTGAAGCTAAACCTGGTAATGGAGTCGCCAAAAAAGCTGTGGAACCAAAGCCGACTGAGGCATGATTTTGTCAATTGAAATTGTTAATTTTCTTAAGTTAAACGTACCAATAAATGTTGTAAAATAATATATTTTGCTTGGTCTTTGTTTGACGAAGATAAGATGGAGGTCGTGTCCTTTGGAGGACAGTTATATGCAAGGGATGTTCCGTATATATTACCTGTTTGTGCAAACAGGGCTTTCAAAGCTTCTAGAAGCAACAAGAAACGTTCTCCAGGAACATGCCTATTCGACGTACGTATGGATCACATACAAGAACAGTTTTATGAAATCGACTTTAAGTTGGTAGAGAGCGTATTGCTTGGATTTATAGCGGTGCTTTGGTAGTTCTTAACTGTCTGAAAGTCTTAAGCTGCCTGCTTGGTCTTGTCCTCATTAACCGCTGAAGGAAACTCGTCTTGTTCGCTTCCAATTCCATGTGTATGCCAAGGCATCCTGATGGCTGGACACGTCAGTATTGTAAATCTAACAAGTTTTAATTGTACACCGCATTTTCAATTAACGTGAGGTTTCTCCAACTTTCAGGATTCTAGTTTTTGTTTGTTTAAATCGGCCTTAATGATGCGTTGTGGATTTTACTCTTCTGAACCAACACATCGAATATGGACCTTAACAAGGTTGTTGAAGAACGGACAGACGGTTTTAGACATAGCAGGTCCCTATGAATTTTTTAAGGATACAAAGGTGAGGTTTTATGAATCCCACATGTTTTCTTTCGAAATTAATAACGATGGAGATTGGCTTTGGTGCTCAGGAGCTTTTAGCAGCTCTTGAACTAAAGCTTCGATATCAATAGATTCACATCTTCAAGATCGGATGGAAGAGTCCTCTCTTCATATTCTTGGCAAATACTGCGGTTCTCCAAAATTATTAAGAATTATGAATTATTTTGCTTCGCTTATGTGTGGATAGGAACTACCAGCTGTGTCCCAACACATACTAAGAAGGTATTCTTTGCGATCATGTTCGAATCCGATCTAACAATGATCTTCTATTGTTTTTCATGTTCAAATAATGCAAGTCAGTATGATTAGTTCCTGCAGGCAGATTAATAATGTATGCCCTCGTTGTGCTTGAGTAAATTACAAGCAATTTTCGAAATATGTATTTTAGATACCTTCGCTATTTCCACTTCTTGAACTCTCCTTTTGCAGAATTCAATCATTGCCTTTAAGGCACTACACCACCCCAGATACAATGTTGGTGCTTGGGGTAATTAGCGCATCTTAAGCTGAAGCATAATTAGAAGATAGCGTGTGACCACACAATTAAAGTCTATACACAAATCCTCCGAGTTTACCTACATGCTCAGAGATGAAATGTGCGATGCAGCTCCGCGTTTACTTCTTTTTGTTGTTTTTTTTTCCTTAAATCATACACCAAAATGCAAGAACCACTTAGCGAAACGGTCAGGCATGACCTGAGTTCACCAAGGTTACTGGCAAATTAAAATCAAAAATGCATCCATTCGAAGAGCACAATTGCAGTTAGCAGTCGAGGTAAACATTTTCAGCTCTAGTTTTGCAAATAAATACAGAAAAAAAAACCACTCATCAACCTGGAAAATATTTAATTATTATTCGCGCGGGTTTGTTGCACTTGCAAACGGCACGCGATGTTTGAAGATCGTTTTCAGCCCGCGATACAAAAAAAAATTGTTTTTGTGTTTTCGTAACTTTGAAAGCGGAACCTTCTTACCTACTACTTTGACCTTAGTGTCTTCGTTTCAGTCTAGCACGCCAATGTTTGTCTATGAACTAATTGGCATCGATGGCGGAATGACAGTGGCCTTATAGCTTCGCTTTGGGTGTTAGCATAAAAGCAGTAAAAAAGATAACCATTCTATTGATTTAAATATTAAACCATTATTACTTAAAAATGTACTTTTAACAAAACTATTCTTAATACACCCAGTCCCAGGCCCCAGCACAGAAGAGGTAGAAAGAGTCATCCAAGAACCAGGGCCTAAGTGGCTTACTCTCATCAAAAATTCTCTAGGTGCGTGTGAAGAATTGACGGAACCTACCGCCGATTCCGAACGGCTAAGTTGAGAAGCACTTTTTCATGACAGATGATACTCTTGGAAGTTTCGTCAGTTCTTCGCAAGAGGCAGTGCCCGTGAAAGATGAAATAAAAACTATGGGCACGAGTAGGACTCGAACCCACGACACGACGTTCTGAGAAGAAAGAAGAGAATTCCCTTCTGATTTTAAAACTAGAATGTTTATGTTTTTGTTCTGATTTCACATCTTTTTGCAGTTTTTTCAAAGAAATTAAAGCATGAACATCGAAATACACTCATTAAGCTATCAATTTGCAAGCTGACAACTCCGACAGAGCCGTTTGCCGGGGCAAGGCAGAAATATGACGGACCTTACGGCATCCGAAAGAGCTCGTTAATGGCTATTTTATCCCCCAGCCTTTCATTCTTCGGCACGGTTTTCGTACAAAGTACGCTCACACCACCACTGAAATTAGGAAACTCTAAAGTATGATTAAATTGGGTTTTTGAACGTTGTTGAGGGGTTTACGAACAGTTCGGAGGCGCAGCTTAATCTTAGCTGATCTCCATCCTGCGCTATAAAACTTTATATTTGTACTTTTATTTTCCCTTACATCCAACCGAAACCTAAAAGAATTTCAAATTTTAACATTTTCGACTACATATTTTGATAAAGTTCACTTGGCAAATCTTTTTACTAACATTTTTAACTTGAACAGTGAACTTTTATGAAAGCGTGAACCTCGAAATACACTAAACCAGCTAGCAATTTGCAATTTGTATCAATATAATTGCTCTGTCAATTTATAAATAAATAATAAGTAAGTTAGATGTTGTTAACTCATTAAGACCCCAAGGTTCTCGTAGGATGTTGATTTCAAATTTGTTTAAATTCACAACACTCCTTAGTGTTATGAATTTAAACAAACCAGAAATCATATTCCTACGACCATTTTAAGAAAGTGAGCGGCAACTATAAATTCTTTCTCTTAAACGTTTTCGACCATTATCTATCGAAATAAAATGGGTGAATACCATATCCCTTAATGGAAATAGAATTTTTTCTTATTTTTTTCATATCATTCAACCAAAATCTTTTAAGAATTCCGAATTTCAACATCTAACGGCCGTTTTAAGATAGTGGGCGGAAACAACGCACCTAAATGAAATTTAAATATGTATATTCAACCTAAACCCTATTCGAATCCCGAATTTCAACTTCCTTAGACCATTTTAAGAAAGTGGGTGGATACCACGCCCCCTGAATGAAAACCTCCCACTGTACCAAATTTCAAGATTCTGATATTGTTGGAAGTGCTTCATAATTTTGATGATCAGTCAGTCAGTCAGTCATTTACGGTTTTTGTAAATTTTTACTGTTCAATAGCTCAGGAAGTGGTGGTTCTACAAAATTATTTTTATTACAGGGCCTTTGTCTCCATGTCAACACGTAATTCAAATTTCAAGCTTCTAACTCTATGGGTTCAAAACGAATGGCGGGTTAAGAATTAAAAACCGTGTAGAGTTTAATGCTCGAAAACCCAATGCTGTCTTGTATCGTTGAAGCGAGATATACCCCCCTTGCCACTGTCCATGAGTGGCACTTGCATCAATGAGACCCAACATCTCGAGATTCTTGGTATGTGCATCACTGACCACCTCTTGTTGACCGAGCACACAAGCGATGTCGCCAAAAATGCCGCAAGATGTTTGGGTTTCTTAAGACGATGCAAGAAATTTTTCTCCCCGTCTGACCTGGCTATTATCTATAAAACCTATATCCGTCCAAAGCTTGAGTTCAATTCCCATCTTTCGGCTGGTGCTCCAGTAACTTACTTAAGCCTCTTGGATGGTATACAAAGAAGAGTCCGTAAGAATGATCGGTGATAGAAACACCACTCATTCATTCACTCCCTTAGACCATCGTCGTAACGTTTCGTATCTCTCTCTGTTTTATCGTTACTTCTACGGTAAGTGCTCTAGAGAAATAGCCAGTTGCATTCCTCCCCTTAAACAATTCAACCCTAATACCCGCGCTTCCAGGAATGCCCATCAGTTTACCCTCGAGCCCAACTTCGGACGTACTCTTAAGTATAGATAATCGTTCTTTAGCCGTACTACGCGAATGTGGAATTCCCTTCCACACTCTGTCTTTCCCAGTCATTGCAATGTTGATAAATTCAAAAGCAATGTACACCGACACCGCCGTGCTGTATGAACGTTTGAAGCAATTTGTCAACAACCTGGTAGGTCCTTATCAGTGTGGCCTCAGACCCGGAAAGTCCACCATCGATCAAATATTCATCGGCAGATCTTGGAGAAGACCCAGGAACTTCAAATCGATACCTACCACCTTTTCATCCACTTCAAGGCCGCGTATGAAAGCGTCTATAGAACCCAACTATATAGAGCAATGTCTATTTTGGCATCCCAGAGAAACTCGTCCGCCTGTGTTAGAAGACAATGGAAAATTCACGCTGTTCCCTCATGGTCGGAAAAAACCTAACGGACGCTTTTGATGTCAACAAAGGTTTTACACAAGGCAATGCGTTGTCATGCGATTTCTTCAACATCATTCTTGAAAAGATTTTGCAAAGCTCCAATGTCAACTCCAGAGGCACAATCTTTCAAAAGTCCGTCCAGCTACTAGGATACGCAGACGACATTGATGTAATTGGAAGAACACAGCGTGATGTCAGTGGAGCGTTTGTGAGTCTTGAGACGGAGGTCTAGTGGTTAACGAGGGCAAGACCAAGTTATTGCTGTCGACAAAAAAGGACTACCAACACCGACGTCTTGGAGCAATCGTCAACATAGACAGATTTAACTTCGAGGTAGTTAAGGACTTTGTCTACCTGGGATCCACTATCAATTCAGACAACAACACCAGCGCTGAAATCAAACGAAGAATCACTCTTGCCAATCGCTTCTGTAAAGACCTCTCCCGAGCAACTAAAGTGACATTTTACAAAACCCTCATCATCCTGGTACTCATGTATGGTGCAGAGACATGGGCTATGACCACATCTAATGAAAACGCTTTGGGCTGCTTTGAGAGAAAAATTCTTCGAGTGATTTTTGGTCCTGTCTGCATGAATGGAGAATGGAAACGAAGATTCAACCAAGAACTGTACGAGCTGTACAGCGACACTGACCTAGCCAGAAAAGTAAAGGTCCAACGACTTAGATGGTTGGGTCATGTTGAGCGAATGGAAAATAATGCTCCGGCTCGTAGAGTCTTCGAATCCAACCTGGAAGGACGTCGCAGAAGAGGAAGACTGAACCAACTTGGCGTGCGAAACTGGAGACAGCTAGCCAGGGACCGAGCTGGCTGGAGAAATTTGTTGATTGAGGACCTGGTCCGACCTGGATTGTAGCGCCACCATAAGTAAGTAAGTAAGTACACCGACACTTACTTTTAAGACCCATCATAAGGGCATAATAAGGGTATAAAAAGCCCCTTTAGTGTGTGCAAATTATAAAAAAAGAAAAATTCAAAAACATCACTGTATTTTGTATAATATTTTGTTTATTTCATTTACTGTACAAATGCATTTTTTTTTCATCTTTCAAAAATACAAACACAATACAAATTTATTTTTAAATAAGTATTTTAATATAATTTCATTTTTATAAAATTCTTTCTGTATATATAAATACTGTTGAAATTATATTAAATATTTCTTTAATTTTCTTATTAATTATTAATTACATACAAAAATTATGTATATTTAAATTTTTGTATTTATGCCTTTTCAAAAAATAGTTAAATATTTGTTGAGAAAAAAATTAAATAATGTTTTACTTCACTAAGGACATTGGGACTTAGATAGATCGTTGATTAACAATAAAAAATAAATTGTAATTTATACTATTTTCATTTTTTCCTTATAACATATTTTTTTTTTAATTTTCTTTGATTTCAAATATTAATTCAATTAAGAAAGAAACAAGAGTTTTGCTTTTCCAACTAAATAACAACAAAAAACAGATTTCATAAACTGCATTTTACATAGCCTGGGTTGTTAAATTATTATTATTTTTTTATTATTAGAAATTAGATGTTTCGCATGTAAAGAACATTATTGACTAGTTTAGAAAAAAAAAAGAAATAAACATTTTTAAGGGTAAGCTTTGATTTATGTACAAACATTTAAATTAAATTTAAAAATATTGTTAAGTACTTATTTATTTTAAATTGAAGTTGCATTCGATTTTCTTTCCATAAACGTATTTCTGTTTATTCAAGCAGTTGGCAAAATAAAGTTCCAATATCAATTTTGGTGAGTAATATAGTTCAAACAGTAATATCGAAAAAGAAAATAGAACGAGAGCTTTAAAAAGAATTTCCATGTAAAAAAAACGTAAAAAAGGTTAATTTCAAAAAAGTTGTGTTCTTAAAATGCCAAACTTATGGCAAAGATCGCCTCGATAAAAAGAAAAAACAAACATGTTACCGTCAACGACAATAGGATATCAATGCAACTTCTTGGAAGACCTTGACTTGTTCAAAATAAAAATGTACAATTTTATGATATTTAAAAAAAAAAAACACTAATTTTGCCCTTAATATCTTTAAAAGATGAATTTTTGGCATATTTACAAAATTAAGAAAAAAAAACTCAAATTTACAAAATGCAAAAATATGAATAAAAACTAGCTTCCAGAGTCCGCACTACTTGGTCTCGGAGTATTACCAGAACAGCTATTATTTCTCTGAGCTACCGTTACAGCCGCGGCAACTGCCCCTGCATTTTGACTTATGCTACTGTTGCAAGCAGTCAAATTTCTAGCACTAACTTGTTGTGCATTCTGCTGTTTACTTCCCGGCGTTGATGCTGCCCCAACTGCAGCTGTTGAGGATGATGTTGCTACTGTAACAGCAGCAGCTTGTGCTGCAGCCAAAAGTTGCGCCTGCGCACAACACGACACACATGGACAGGGTCCTCCCAATTTTTTAGCAAGCATTGATTTAAGTTTGAGCGCAGGTCCTAGCCGCATACCCAATTGGTTTATAAGGTGATCCTCTGTGAGTAGAGGCAGTCCAGACCCATCTATGCATTGTTCTCGGAAGTTCTGAAATTGAAAAGTTAAAGAAGCATTGTAACAAAAAGAAACAAAACAAAAATTGCTAACCATATAATATGGTCTACAACAGTTCAGTAAAAATAATAATAATAATAATGAAAGATTCTGAAAAGATTGTGTTGCCAGAGCGACCAGAGAGAACATAAAACATAATGATGATTGCCCACTGCTGCTGCTGTCTAGTGCCTGCTGTGGCATGTGCCACAGTGGGCTAACCAGTTCTCTAGAGCTGCTACTAGCAATATTGAGTAAATCTGTGGAAATTATCGATAATAAGTCCGATTGAAAATAACGCACATAGGCGCACTGGTAGTTGTTGTTCTAGGTTCTTCCGATGACTCTGTCAGGGGGAAACTTATGATTGTGAGGATTGGCAACGGGAAGCTGCATTTTTGCAAGAAAACCAGTACGTTATAGTTTTTTTTCTTTTTTTTTTTTATTGGTAGAGTAGATGTTTTCAAGTGGGCACGCGCCCTCGGGTAGCAATAGCATGATCTTATCGCAGTTGCTATTAACTCTGCGCGCCAATCGTGTAAGGTTGAATCGTTTATTATGCTTTTTTTTGTGTTGCTCGTTCTTTCTTTTAATTCAATATTAGTTAGTACACAATAAAGAGCGGAGAATGTGCATACTGTTATTAACATTGTTCGGTTTGTGTTCTGTCAAAGAACACAATTCTTCTTATGTCGTTTTCCATTGGTCTTTTTTTGACGTTCAATGACTCCAATGAAACGGATTATGGTGTATGTGTCATTCTTCGGACGATTCTGTTTTCAAAGCAGAAGCATTTTGTCAGTCAAGTCAGTCCAATGAAATGGTTTCAGAAGACTTCTAGACTCTTCCGAATGCTTCTGGACCACCAATGGAAAACGACATTAAATGACTTTTTTGACGTTTGTGTAGTGAAATTGAAAATTGTATGAAAATAGAAGACCTAGTTCCTCGATAACAAAAAAGGAAAAGAAAAGCAGGAAAAATAGTTGAATTTATAACAGAGAAACACTTTATTTCACGTCCATGAATGCAAGAATTTTGTTCGAGTCACTCTATGTTTTTTTCGGATTTCTGACTCTGCAAGTGTCTTTAAAGCTGAATAACTCGCAATAAGCGAAGCATGCAAATTACTAAAACTAGAACCAAATCAAATCTGAAATACGGGCATTTTTTCAGAGAGTCAGGTGGCTATTAAAACTGTTGACTCGTCCTCATCATTCTCTCAATTCGTTCAACAATTCCGGAATAAGCTTGCGAGCATGAAAAATGGACTCAGCGTCACTCATACAGTATGGGTTCCAGGGCATAGTCAATTTGAGGATAATGAACGGGCTGACAAGCTGGCTAGGGAAGGATAAGATATTCATAGTTCACTCGCGGAACGAGTCATCATTTCCATCATCCAACCAAGAGCTTATGGTGGCGGTTTCTGAATTCGGGATCCCGAAAAAATTAGTCCAGCTGTGGTGCATAATGCTTAACAATACGCAGTGCAGTGTCCAAATGGCTAACAGCTCTTCTAAATTGTTTCAAACATGCGCACATGTGACTTCTTCATCATAGTCCTGGAGCGTCCCTGTCCTAATGTATGATGCAGAGACATGGACCATGACAACATCTGATGAAAATGCTTTGGGCTGCTTTGAGAAAAAATTCTTCGATTGATTTTTGGTTCAGTCCGCATAAATGAAGAATGGAGACGAAGATTTAATAAAGAACTGTACGAGCTGTTAAGTAACACAGACCTAGCCAGAAAAGTTAATCGGCCCAATCGAGGTAACCGTCGGAGCGGAATTTTCTCCGATTTCCTCCGAATCGGAGACATTTTGCTTGTCGGAGAACTAAAGGGTTTTTCAATAGGGACGCTACAAAGTTTTTTGTTTAAATAAAACAAAAACGGTTTTGGATATCAATGAAATTCTTTATTCCTGTGCAAGTACATTTGATGCCATTGTGCCACGCACGCTTGCAGAAGTTGACGCTAACCCAATTTTCGACGGTTTTCAAGCATAAATCGGCCGATATTGCTGCAATTTCACGTTCGATATTCGTACGAAGTTCATCAATCGTCGCTGGCTTGTTGGCATAAACCATAGATTTGACGTAGCCCCACAGGAAATAGTCCAACGGGGTTAAATCGCATGAACGAGGCGGCCAATTCACAGGTCCATTTCTGGAGATAATGCGCTCATCGAACTTCGTTCTCAATAATTTGATTAGTTGACCCGCTGTGTGACATGTGGCACCGTCCTGTTGAAACCACATATCGTCCAAGTCCATATCATCCAATTCATTCCAAAAATAATCGGTTAGCATTGAGCGGTAGCGATTCCCATTCACAGTAACATGCCGGTCTTGATCATCACGGAAGAAGTACGGCCCAATGACACCACCAGCATGTAAACCGCACCAAACAGTGATTTTTTCGGGATGTAATGGTGCCTCGTGAAGCACATGTGGATTGTTGCCTGACCAATAATGCATATTTTGCTTATTGACGAAGCCATCCAGCTAGAAATGAGCCTCATCGCTGAAGATGATTTTTCGATGAAAATCCGGATCATTTTCAAGTTGTTGCTCAGCCCAATTCACGAACATACGACGCTTCTGGTGATCAAGCGGCTTCAGTTCTTGCGTCAAATTGATCTTGTAAGGATGTAGGCCAAGTTTTTTTTCGCGAAATTCGCCACAACGACGTCACAGAGATGCCCAACGCTTGAGAACGACGTGTGAGAGACTGATTTGGGTCTTCCGCAATTGATGCGCTAGTGGCAGCAATATTCTCGACACTACGGGCACTTCTTTGTCTCACTGGCACGGGAACATTTTGTACTGAGCCTGTGGATTCAAATTTTTCCACTAGACGCTCAATTGTTGATCTGGCAGGAAGATTATGACGACCATAAATTGTACGTAGCGCTCTTAAAGTGTTGACCACTGACTCCGAATTTCGGTAGTAAATTTTAATAATTTCGACTCGTTGTTGGATCGTATACCTTTCCATGATGAAATGGCAAACCTAACTGAAGAGAAATGTCAAGAGAGCGGGAAAAAATATGGCGTCGTTTGCTGTCCCTATCGGTCTTCTTTTGTAGCGTCCCTATTGAAAAACTCTTTACCTGGAAGCAAAATTCGGGGGAAATTGGAGAAAATTCCGCTCCGACGGTTACCTCAATTGGGCCGAATGTCCAACCACTTAGATTGTTGGGTCATGTAGAGCGAATGGAAAATAATTCTCCGGCTCGTATAGTCTTCGAATCAAAGGTGGAAGGTCGTCGTAGAAGAGGAAGACCGGGACGCAAGTGGAGCACACAGGTGGTAGAGGACCTGAACAAACTTGACGCGTGAAACTGGAGCCTAACTATAGGTACCGAACTGCCTGGAGACGTTTGTTGGATGAGGCCCTGGTCTGACCTGGACTATAGCACCACCATAAGTAGTAAGTAAGTCCTGGTACAGAAAGTGCGCAAGGCAGGTGTCACTATCTTCAACAAATCCATCCAGCTCCTAGGCTATGCGGACGACATCATCGCTCGATCCAAGAGAGCTATGCTTAAGGCATTCACAGCGATTGAAGAACAGGCGAAACGCGTTGGTCTTGAAGTGAAAACGAATAAAACATCATCTGTTCACCGCCTAGGACAAAGCGTCACTGTTGGTAGCAGCAATTTCGAAGTAGTAAAGGAATTCACCTATCAATCCCACAAACAACAGCTTAGTGAAGATCTGACGAAGAATTACCCTAGCGAACCGCTGCTCTTTCGGTTTGGCAAAACAACTGGGTTCAAAACTCCCCACTCGAAAGACAAAGTGCCTACAATGCAAGACTTTGATTTTACCAGTCCTACTCTACGACGCCCGAGTGCTGGACGATAAGTAAAAACGGGGAATTGATACAAGGCACTTTCGAAAGAAAAATTCTTCGACGGGTTTTCAGTCCCGTATGCAACGATGGCGAATGGATGAGAAGGTTCCACCGCGAATCGTATGAGCTGTACCAAGATGTGGATGTAGTCCGCATAGTCCACAGCCACATCGAGCGAGTGAACGACAACACTCCAGCTAAGAAAGTCTTCTCATCGCTAGCCAAGAGACGACAAGGAAGACCGAGACTTCGGTACAAAGACCAAGTGACTGCGGATGCCAAAGCGCTTGGTTCCGGCGACTGGAGATTGCATGCGAGGGACCGTTCCCGATGAATGACTGCTGTGCATCAGGCTGTGACACTTCATAGATTAGGAGCCGGATAAGTTGATAAGTAAAAGTCATTATTCCTAAGTTAATATTTTGCAAAATTTATTTCTCATTTTTTGTTGGCGCCCAAAAACCATATTGCGTTGGTTGGTTGAAGAAGAAATGCAAACTCATTCATGCGTCATTTTTGAGTTCCAAAATCATAATTTTTATTTTATTATTTTTATAGACAGTCCAATTTTTTTTTTTTTATGCAAAACACGCGTCCTTTTTGTCTTCTTTTTATTTTTATTTTTGCGAATTTGATACCCATAGCATTGTGTTTTTATCATTTTCTTTTGATATCGTTTCCTTTGATTATCTTCTTCTGGTACCTTACTGTAAGAATCCCTTTTGAATAAAACTGGTTCTATGGCACAAGACAAGAATATACTGAAACATAAGTCCTTGAGTTATTTTCAGCACGCGTTTTTAGCGAACAAGACAGCAAAAATATTTCCATCAACTAAGTTCAATTGAATCTGAAAGCAATTCATGTCGATTTTGGAAAACAAAAGGACTAAGACAAGGACTCTTTCCAAGGAAAAATAAAAGTGTTCCCATAATATGCACCGATTAGACACAAACACTTTGCGATTTTCGAAAACGAAGATGAGAAAAACAACAAGAAAAGAGTTGCACGTCCTTATTATCCTTGCGAACATTACGACCTATTTTTTACTTATCGACAAAGTTCATCAACTTCTCAGAGTGGTTCGAAATACTGCGGAACAGTGGGTACAGTTACTGTGACAGCTTTAGTGACTCCTTATTTAATGGGCACTTATCGCAGACGCATTGTTACTACAATTCTGTCAATTATTGAAGAAATATTTAAAACCCAAAACGTAACGACTTTACCAGCACTTATCGTCTATTCTGAATGCACCGCACAGTTGTTGGCATATGGAACAATATTTTTTGCATTCCCTTGAAAACAATAGAATCGATTGCATCTCAAATAACTACCAAACGAAGAAGTAAAGTATCTAACTGTTAGGATGGTTTTAGCTGATTATATTTTGAAAAGGAAAACATTTAAATTGGTTCAAATATTTAAGTCTTCTTTGAAGATTTCTCTCTTAAAAGCAAGTTTTGACAAACTCATTGCGATAGCAAGAGTTTTATCTTGTCCAGAGCCTTCAAAGGAGTGCTATTTTCAAAGGTTTTTGCTGTAGTGTTCCTTATTTAAGTATCGATGTTCGATGATGATTTGAATACACTTTTTTAGGACTTCGGTCATCAACTTAACAAAAAACAAGAACTCAAATTTGGAATGTCTGATCAAGTGTTAAATTAACAGAGTACCTAATCATACGTATATCTATCACTACCACTTATTTGTTTCCGCTCAAGGATCTGAAGAAAGGATCTAACTGCCAGAAAGCTTTAATAAGCACCTAAACATTCTGACATTCAAGTTAAACAAAAAAGTAAAAATGCGAATATTAAAATAATAATCTAATCACAAGCCCCCTCTCAAAGAAGGATTACTGAGCTGAGCAGACTCTGGAGAGCACAAAAAAAAAGAAGAAATTAAACAACGAAGAAGATGTTGATGAGGCGAGGCTTGAAAAGAACGCGAGCTCTTCGATTGTGTTTCGCCGATCAATTTAGTTGTTCAGTTTTTGACCTGGTTAACCTTTTGCAGAGTGGTAGGTAGATAGATAGTTATTTTTAACGTGGGCATTACGCCGCTGATCAGTGATCGTACCCCAAGAATATATACTATATACAGCCATCGCCTGACCGATCAGCCAACCGGATCATTCTTGCACAGACAAAAGGCCACAACGAAGACGACGACGACGACGACGATGTCGGTGAAGTAATTCTTTATGGGAGCAAAGGAAGCCAACCAATTTTTTTTGTCATGATCTTTTTTTAAAGGTAAACTGCCCCCGGGGCACGCTGACTATAGCTGGCTGCAGCAAAGCTACTCGTACTATACATTGATGGAAGAGAAGAAAACTCTTCGACATCGCCTCGACCGCCAGGAAAAAGGTGGTTACGGAGGAGGCAGGTATAGCAAATGTTGCTGCCGTTGCGCTGGCTGTCACACTAAATATGCTAAGGTTGCTATAACGTTAAAGACGGGCGCGGTCCACACGAGGCAGTGCAAAAAAGTTGTAGAGTTCGAAAGTTGATAACACAGTCTTGGCCGCAACCAGCCCAAGAAAATAATTTCAAATGATTCAGACCATAACCAAACAAGAATGGGCAGATGACGAGGAGAAGACGACTACGACAACAATACCAGAGCAGGATGATCAACAAAAGTATAGTAGTTGCGCTGGAAAACAACGACCATTCGCTCCACAGATGACAGGGGATACCGTGCATTCAGATCTTGTTGAACAGAGGTGCATTCATTAGAAATGTGGCCTCAAATTGAATAATTTTTGATAAAACACCTTTTGTTGACAATTCTGGGTCTGTCTTCATTTCCATGATGTTGAATTTCGATCATTCTAGTTAGATGTGAATAAAAATGCATTTTAAACTTTTGAAACGATTGTAGGAAATACAGCCCTGAACTATCAACAGATAACTATTTCCTTTGCCACTGCTCCGGCAGCCAAAAGCACTACCACCTCATCAATGGCATCAGTATCATCAACATGATCATTAGGTAAGGTTATACTTGACGGAGATGGTGGAGAAAGAGAGAAAATGTTTGCCCCGCAACCTTTGGAACTTTGTAACCTGGAATGGAACGCAAAAATACTTTGGTTATGGGGTCGTTTGGTTGATCGGTTTTGTTCAGAGTTCCAGGCAGTGTCCCCCTCTCTATTGTATTGTGTTGGTGTTGTTGTTTTTGTTGATCTTAATTTCTTATTTTGGGTTTTCTTGTTCTTACAACTTTAACTACCTGCAGCAATAAACAGCGAATATGATCTCTTTTCTTAGTATAGAGTTTTTTGCTCAGCTCTTTTGTTTCAAACAGCGCTCGGATATCAGTTGGGTTCTATTCGAGATAAAAAAATAACAAAAAAGTGTGTCCACGTGCATCAATAGATCACAGATAAACGAATATCTTTGACCGCTTGCTAAAGGATTTTTAAGTATTTTCAGACGTTAAATTTAGGAAAATATGAAATCAGCATTTGAAGGGCCCTTTTTTCTTATGGATTGTTCTAGGGTTCTCTAGAGTTAGAATCGAATTTAAATAAGTTTAATGCGTCTGGAATGTGTCGGTTTTCTAGACTCAAACACCTCAAAGACATAAAAGACCAAAGAAGACTAAAAAAAAAAATTTCATCATTCCATTGATATTTCAAAGGCATTTGATAAAGTCTGGCATCTTGCTCTTTTATCGAAAATGCGTGCTTTCGGTATTGATGAATCCCTACTTCGTTGGATTAGAAACTTTCTTTCGAACCGTTCAATACAAGTTGTATTGGACGGATTCAAGTCTGAAACCCATAATATAGATGCTGGTGTGCCACAGGGCTCCGTTTAATCTCCGACCCTCTTTCTCTTTTATATAAATGATCTCCTGTATTTCTAATCCAATTAATTGTTTCGCTGACGATAGTACAATTAGCTTTTCATATTCATTTCCAGATTCACATCCCTCCTCTTCGGATGTAGAACTGCAACGGCAAAATATGATAAGCTCATTAAACTGTGACTTAAACAGCATGTTACGATGGGGAAATAAAAACCGTGTAGAGTTTAATGCTTCGAAAACTCAATGCTGTCTTGTATCGTTGAAGCGAGATATACCCCCTTTGCTACTATTCATGAGTGGCACTCTCATTAATGAGACCGAACATCACGAGATTCTCGGTATGTGCATCACTGACCACCTCTTGTAGACCGAGCGATGTCGCCAAAAATGCCGCAAGATGTTTGGGTTTCTTAAGACGGTGAAAGAAATTTTTCTCCCCGTCTGATCTGGCTAGTATCTAAAAAACCTATATTCGTCCAAAGCTTGAGTACAATTCCCATCCTTGGGCTGGTGCTCCAGTAACTTACTTAAGCCTCTTGGATGTTATACAAAGAAGAGCCGCAAGAATGATCGTTGGTAGAGACATCACTGATTCATTCACTCCTTTAGTGATCCTTGACTCCAAGCTTACATGGAAGCGTAATACTTAGGAAAGAATGAAAAAAGCACTATGTGCATTCTACACACGCAAAAGGACCTTCGGTGTACGTTGGGGTATGCGACCGCAAGTCATCCAACGGATGTACACAGCGATTGTCAGACCCATTCTTACCTATGGCTCCATTGTATGGTAAGAACCTGAATAAGGTACAGAGACTAGCCTGTATAGGAATAACAGGGGCTTAGAGATCCACACCACAGGCTGGGTTGGAAATGATCTTGGATCTCCCGGCTCTGGATGAGTTCATAAGGTGAACGGCAGCCAAAACCGCAATTAGTTTAATAGAACTGAGTTTTTGGAAGCACAGCACTTATGGACACGGGTCAATCTTATTAAGATACGACATGATTTCAAGACTGATGGAGACCACCGATTAAATACCCCTCCTGCTGGATTTTGACAGGAAATTTTATATTTGCAGACGGGGAAGACAGGGTTGGGATCCTAATTCACTTATAAGTGAACAGGGTATCCCTTTATACACTGACGGTTCGAAAATGGAATCGGCAACAGGTGCTGGAGTGTTTTGCCAATCTCTCAACATCAGAGAGGCGTATAAACTCCAAGCTGACCGTAGTGTCTTTCAGGCCGAGATCTATGCCATTGAAAAAGCAGCTGAATTGGTACATCATTAAAAGCTAAGCTCCTCGGAGATTACTTTTTTCGTGGACAGCCAGGTTGCTATCAAAGCGTTAGCCAGTGAGACTATAAGATCGAAGGCAGTTTTAAACTGTAGGAAAGAATTAAATAGAATCTGCCACACTAATCAGGTTAAGCTCTGCTGGGTTGCTGTTGCTGGGACACAGCAACATAGAAGGAAACGAAATAGCAGAAGAACTAGCCAGGAAAGGGTCAGAAGCAGATACAAGTAGAAGCGACCATTCAGATAGGGGACCACTCGTCCTGATTGGGGTACTCAAGAGAAAGATAGACCTTAAATCAAAGGAGATGATCAATAACTCCTGGAAATCCAGGGACGATTGCGTAATCTCTAGAAGTTTATGGCCTAACATTAATGAAAAGGAAACTCGGTATATTTTATCGCTGAGTAAAAGGAACATTAAAATCCTGATAGGTGTCATTTTGGGAACAGGTTTGTTGGAGAACTGGATGATCTAGCACAGGTCTCAATGGCAAATATGAGGAAATTATAAAGGGTTTTTCAATATGGAAGCTACAAAAGTAGATCGATAGGGACAGCAAACGACGCCATATTTTTTCCCGCTCGCTTGACATTTCTCTTCAGTTAGGTTTGCCATTTTATCATGGAAAGGTATACGATCGAAATTATTAAAATTTACTACCGAAATTCGGAGTCAGTGGTCAACACTTTAAGAGCGCTACGTACAATTTATGGTCGTCATAATCATCCTGCCAGATCAACAATTGAGCGTCTAGTGGAAAAATTTGAATCCACAGGCTCAGTACAAAATGTTCCCGTGCCAGTGAGACAAAGAAGTGCCCATAGTGTCGAGAATATGGCTGCCGCTTGCGCATCAATTGCGGAAGACCCAAATCAGTTTTTCACACGTCGTTCTCAAGCGTTGGGCGTCTCTGTGACGTCGTTGTGGCGAATTTCGCAAAAAGATCTTAACGTACATCCTTACAAGATCAATTTGACGCAAGAATTGAAGCTACTTGATCACCAGAAGCGTCGTATGTTCGTGAATTGGGCTGAGCAACAACTTGAAAATGATTTTCATCGAAAAAATCATCTTCAGCGATGAGGCTCATTTCTGGCTGGATGGCTTCGTCAATAAGCGAAATAGGCGTTATTGGTCAGACAGCAATCCACATGTGCTTCAGGAGGCACCATTACATCCCGAAAAAAATCACTGTTTGGTGCGGTTTACATGCTGGTGGTGTCATTGGGCCGTACTTCTTCCGTGATGATCAAGACCGGCATGTTACTGCGAATGGGAATCGCTACCGCTCAATGCTAACCGATTATTTTTGGAATGAATTGGATGATATGGACTTTTACGATATGTGGTTTCAACAGGACGGTGCCACATGTCACACAGCGGGCCAAACAATCGAATTATTCAGAACGAAGTTCGATGAGCGCATTATCTCCAGAAATGGACCTGTGAATTGGCCGCCTCGTTCATGCGATTTAACGCCGTTGGACTATTTCCTGTGGGGCTACGTCAAATCTATGGTTTATGCCAGCAAGCCAGCGACGATTGATGAACTTCGTACGAATATCGAACGTGAAATTGCAGCAATATCGACCGATTTATGCTTGAAAACCGTCAACAATTGGGTTCAGCGTCTGGACTTCTGCAAGCGTGCCCGTTGTGGCCATCCATAAGAAATCGAGTTCCATACATAATGGCATCAAATGTACTTCCACAGAAATAAAGAATTTCATTGATATCCAAAGAAAACTATTGAAAAACTCTTTAGATAGCACAGGCTGGTTGGTTAACGTGCCGGTCTACGTTCATCGACAACTTTGATGCTAAATGCAGGTTTTCTTTTAAATGCCTTTCTTTCGGGTGCGGTTATACTTATGCAAGGCACTGTATTAAAACATTTCCAGATTGTAGACAAATAAAACACCAGTAGCCATTCTTTTTCATCTTTGTTATAATTAATGTTATCTGTTTCAGAAGTTGACAGAACACAAGACTAATTTTGACAAATTACCGAATTAATTCCGCTTAAAGCAACTCAGTTTAAATAAACATTTTAATTTAACCAACACTCACACACACATTCTTTTGAATATCCTAAAATAACATTGAAATTAATTTTAACAGTTAAATGGATATTCACAAATGTAAATGTAAGTATTTTATTGTATAACAACGAATGCAAATAAAATCAGCTTCTTCCTCAAAATAAGCAGAGAAAACCAGTTTTGATCGTCAGATTTGACAAAAAAAGAAGAACATTAGGAACACGAGTATTTCAATAATATCTTGCCTTATGCAATGTGTCTCACAAAACCGAAAGTTCAAAGTCATATATTAGGTCAAAGACCGGGTTGATTATTTTAGTAAATAACCAGTTAAGTGACAGTTGAGATATTTCTTTTTATTTTGTCCGGTTAGAGCATAGCTTTTGTCATTTACAGGTGTTAAGATGATGAACATGAAGATGAAGAAGCGATTGGATTTCACCATTTATTATAAAAACTAAAACAAATTGTTAATGTCAGATTATTCGTGATTTTAAATTTGTAGGCAATAAATTACATTTCATTGGTTAGTATTAAATATTTGATAAAATTAGTGTAAATCATTAAAAATTATGTTAAATCTAAACAACACCTCTGGCTATGACACGCGCTAAAGCATAAATTTAGTGCCAAATCTCAAATAACAATAAATGTCATATTACTTAAAATTTTGCCAGAGGGTTTTCTCACACCTAATAAAAAATTAATGTAAGTTAAACCCTCGGGTAATAGATTGGCTTTATTATAATATACCTGCTGAATAAATAAATAAAAAATTTAGTAGGTATTAATAACCGACTTAGGCTGATATTCAGAATGGGCTTATTCACAAATTTGCTTTTGTTTTCTTCATAATTTTAGGCTACTATGAGAATTTGACTAAAAACTATCAACAGCATTTCAACAAACAAATGATTCTAACTGTGTATGGATGGTTTGGTGGACTTTTATTTCATTTTCAGGTTTTAACTTTAACTCTTTTGTTTCCTTGGTACCTATGCGGTTTGTTAATTTTTTTTTTTAATTGTAAATTAAAACATGGAAAGACCACTTTTCCAATCTGTATAGTGGCGATGACTGACCACCAATTCAACCAACCCGAAATTGACGAAGTGAATGTAGCGAAATCTAAACTTGAGTCGAACAAAGCTGCTTAAGCAGACGGCCTAGCCGTCAAACTGTACAAAGCAGCTGGAAATGATTTGGTTAGGAACATGGACCAGCTCATTTTCAAAATTTGGTCGGAGGAAAGCATGCCCGACGAATGGAACCCCAGCATCGTATGCCCGATCCTTAAAAAAAGGAGATCCCCTGAACTTCACTAACTACAGAGGTATAAGTCTCCTTAACATCGCCTATAAGATCTTGTCTGCCGTGCTGTGTGAACGTTTGAAGCCCTTCGTCAACAATCTGGCAGGTCCTTATCAGTGTGGCTTCAGACCCGGAAAGTCCACCATCGATCAAATATTCACCCTACGGCAGATCTTGGAGAAGATCCAGAAACTTCAAACCGAAACCTACCACCTTTTCATCGATTTCAAGGTCGCATATGACAGCGTCTAGAGCCAACTATATAGAGCAATGCCTAGTTTTGGCATCTCAGAAAAACTCGTTTGTCTGTGTTAGATAACAATGGAAATATCACGCTGTTCAATCATGGTCGGAAAAACCTAACGGACGCATTTGATGTCAAAAACGGTTTTAGACAAGGCGATGCGCTGTCATGCGATTTTTTCAACATCATTCTTGAAAAGATTGTGCAAAGCTTCAACGTCCACACCAGAGACACAATCCTTCAAAAGTTCGTCCAGCTACTAGGATAAGCAGACGACATTGGCATAATGGGAAGAACACAGCGTGATGTCAGTGCAGCGCTCGTGAGTCTTGAGACGGAGGCCAGGAAGATGGGTCTAGCGGTTAACGAGAGCAAGATCAAGTTAATGTTGTCAACAGGATAGGACAACCAGCATCGACGTCTTGGAGCCATTGTCAGCATAGACAGATTCAACTTCGAGCTTCGAGGTAGTAAAGGAATTTGTCTACCTAGGTCCGCTATAGACTCAGAAAACAACACCAGCGCTGAAATCGCTGCTTCTTTGGACCTAGCAGGCAATTGAGTAGTAAATTCCTCTCTCGAGTAACTAAAGTGTCACTGTACTAAACCCTCCAATGTAAATGTCCGGGGTAGATTGATCGTAAGACAATACAGCAATCTCATATAACATTGGCACAAGCAGAAGAACATAAAATATATGAAAGAAGGAATTATAAATAAAAAAAATAAATAGATTGGCGCGGCAGCTCTTGAAGAGCCAAGGCTTAAGTGGCTTACTCTCATCAACAATTCTCTGAGTGAGTCTTCACCTACAATTTAATGCCAATTCCAAACGACAAAGTTGATAAGTACTTTTTTCATGACAGATGATACTCTTGGAAGTGTTGTCAGTTCTTCGCAAGAGGCAGTGCCCGTGAAAGATGAAATTAAGACTATGGGCACGAGTAGGACTGCTTAGCAGCCAACGCACTTAACCAGTAAGCCACGGACACCACAAAGAAAGAATTAAGAAGGCATTAAGCTTTAAAAAAAAGAAGAAAGCTTGGGTAAAAGTTATTGACTGCGAAATTAAAAGAAGTAGAAAGCAAGAACCGCATCAGACGTGCAAGTTCTTCTAATCTGTTTGAAAAATTAAATTGCTAAACGGTTAGCTTACCAAAATCAAAAAGTCTATTTAACGGCTTTAAAACAACAAAGCTGTTCAAACAACTTATTAACAACCTTCGATAGCTAAGTCAAGATAGAATAAAACTTAACAAAGCTATGAAAATATTTGGCGTCTATAAAGTATTAAAAACGTTTAAAGCCAAGTTTGAGTATATAGATGTACTCGCCTACTTTGTCTTCAACCGGGCTTTGGAAAAAGCAATTCTAGAACATCTGTACAAGAGTTACTATCAACATAGACGCCTTTTGATGGGTGACTTCTGGGGTGGTATACGACAATACATAAATGGACGGAAACCCGCAGAAACTGAAAAATGTATGGGATCCTTAAATTACCATAGATTAGCTGTCGATAACAATACGGAAGAAGAAATAAGCAGACGCAGCTTCTCAAGGATCGTAAAGACAATGCTCTAATCGGTTCTCACGGTTCCGAGACTTGGGTGCTTAACTACAGGAATTCAAGACAAAGGAAATTCAAGAGGAAGGAAGCTTTATTCAATCTAACATGATGCAGATGTTATGCTTGACAGACTCCGGTAGATTTGACACTTCGCTCATATGAGTGAAAAGGAACCGTCTGAGAAAGTCATTTGAGGTACGATTAATAAAAAAAGGGTGATGAGAACGATGGATTTGTTCGGGACGATCAGTCCTAAGGAGGAGGCAATGTAATGTGTACGTATACAGTCCTTATCTCTCTCACTCTAATATCGTGTTATAGTAGAACAAGTATGTAAGGAAGAGATAAGTGAATCCTTCAAGCTTTAATGTTTAGATTCCGTGGTCAATCTACAAGAAACAGTTTGAAGCAGCAGCGTTAACGAACGGCTGCTGGGACGATCACGAAAAGTACATTGCTCTCACGCTTGCTTTAAGAGGATTAGCTGCTGCTGAACTGCTACAAACCATCCCAGCCGAAAAGAGTGGTGACTTCAAAATTCCTGTAAACGCAATTGAACAGCGGTACGGTGATCGTCACATGACAGGAGTCTTCCGAGTTCAGCTAAACAGCTAAACAATAGGGCACAGAAAAGAGGTGAAACTCTGCAGCAGCTTCAGGCAGATATCGAGTGGTTGGTTCACCTGGCATATCCAATAGCTGTGAACGAGATAATAAATAAACTTGCTGTTGAAGCCTTTGTGAGAGCTATGGTCGATATTAACCTCCAAAGGGCTATTCGCACTACCGAAAAGTGAACTCTATGAGAAGCATTGGCTTTCGCTTTGACAATGGAAGCCACAGAACAAGCTTCCCAAAATGTGCATCACGTAAGAATGCTCTTGTCAGAAGGCAACTGTGGAAAGGAGTCAGCGAGACGGAGCAGCTCGATGCTGGAATTGCAATAAGACTGGACATCTACAACGACAGTACATATTACCGCGAAGAGGAACCGCATGCCAACATTGTGGAAACAGAAATAAAGCAACTGCTCAAAGTAACATCAACAACATTGTTTCAGTTTTAGAGTAAATCTACAAAATGGATTTATTTGAAAACAAATTTGACCGTTTAGGTTAGGTTAGGTTGGAGTGGCTGTCTGGATGTAATAGACTCACTTAGACCTCAAGGGTCCATTGTGATACCACTAATGAGGTTACTCATGGGAGAGTAATGAAATTAAACAAACCATTTTGTACTTTTAATGAAGTTAGAAAGACATTTTGTGTCTATCGTTGCCAGTTCACCGGTATTATCGAAGAAGGGATTACCGAGATATTTATTCCTTCTATTGGAGAGTGCTGGACATGTACACAGAAGGTGTTGGATTGTTTCCTCCTCCTCCTCGTCCATGCAGCTTCTACAGAAGTCGTTTGCGTAGACCCCAAGCCTTAAGGCATGTCTGCCTATGAGGCAGTGTCCTGTTATGACTCCAGTTGTAGAGCTTATATTTTGTCTGCTCAGTGAAATCAGACCTTTTGACCGTTTCAGGTCTATGCTTGGCCATATTTGTTTGGTTGCTAGGCAGGTGGTACCCTGTGACCATCTAGCATTTGCTGATTCTAGAGCATATTGTTTGAGAAGATATTTGCATGTAGCAAGTGGTGTTCCTATGTCATGTTTTTGTCTTACATGAGGCAGAAGTGTTCCGTTTTTGGCGAGCTCATCGGCTTTGCAATTTCCCGGAATGTCTCTGTGGCCCGGCACCCAAATGAGGTGAATATTAAACTGTTCCGTCATCTCATTCAGAGATGATCGACAATCGTGGACTATTTGAGAGTTTGTGGAGACAGACGCGAGAGATTTGAGAGCGGCTTGGCTGTCCGAGAGATTCGTATATCCTTGCAAGATATAACGTTTTCTTTGAGCCAGGATAGTGCCTCTTTAATCGCCATTACTTCTGCCTGGAAAACACTACATTGATTAGGAAGTCTGTATGATAGACTGAGATTCAGTTGTTCCGAATAGATACCACTTCCAACTCCATAATCGGTCTTTGAACCATCTGTATAGAAGTGTATCGTATTGTCTTCCAGGGGTCTCTCTTCTTCCAGGAAGATCTTGAAGGGATGGAGACATGGAATCTTTTATCGAATACCATTTTTGGGTGGTATAGTCTAGGCGATCTGGGATAGATCTGAAATTGTCTAGAATAGTAGTATAACCAGTATTGTTACTGTTCCATTGAGAGGTGGCTCTAAGCCTCACACATGAGTTGGCTGCCACCATTTTGGAGAAGATGTCAAGAGGTGTTAGGTTTAAAAGCACTTCCAGGGCTGCGGTTGGTGTTGAGCGAAGTGCTCCTGTGATGCACATGCCTGCAGACCGCTGGACTTTGATGAGCTTATTTAAATTTACCATCTTGTCCAGTGCGGTCCACCATACAACTCCATATATGAGTATCGGTCTGATTACCGAAGTGTATAGCCAGTGGGTTATTTTTGGGGAGAAGCCCCATTTTGATCCTATGGCTTTTTTACAAGTGAAAAGCGCTACGGTAGCCTTTTTTACTCTTTCATCAATATTAGCCTTCCAATTTAGTTTTTTGTCTAAAATGAGGCCTAAATATTTGGCTTGGTCGGAAAATCTTAAGGGCATTCCTTTAATCGTGGGTGGAATAATCTGAGGAATTTCGTACCTTCTCGAGAAAAGTACTAGTTCTGTTTTATGTGGATTGACGTCCAAGCCACATTGCTTAGCCCAATTTGTTAGCCTATTTAAGGCATTTTGTAGGAGTTCCGAGAGAACTTGGGGATGTTTCCCAGATATGGATATTGCAACGTCGTCAGCATAAGCAATCACCCTGAAACCCTCTGCTTGACCGTTTAAACATTCATCATTTTTTCGTGTGACATTTTGACAAACTAAAAATCACCTAGAAATCATTTATCAACGAATTCTATTTTTGATAACCAAGCACATGCATTTCAAAGAATCGATACCAAAAGTAAACACAGTCTTATCAAAAGGAATTCAACGAGACAAACAATAATAATTATGTTGTCTTCATTTTGATGGTATTTATTTATATCACATCATCTGCATACCAAAGTACACTCTGTAAGCAGTAAAAATTATTGTGAACTGTTGTTGTTCACTACGTTGTTGTACCTTGTGCTCTTTGTGCCCTAGCCTGAATCCGAAATGTGTATCTTTTGCCATCTATCTCTCTTCCCTTAAAGATGCTAATATTTATAGTTAAGACAGATTTTTCTGCTGTGTGCTTAATTTTTTTTATTTTATACCTAGACGTGTATAGTATTTAGCTATTGGATAGGTTGAACTTGTCGTGTATGTATACGATATCTGGTCGAGCTGGTTTAAAAGCAAAAATGTCGTGCTCTGGCGTTTTGCATTTGACACGGCATTATGTAGGCGTCGTCATCGTCGGTCGTCGGCGTCGACGACGAACGGTCTGTTTGTCGTTCATTCGAGTATTCTTATACATACAATTTGAACCTCAAGCCATCTCACTACGGTTTGTTTAATTTTTTTTTTTTGGTGTATGATTATTTTTGTTTGCTTCTTCTTAGTCAACAATTTTTGCGGATAAATGTCAGAGCAAATACGAATGGTGCACCCATACTGGGGTGGAGAGATATAGAGCAAAGTTGTTGCAGGGTTGCCATTTGCCAAATTTAGATAAATATCCACAAATCAAGAATTTGACTAAATAGTACGTATACGCCGTAGTGACTAATTTGTATTTGGTTTTTAGTAAAAAAAATGTACATAAGACCGTGATGGCAACTCCGTCGTTGAGAATTATAAGCTGCGCGCAGACGGGACATTGAAAGCGATATCAAATTAAATCCAGTGCGGTGAGGCGACGCGATGCGGCGTCATCGTCGTCGTCGTAGTCGGTCGTTGTCGGACGAGAGAGACAGATAAGTTTGAAGTCTCCTTCATTTCACATCAATTCATGTTTGTAGTTGTGTGTTTGCTGATCTCCTACTCTACCGCTTTATTTCATCTTCATCTTTTTCAGCGGTCTTGTTTTGTGAGTGCGCTTATTTCGCTCGATTGCAAAAGGTTACGTTTAGCAGTTGCATTGGGGCGCGAACTTTAAGACTATGCAAAAAAAGGGGGTGCATCCGGAGGCCGCAATAACCATCCTCCGCTGCCTCCACTGCCATCGCACCATCGTTAGGCGATACCAAAATCTACCTTCCTTCTTGAGGAATGTTATAGTTAGCGATGTCGTCGCCGTCGTCGTCGTCGTATCGTGTCGTGGCAGTTTGCTCTTTACACTTTTGCCCAAGTTATTTTCGACATTTGAGCCGGCCTTTGGGGTCTGATTATCAGCAAAGTGTTATTTATTTTTTTTTTATTATGATTCTTATTTTTGTATATTTGTAGCTTCTTGATAAAGAAGTTGGTTGGTTTTTCAGGCTAGCTGGCCTATAGAGAGGTCTGGAAGTCATATACGAATGAAAAGTCGAATGATCTGCCATTTTATCTTTTAATTTATTTATTTTTATTATAATTTTATTTGTTTGATGTTTTTTTCTTTTTATCTGTTTGTATCGCATTTTATTTTGCATTAATAAACAAAAATAAATATTCTGAGGTTAGGTACGAGGCAAATCAGAGCAGATCAATAAAAGGTATCACATTGCCGTCGATGGTGAGGCTCTTGGCCTCACAGTGCTGTGAGATGTTTGATGGGTGAAGTAGGTAAGGTGAGATGAGAGAATTTCGGATCAAAGTATTAGTTTCATAGTATCTACATTCGTATAATTTATTGACGCCAAGGACGAACGTATCATAATCGTTGAGTGACAAAGTGATTGAAGAGAATGTTGCGTTATAAAATTGAAAGATTTATGCACGAACCAAGGAATGCGGTAAACACCGGAAATATAGAATGTACCATAGAAAATTTATGTTTATTGTATTTTATTTGAAGAGTGTTTTTGAAGGACGTTGAGAGGTTTGGAGAAATGGTTTCATTTTCAAACTGAATAGAACAGTTTTGTATTTGAAAATTCAATTTAAATTCGTGCAGTTTTCTGAGTTTGAATTACATATAGTAATATGTATTTGAGGTCTTAAATGTCAGGTCAAAACAATGGAGAAAAAGCAGTGAAGTCGAAAAGCGTAGTGTAAGAGGACTTGTTCATGGCCCTTGAGACGGAACGAAAAAGATGAACCTTTTTAATTTATCATATTCATGCCATGTCCGGTGTTCCGCAAGGAAGTCATCTAGGTCCACTTCTTTTTGTCCTATCCATTAACGTTGTCAGTTTTCCTTCTTCAGTAACCTTCTCACGGAAGCATAATCCATCTCAAGGAATTTACTACCTGGATGCTCACGTTGTTAAACTGGTTGGCTCTATAAATGATCTTGGTGTGATAAACACTTAAATTTCCACTCCACTTCGATCATATAGCACAAATGGTCAGATATAATGCCCTGGTGGCACAGATCGATAGGTATAATTCCCCTAATGGCACAGATCAGCAAGTACAATGCCTCTGCGGGCACAGATCGTCAGCTATAATGCCCTGGTTGCACGGGTCGATAGGTAAAGGGTTTTCCAATAAGAGGTGTTATATTGATATTCAAAGAAAAATGGCATTTTTTGAGATAAATGATCGGATGTTTATTTCATTATGAAGAGGAAGGTATGCCGTTAATAATGGAACACAACATCAGCCAAATGGCCGCCACGACCACGCTTACAGGACCATATCCTTTTCATGAAATTTTCCATAACCAAATCGCAAAGTGGCTGCCCTATGTCCTCGATAGCCTCCCGAATTCAATCTTTGCAGTCTTGAATCGACGCTGAGTAGTTGGCATAGACCTTATCTTTCATATGGCCCAAAAGGAAGAAGTCGCAAGGTGTTAAATCACAAGATATCGGTGGATAATTGTGATCACCTCTTCCAGAGATAGCACGGTCCGGAATCTTTTTCCGTAAAAGATCGATGGTTTCATTGCTTGTGTGGCACGGAACGCCGTCTTGTTGAAAGTAAACGTTGTCCAATACCATCCCATTCCGGCCATTTTGCCGTTTGTGGGTTTTCTTCAACAATTTGGGCTACAAAAGCATTATTCTCACTAACTTGTTCCAACAGCTCGAATTTGTCCAGCAATTTCTGTATTGCTATCCGACAAGGCGTTTCACGACGACCCAAAAATGTTTTAGTTTTACAAACCGTCTCTGCCAAATTTTCACCATTTTTATAGTGAATTTTAATAATTCCAATGCGTTGTTGAAGCGTATCGTTCCGTTTTGGCATTAATGGCGTAGTTTCTAGTTGTCAAATGTCAAAAAATGACAGTTTCAAAAGTGACAGCTACCGAAATAGCGGGATATTCAAAATAACACTTCTTATTGGAATATCCATTATAATGTACCTTTTGATTCTAAGTATCAAGTACAATGCCCCTGGTGACGAAGATCAGCAGGTACATTGCCCCTCGTGGCACGGATCAGATGGTACAATAGTCCAGGACCAGGTGGCACGTATTGACAGTAAAATGCACCTGAAGGCACGGATCAGCAGGTACAAGGCCTGTGGTGGCACAGATCAGCAGGTACATTGCCCCTCGTGGCACGGATCAGATGGTACAATAGTCCAGGACCAGGTGGCACGTATTGACAGGTAAAATGCGCCTGAAGGCACGGATTAGCAGGTACAAGGCCTGTGGTGGCACAGATCAGCAGGTACATTGCCCCTCGTGGCACAGATCAGATGGTACAATAAGTCCAGGTGGCACGTATTGACATTTAAAATGCGTCTGAAGGCACGGATTAGCAGGTACAAGGCCTGTGGTGGCACAGATCAGCAGGTACATTGCCCCTCGTGGCACGGATCAGATGGTACAATAGTCCAGGACCAGGTGGCACGTATTGACAGGTAAAATGCACCTGAAGGCACGGATCAGCAGGTACAAGGCCCCTGGTGGTGCGGATCAGCAGGTATAATGCCCCTGGTGGCAATAAATACGGACGGCCGTAGCACTAACATTGGATCAGCAGGTACCAAACCCCCTGAGGGCAATAATAAAGAACGAAAAAACTTAAGTATCTTAACTGTGACCGATATTACTAATTAATACTATTTTATCATTCGGTAGTAGAAGTAGAGGTGATAATAGTACGATCGTACAAGTCTACTTATAATATTTTCCAAAGGAAGTGACTGTGAATTTTATAAATAAAGTTCAATTCCGTATGGGAAAATATTATTAATGAAAAAGAATGTGACTTTCGTTAAAATATTTAAATGGAAAATCTCATTGAAAAAACATAAAAACATTGGTTAAGGGCTGAAACTTTGCATCAGTTCTGATGTTTGAAGACGCCAACTGCGGATTTGATAGATTGAGAAGGAAATTGAGTACCAATGTCTCATTTGGCCAACAAAAGTATTCCCTTATAGGCCACTCATCATCCGATCTCTGAGTATGGTTCAGAGGCAGGAGTCAAGATTAAGATTAAACAAGATTTCAACGTTACCGACTGAACATCAGCGACGATTAAGATAGAAGACTAGGTTTAAGGACTAAGCTGACTGTGTCCCAGCTCTGAAAATCTCCAAATCCAGTTCCGAAAAACTACACAGCGAAGGAGGACCAGAAGGTGGTAAGTAAACATACACAAGTGGTGGATGAGATTGTTAGATGATGTTCCTGTCCGACCCGGAAGGACTGCATATCTACAGTCAAAATGACTAAATACGTTTTCTATTTTTTTGTTCAAGAAATTGATATATTCCTGTTTCAGCATAGTTCGAAATTAAAATGACATTAATCCGAAAATGAATAAAACTAAACGTAAAACCATTGCACAAACACACATAAATACCTGTGCCGGGGTTAACGTTCACATAATTATTGATGAGACAGGAATTACTTTATTCATACCTTATTTACCAGGCGAGGAGGCCGCGGTCGACAGGCCATTTGCAGAGATCATTTCACCCTACATAAAAATTGTAACAGGTCTTTACATTACATTCTTCTTCTGTCCCCTCCCGTCGAATATGCATTTTCTCTTGTGAGTTCTCTCTTCGATTTCCACTGTAACAAATAGAATACTTGTGTTCGAGCTTAACCTGCGCGCAATGGAGGGCCACGAACTATGGTGATCGCGTCGTCGTCGCCGTTGCTCTCCACTTCCTCCATCAACTGGCTCAACTCTCGCACATATCATCTTTGATAGTTTCCAATCCGGTCTAGCGCATGAATTCTCTTAATTTCTCTCCTTTGACATGCGAATGCGAAACAAGTTCATGACTGAAGTGAATATAAATTGAATATTACCAACAGGTCTGTCGAGCTCGAGATCAAACTAGGCGACACGACCAACGACGAAGGCATCCGTGTATCGTTAAGCGAGAAGAGTGTGTTTGTGTGATACTTAAGATATCTGGTGCATTTACGCACTACTTATATGGATTGAATTGGTCCGATGATGGTATGATGGTCGGGATGGTGTGTGATGGTAAATCCTGATCTCTTCGATGGCCTCGGGTTGAGTTAGGGAAAATGAATCTTAGCGAAAAAATTTACTTTTTTTTTTGTTTTATTTTATCGCTCAAGATACACAATTTCAACTTTGTTAATTTATGAATTACTCGTCGATGGAAATAAGTTAGCTGGGAGGAGGAGGACAACGATCCACGGGCGTCACCGTGCGTCGGTCGTCAACACCAGGCATGTTATGGAATATCGAACTAGATTACGACTATTTGGATCGACGACTAGTGACGGTCGGTCTTCAGCAATCTTCTCAAGACTGGTTTTATTTTTTGTTGTTGTTGCTATCAACATCGTTAGGCGGCCTGCTGTAGAAGTTGTAGGCCTTTAGGATTGTACGAGAATACAACTTTTTCTATTAAGGCATTTGCAATTATTATTGATGTCCACACATGTCGAGTGTAATCGTATTTTCTTAGGTATATTAGAGGCCAAGGAACGTTAAAAAATGGAGCTGGAAAATCGTTTCATCGATCGATTTCACATTATACGACTTTGGCAATAGGTCTCGCGAATCAATCCCATCATCCGGCTATTTGCAGACTCAACAATGTCTATTTTGTTTGTTTTTACGAACAAGATCAACTCGACTTCAGGGACAACAAATAGATTTCGTATTCGGCTTGTGCCGCTTGATAGGGGATACCATAAATTGTATCATTGGAGAAACATAATGCTTTGTAAATGATTTCTAATGAAAAGACATTTTGCTTGTTTTTTTTTGTCTTTTACAAAGTGACAACGTTGGGCGAAGAAATCGTTTGTTGGAATTGAAAAACGATTTGCGGAAGTGAGTGCTAGATTTTTGAACTTGGGGCTTGAATAATTGCTCATTATTTGAAGCTTGTGTGGACTGAAAGGAGATTAAGGAGTGATCATTTATAATTCCGTAGTAAGGTCGAGGGTATTTCCATTTAGAGTGTTGACTTTATTTCCATACATACATAACGAATGAGTAGTAACATCGACAGAATTGAAAAGATGCAAATATACTACTCTTCTTTGCTGGATTTTAATTAAGAAGAAGAAAAAGCAAAACCAAACGACAACTCACCTTAACGTAAATCGCACAAATATCAATGCTTCCCACAAATGAACAAACATCTTCTACACTCCAGCCATTGACTTCATCACTTTGCGCTTGACACTGTCGCAGTGGCAGCACTGGTGTTGATGATGCTGATGCCGTTGTCGTTACTGCTGCAACCACCAGACCATCACTTGTGACAGAATTAGCTGATGTTGATTTGATTTTTGGTGAACTCGTCGGAGTTGAATTTGTTGTTGTTGCACTGGCTACTGGCGGCAAATTATCTTGATTCGGACTTGTGTCTGATGAAGAACCTCCACTCGATGTGGATTCAGCCTTAAAACGTTTTGTTGGTGGTGCTGAGCTTAGATCTAACGGTGATGCAGTCATATGTTTCTCTCCTGAACTATTAGCAGATGTTTCTTGATTTGGACTAGATTGTCGGTTTCGTGATTGTTGCTGTTGTTGTTGTTTGTTGGTGTTGCTGTTGCAACTGTGCTGAATAAAGCAAGGCTGGCGATGCAAATTGTGCAGCTTGCTGCAGGGCAGCAGTAAGATTTGGCCCCGGTGAACTAGATGCGGTGTTATTGGATAAGGATGATCGTTTTTGAACTGACATAAGAATATTTTTGATTTCAGCTTCTTTTGCCGCTCGTGCCTGTAATTGTAAAAATCGAAATAATTTGATTGTTCCAATGGAAAAGGAAAACGGAAAAAAACTCACCAAAGTAACCAACGCCTGTGTGCTACTCATATCAATGAGAGGGGGAAAAACTCCCGGGGAAAAGGGCAGACTTGAAAGGAAGGTTTGTACAAAAGGAGGCACACTCGAAGTGTTTGTTGTCAGGTTTTGTATATTTTGTGTTGATTTGACTGACTCTGAGGAGGGTGAAGGCTGATCCTTGAGGCTGCTGCCATTGTTGATGTTGCTGTTTGTGGAAGACTTGATAGGTTGACTAATTTTGTTATTTTCAAAAAAAGGATTCCGTCGAGATGTGCTGGAACTGTTAGTAACAAACACAAAGAAAGATAATCACAAGAGCTGAGAAGAACTGAATTAATTTAACTTACTCATTTGGATTGCTATTGTTGTACTTTGCCGCTAAACTACGCATAAAATCGGAGTAGTTTCTTGTTGAAAAGTCTGAGCTACGGTTTTGAATTTGCGAAAGTAAATTCGATGACAAATTGTGCAGTTGTAGGTCGTTGTTTGAGTGCGTTGCTTGGGGTGGAGTTCCTCGAAACGACGATGGCGTCGCACTTCGGGATCTGTTAGAATTATTAATAAAAATGTATATTACAGTAAAAACTAGTGAGACGAATTTTCAAGCAATTTTGAACTTTGCAACCTAGCTTATAGTATAATAAGAAGAAAGTTTTTAATTCTCAATCAACCGTCAACCAGATTGATCGCATTTCGATCGACGGAAGGCGCTTGACCTGCATTCTAGATGTTCGAACTTTCTGAGGAGCCAACATTGACTCGGACCACTGTTTCGTCATTGCCAAAGTTGTGCTACGAATATCCCAATCCCGACAACGGCTAAAACAAGGAAATGCTGTAGGGAAGTTCGTTGTCGGACGGCTACAATCGCAGATCCTTCTCTGATCGATTGTCAGGTAACCTCTTAAGAATTTCTATGTCGGCAACATCAAGTATCGAAGACCAGTGGCAAAAGAAGTCACCTGTAATAAGCTAGATTTCATACAACCACCAAATTAAAACGCCTGGTTTGACGAAGAATACAGGCAGGCCAGGAGCCAAGCAGGAAAAGGACAAGAGCTGCTCGTGAACTCTACGAGCAAAAGAGGAGCGAGGAACTCCGACTTCTCAGAGAAAAAAGAGGGTACATGAGAAGATGTTGAGAGAGCCATAATAGAACGAGTGAAGTTTGAAGGTTCTACCGGAAGGTACTACAGCTGGCTCAAGGTCATCGAGCAAGAACAGATGCCTGCTGAGATAAAAAAAGGGAATATTATAGCAGAATTGCAGTCGATGCTGGAGATTTGGAAGATTTGGAAAGACCACTTCTGTAGGCTATGACGAACAAAATCGAGCTGCCAGGCAGGAGCCATTCATAGGACACGATGATGGCCAACAATTCCGTGAACCCGACTTAGAAGAAGTGAAATCTAACAAAGCCTCTGGAGCAGATAGGCTAGCTGCAGGGCTATTTAAAGCAACAGGCGGCGAACGAAGATCTAGATGTAGATGATTGGAAGAATGCATGCCCGATTAATGGAATCTCAGCTTTGTGTGTATGATCATATAGAAGGGAGATCCTCTAAGCTGTGCCAACTACAGCCTACTTAACATCGCTTACAAGATCGTCTTTGCCGTAATATGTGAACGCCTGAAGCCTTTCGTCAACAATCTGATTGGTCCTTATCAATGTGCCTTCAGACCGGCAAAGTTAGCCATCAACCAAATTTTCACTCTGCGGCAGATCCTGGAAAAGACCTATGAACTCCAAATCGATACCCACCACCTTTTCATCGATTTTAAGACCGCCTATGACAGCATCTACAGGGATGAACTGTATAAGGCTATGCCTGGTTTTGGCATCCCTGATAAGCTTGTTCGCTTGTGCAAAGTGACGATGGAGAACTCACGCTGCTCCAACAAGTTTGGCAACGAGCTTACAGAATCTTTCGTTTCCAAAAAAGGATTCAGACAAGGCGATGTACTGTCATGCGATTTCTTTAACATCGTTCTTGAGAAGATAGTGCAAAACTCCACCGTCAACACTAGATGCATTATCTTCCGAAAATCTGTTCAACTTCTCTCGTTCGCCTATGATATTGATTTAATGGCAAGAAGACAGCGTAATGTCAATGGCGTTTTTGAGACGGAAGCGGCATAATAGGCTTAGCGGTAAATGAGCGAAAAACGAAATAAATGCGAGGAAGAACATCCAACACCGACGGCTCGGACAAAACGTCACAACAGACGCATATAACGAGGTAATAGAGGAGTTTTTCTACCTCCGCTATAAACACGTGTAATAAAACCAGCGCCGAGATTAGACGAAGAAAAACTCTTGTTTATCGCTGTTTCTTTGGGCTAAGAAAGCAATTGAGTGGAAAAGCGCTCCCTCGAGAAACTAACATAAAACTGTACAAAACCCTCATCATCCCAGTCCTGCTGTATGATGCAGAAGCGTGGACCTTGATAAAATCTTATGAATGTGTCTTAGAATGTTTCGAGAGGAAAGTACTACGGGTCATTTTCGTCCCTGTGAGGATTGATGGAATGGAGAAGAAGATACAACAGCGAACTTTACAGGTTGTAAGACTATGTGAATGAAGCCAGAAGTGTCAATGTCCCCAAAGATTTAAATGGATCGGTTATTTAGAGCGAATGGACTGCAATACTCCAACCCGGAAAGCCTTCGACACTGTTCCCGAGGGACGTAGGAGGAGAGGAAGACCATAACTCAGGTGGCGCACCCAAATGGAAGAGGACCTCATTCAACTTGGAGTGCAAAACTGGAAACATCAGTCTCTTCAAGATTATGCAATTCTTAGTTAAAGCTTCCAAAGGCATTAAAATTTGACGACAATTTCCAAACGCCATTAAACAAAAACTAAAAGCATAAAGCACTCATATGTTACACTTCTTCAAATGCTTCAACAAAGCAATCACAGTCATCCTTCAGTGCCATTTTTATATTTCATAACTTCCAAGGAGACACAATAATATGTTGCAGCAAATTGCATGTATCACGATTTTTTCTAACTCCTGTTTGGCAATTCAAGTAAGCCTCAAATTATCGTTGCTCACTTCCCCAATACATCTGATAGAAGCCACTAGTCTGGTTAAGCAAACATGAAGAATTACGGCATCCTCTTGAGGAATTCCCGCATACAAAAACAAAAAGAGTTTAAAGTTGTAACTGGCTTACAACCAAAGAACCAATCTGAACTAAAAACCAGAAGGAATATTTGCGTGATTCCATTTATTTGTGATGCAACCACCGTTTACAAAACGTGACGATAAATTTGTTCCTACTCTAGATCACTCATAAGCTCATAACAGATTTGGCTCAGTTTGAGAAAAATATTCTTCAAATGAAAAAAGAAAAAAACGAAAGAATTACAAGGTGTTAGGCACTTGTACTTTTTTGAAGGCACATTAGACATTACTATGTGGGCTTTCAGTGTTATGAAATTTTAGAAGATTTTTAATCACAATTGCAATCACTTGTTTTGCTCCTTGAATGCTTAAGAACATTACTCGTAAACAAGAAGCAAAAGGTATTCAGTTTACGTTGAAAACAAATATGGAAATTCATATCAAAATCTCGTGTTTGGCAACTTGGTTAAGTTGGTGAATTTTGTCGTGATATTTTTTATTGTTTATTGTTACAAATTGCTGATGCTGAGTTGAACAAAACGATAGCATCTCTTCAATGTTGCAAGCTAAATAAAATGAAACCGCATTTAGAGTCTTGCAAGGCTTCGATTTAATTGGAATATGAAGGTGGCGATTGATGTTGGCGTGCCATGCTATGCATCTGGGAATAGAACACTATATGTCGTTGTGCTTTTGTTGAAGACACATTGGTGACCAAAAGGGTAACAGATTTATAGGAACTATTAAACAAAGATTGTTTGATGTACTTGTGCATACTGCAGGAAGAGAGCTACAAATAACTTCGCTTTCAAAGTTTGAATTTTTTCGTAAGAGCCAATTCAAGTACTCAAATTAAATTTTAAAACTATCATTAAAAAATCACTACGGCGTATACGTGCTATTTTTTTACATTTTTTGAAGTTAAAACTTCTTACGGAGCATCATCAAATTGGTAATTTTTTTTACAAAGTGCTATTCAAACGGACGACATAGCCTACACGACACCACCTCCGATAACGGATTTAGGCTAATCGACTTCGCTGCGGGGCGAGACGTAATGGTAGCAAGTACGCGATTCCCACATCTCGATATCCACAAGGGAACATGGAAATCTCCTGACCAATCAACCGTCAACCAGATTGATCACATTGCGATCGACGCACGACACTTCTCTAGCATGCAAGATGTCCGCACATTCCGAGGTGCCAACATCGACTCGGACCACTACCTTGTTGTAGCCAAGGTACGAATGCGGATATCCCGATCAAGGCCAACACACGAAAATGCTAGGAGGAAATTCGACGTCAAACGGCTACAATCGCAAGAGATTGCTAGATCCTTTTCCGATCGTGTCTCCGAAAATCTCCTCAGAAGTCCTTTGCTGCCAGCACAAAATATAGAGAACCAGTGGCAACACTGCCAAGCAGCCATCAGAGATGCCGCCTCTGAAGTGCTAGGGTTTACACGGCCACCACAACGAAACCCTGGTTTGACGATGAGTGCCGGCGAGCACATGCAGCTAAACAAGAGGCATACAAAGCGGCGCTGCAAAGAAGGACACGAGCAGCTCGTGAGCTCTACGAGCAGAAAAGGAGAGAGGAGCATAAACTTCTCAGAAAGAAAAAAGGGAGCATGAGAAGCGAGCGATCGAGGATATAGAGGGATGTCACAACAGGAACGAGGTTCGAAAGTTCTACAAAAAGGTGAAACAAACCTCCAGGGCTTATACACCCCGAACTGAAGCCTGTAGAGACCATCATGGGAACATCGTAGTGGAACCGCAGTCAGTGCTGAGGATATGGAAAGACCACTTTTCCAAGCTGTATAATGGCGATGACGACCAAAACTCCGTCAGCAATACAGAACCATTAAAATTGGGTGCAGATGCCACAATTCCGACCACCCGACATGGACGAAGTGAAGATAGCGATATCTAAACTTAAGTCGAACAAAGCCGCTGGAGCAGACGGGCTAGCCGCCGAACTGTACAAAGCAGCTGGAGATGATTTGGTTAGGAGCATGCACCAGCTCATCTGCAAAATTTGGTCGGAGGAAAGCATGCCCGATGAATGGAACCTCAGCATCGTATGCCCGATCCTCAAAAAAGGAGATCCTCTGAACTGCACCAACTACAGAGGTATAAGTCTCCTTAACATCGCCTATAAGATCTTGTCTGCCGTGCTGTGTGAACGTTTGAAGCCCTTCGTCAACAACCTGGTAGGTCCTTATCAGTGTGGCTTCAGACCCGGAAAGTCCACCATCGATCAAATATTCACCCTACGGCAGATCTTGGAGAAGACCCAGGAACTTCAAATCGATACCTACCACCTTTTCATCGATTTCAAGGCCGCGATATGACAGCGTCTATAGAGACCAACTATATAGAGCAATGTCTAGTTTTGGCATCCCAGAAAAACTCATCCGTCTGTGTAAGATGACAATGGAAAATTCACGCTGTTCCATCATGGTCGGAAAAAACCTAACGGACGCTTTTGATGTCAAAAAAGGTTTTAGACAAGGCGATGCGTTGTCATGCGATTTCTTCAACATCATTCTTGAAAAGATTGTGCAAAGCTCCAATGTCAACACCAGAGGCACAATCTTTCAAAAGTCCGTCCAGCTACTAGGATACGCAGACGACATTGACATAATTGGAAGAACACAGCGTGATGTCAGTGGAGCGTTTGTGAGCCTTGAGACGGAGGCCAGGAAGATGGGTCTAGCGGTTAACGAGGGCAAGACCAAGTTAATGCTGTCGACAAGAAAGGACTACATACCAACATCGACGTCTGGAGCAAACGTCAACATAGACAGATTTAACTTCGAGGTAGTTAAGGACTTTGTCTACCTGGGATCCGCTATCAACTCAGACAACAACACCAGCGCTGAAATCAAACGAAGAATCACTCTTGCCAATCGCTGCTTCTTTGGACTTAGAAGGCAATTGAGTAGTAAAGTCCTCTCCCGAGCAACTAAAGTGACACTCTACAAAACCTCATCATCCCGGTCCTTTCATGTATGGTGCATAGACATGGACGGATGAAACATCTGATGAAAACGCTTTGGGCTGCTTTGAGAGAAAAATTCTTCGAGTGATTTTTGGTCCTAGTCTGCATTAATGGAGAATGGAGACGAAGATTCTAACAAGAACTGTACGAGCTGTACAGCGACACTGACCTAGCCAGAACAGTAAAGTCCAACGACTTAGATGGTTGGTCATGTTAGCGAATGCAAAATAATGCTCGCTCTAGAGTCTTCGAATCCAATCCGGAAGGACGTCGCAGAAGAAGAAGACTGCGACTCCGGTGGAGCACACAGGTGATAGAGGACCTGAACCAACTTAGTGTGCGAAAATGGAGACAGCTAGTCAAGGACCGAGCTGGCTGGAGAAGTTTGTTGGACTGTAGCGCCACCATAAGTAAGCTATTCAAACTTAGTTTTAAGTTTCAAAAATTCTTGTCACATTAAATAAGACCAATCCAGATTTACTTACCTCGATAACGAAAACTGTACATCGCCATTCGTACCCGGACTAAGTCTTTCCCTCTTCACACTATTGTTGCTAGCATTTGAATTACTATTACTGCTATTATTGCTAAGAACGCTGCTCGGATTATTTGTACTACAATTAACACTTGAATTGTTATTATTCAAATTGTTATTGTTATTATTATTGTTACTGCTGTTACTGTTGCTGTGACTGTTGTTGTTACTGCTGTTCACATTATTGTTGTTTGCTAATTCACTGTCCTTCAAGGACTCCATTTGAGTTTCATTCTTCACTTTCTCAAGAAATAAATAGGCCGACGACGAACTATCACAGAGTTTTTTACTATTTTCGATTGCGTTAAATCCGCTAAGCATCATCCGATCGCTAAGCATTTTCCTCGATATCAAAAGCCTTGACCGATTTGATTTTGATACGCTTTGGATATAGATTTTAAGAAACTGTTTATCAGATCAGAAGTATGATTTAACTTTATCAGACGAAGGTATCAATGCTAAGTAATTTGTGGTGATTGCTTGGATGATTCACTTCAAGTGGTAATATCTGAAAACAAAGGAAATCACATATTAAAAACTGAAATTAAATTGAAGAAAAGTGTTTAGAAAACAATTCCTAATTCCCAAAAATGGTAGGTTAGGTTAGGTTAGGCTAAAGTGGCTTAGGCCAAAAGAAAAATCCCATTGTGATACCACATGAATCTAGGAGAATTACTTCTTACTAGTCGAACCATTTTGAGCTTTTTATAAAGCGAAGAAGATATTTGATATCCTTATTAGCTAGTTCACTGGGATTATCATAAAAGTACTCTCCCGATGAAGTTTCCGACTTAGTGAAAGAGCAGGGCAAGTGCAATGAAGGTGAGAGATTGTTTGCTCTTCTTCCTCGTCCATACAGCTCCTGCAGAAGTCATTTGAGGCTACACCAAGTCGTGTTGCGTGTCTGCTTATAAGACAGTGTCCCGTAAGGACACCAATTAAGGAGCTAATATGAAGTCTGCTTTGAGATAACAAGTCTTTCGAGCGCTTAAGGTCTAGTGAAGGCCATAAGAGATTTGTAGCTGCGCACGTTGGTAAATTGTGCCACCTAGAGTTTGTTATCTTTAAGGCTGTTGCTTTTAGCAGAAGTTTACATGTAGCTATCGGTATACCTATCTCTCTCCTTTTCAGGTGAAATAGGTATGACTGGTCCATTTTTAGCGAGTTCATTGGCTCTACAATTTCCTGTGATGTCTCTGTGGCCCGACACCTAACAGAGGTGTAAAATTGCTGCGCCATCTCGATAAGAGACGATCAACAATCGAGGGCCGTTTGAGATTTGGTTGAGACATCGTCGAGAGAGCTTCTACCTGAGCGTCAAACTTGTCGAGTTGTAGAAGCTGAGTAAGGTCAATGATTCTCGGGAATTATTTCTCCAGAAGAGTCCTGAAACCAAAGGTCGCTCGCCCCACCTCTTCCCAATCCTTATCCCCTCCTCCATCAGCTTTGTGCTATTATGCTGGCTGATGTCTCCTTATCCCTTGACTGTATAGTGCATCACTGTCTATCAATACCTAGTTTCCTTCCTGGGTCACTTATGGCTTAATTGCTGTTCGTCTCTCCTTTTCCAAAACATATCCTTCCCCTCAACTTCCCAATTGGGCTGGATCTAAGGTGTTATACGACCCTTGCCGATGATCAGCCAGGCTGAGGGCCGAATTTCAAAAAAATAGCTCAGTCATTAACGGAGTATCCGGATACCAGGCGACCTCCGGATTAGCTAGCCTTATCTGTGTAAGCGAATCTCTGCAAAGACAGACCCCCCTCTTTTACTTCACCTACTCGTGGGAACCTAATGAAAAAACAAAAACAAAAACAGTCAGAGAAGATGCGGATATCAGAAGTTGATATCACGTTTTCTCTTAGCCAGGAGAGAACCTCTTTGATTGCTAAGATTTCCCCTTGGAAGACGCAATGATTAGAGAGGCGGAATGAGATGCTAAGATTAAGCTTTTCTGAGTACACACCAACACCAACTCCATCACTTTGTCTTGGATCCATCTGTATTAAAAATGAATGCTTTTGTCATCCAGAAGTTTTTTGTTGCATCCACTGCAAAAGTTTACCACAGCATATTTGCTTAATGCGTCATAAAAGTATACATACAACCAATGCATTCGTGTAATTTGAAGCTGACTCCTCAAAACCTTAAAACACTTGTTGATATGGCTCCTCAACATCGTTATCCATTTAAACAAAATACCTTACACTTTCGCACTCACAATTTACATTTCAAAGAATCAAAAGCCCTCACGACTCTTAAGAGACCTTTTTCACGAGCCCTTCTTCTGTTGCTATTCGTGTTTTTGCGATGCAAAATGTTTGTTTGAAAGTCCCTTCCATGACCAAAGTCAAAGCGTATTTAATACATAAACATATCCAATCAACATGTGCCCCAGCTATAACACCGAACAAAATTTTGCCATACCCACTGTCCACTGTCCACTGTATACATTCAGTATGTGCTAGTTTAGTTGGCATGGTGTTGTAAATATTGATGATTTGCACACCGAGGGCATATAGGCGATGACCTGCTACTGAACTTTAAAGCTAATTATCCCACCTTATAGACCGAACAAGGCTACATTTGTGTGCTATTTGCGTTGCGTAAAAGGTTTTCAAATAAAGCAAAACACACTCAAAATGTGTTGCACGTGGAAAATGTTAAATGGTGAATAACAAAGGGCAACATAACAAATTTTCTAAACAACTAGTTGTCAATGGGTTTAGTACGACTGGCCACAAAATGACCTTAGATCAAGTGAAGCGTGAAAAAACCCTGAAAAATTGTTGCAGCTAGAATGCATTTCATTATTGACTTGTCATTTAAAGTTAACTTGGAAAATTGAGAATGTTTTCTTGGACCATTGATTTGTTTGCTGTTGTTTCGTGGTAGGACAACGAATTGTGGTTTTCATTCTGTTTAAAAAAGTACCAAGTCTCATATCTGGGGGCTGCGCTAAAAAGACTTTCTTGGTGGAGCGTTGTCGTCCATTCGCTTAATGTAGCCGAGGCAATGTAGTCGTCTTATCTTAGCTTTCTAGACTACATCCACATCTTGGTACAGCTCGTACAGTTCGAGGTTGAACCTTCTTCTCCATTCGTCATCGTCGCATACGCGATTTTTAAGCTTATCGTCAAACACTCGACGCCGTCAGTAGGAACCCAATCAATCTTTGTAGTACGGAGTTTTGAACCCAGTTGCTTGGACAAGCCGAAGTAGCAGCGGTTTGCTGGGATACTTCTTCGTCGGATCTCCACTAAGTTGTCGAAATTGCTGCTACCCAACAGTGACCATAGCGTCCGTAGCTCAGTGGTTAGGTGCGTTGGCTTCTAAGCAGAACGTCGTGGGTTCGAGTCCTAAAAAAACATCCAAGAGTATCAATCTGTCATGAAAAAGTGCTTCTCAACTTTGCCGTTTGAAATCGGCGTCAAATTGTAGGTCCCCTCAATTCTTCACACGCACCCAGAGGATTGTTGAAGAGAGAAAGCCACTTAGGCCTTGGCTCTTCAAGAGCTGTTGCGCCACTCTATTTATTTATTTAACAGTGACGTTTTGTCCTAGGCGGTGGACAGATGTTCTTTTGTTTGCTGATAGCATGAACTTTGTTTTGTCGTAATTCCTCAGTCCTATACAAGACAGACGAGCTTTGCGTGTTCTTAGATCGCTGTGAAGGTCTCATGCACAGCTCTTTGGGAGCTAGCCTAGGATCTGGCTGGATATGGTGAAGAAAGTGTTTTGAGTGCTCACTATCTGATACTACAGGACTATGTTGAAGAAGTCACATGACACAAGACAAATCACATAAATGAGCTGTTACCCATTTGCACACTGCACTGCGTCATGGTGGACAGCTGGATCAGTTTGTTCGAGATCCCAAATTCAGACATTACCATCATAAGCTCTTGGCGGTTGATGCTGTCATATAAGCAGCCGTGAACTCGATGAAAAGATGGTGGTTTTCGACTTGAAATTCGTTGGTCTTTTCCAGGATTTGCCTCAGTGTGTATTTTTGGTACATCGTTGTTCTGCCTGGCCTAAAGCCACACTGGTACGTGCCGTTTTTAGTGTTGCAGAAAGGTTTAAGACGCTCACTCAGTACGTTGGATAGAATTTTCCGTGCAAATGTAAGCAGGGATTTGCCTCAGAAGTTTTTGCATGACATAGGATCGCCTTTTTTGTAGATGGGGCATATGGAGCTTATCGACCAGTCATTGGACATGCATTCTTCCTCCCACACTTTGTTGATGGCCTGGTGCATGTGGTTCATCAAAAGACCTCCTCTATATTTAAAGAGTTCCGCAGGTATGCCATCCGACCCCGCGGACTTGTTATTTTTTAGCTTTTGGATGGCTCTTTCTACCTCTTCTGTGGTGGGGGCTGGGACTAGGTCTTCATTGACTGGTATTGCTTCTCTTTCGTCATTGGTTCGCTCGACATTATGCGCATTCAGCAGCTGTAAGAAGTGACTAGGTTTCTTTCACTGTTTCGAAGAGCCTGTGTTCCGGGTCTGAAACCAGAAGCTGATTCGACCTTTTAAAGAAACGTCTGGAGGTGTTCTTCTTGGTCGGGACTCTTCTAGATCTTTGACCTGAGAAACTGCGCATGCTCTTTTCATCCTTCGCAGAGTCGTCTTCTCATTTCTCCTTTTTGTTCGGTCCTCTTCTATTGCTGCTCTTGTTTTCCCTTGCAGAATCTGCAAAAGTGCATTTTCGTTAACACTCATGTCTCACTTTTCAAACGACCAAGTTAACCTTTTTACTGCTTGATCAAAAACATACTCTTGTTTACCCTTTCTACTACAAAAGACTAGGCGTACGCACTGCTTCTTGCATCCCACAACAACTCAAAGCAATTATTTATGACCTCCCGGTAGGCTTGACTCCTTTAGACAAATTACAACCTTCTCTGATATTTTTCATTCAAAACGTCAAATTCGATCCAATCGAATAAATAAACGGAGAATATTATTGAACGCTTTACTGCAAGGTCCTCACAAGGAAATCAAAGAAAACAGAAGTCCCCAGAATCAATGAAATAAATTCCTAACAAATCAGCAACAAATTTAAGATTCCCGTCATATAAACAATTCAAGTGCATTTTCAAATCCCCTTTACTCCGAGATTTTCCAGAGCCGTCTGGCCCAAGACTGTAAGCATGTAACTACAGCTGCTGGTTCGTTGGTCATGACTTTGTCCTTCATCAGATTCTTTACCAAAAGGTAAATTTCAGGGCTGTCTGCGAATTTTCAGAAAATCTGAATTCCGAGCAAAAATACAAAAAATGACAACAGTCAAAAGTGCAATCCAGCCCTGGAAAAACCAATAGACATTTTGTTTCACAGACAAACTCGCATGGCAATGTAGATAGCCTGCAAATGGACAACAGTTGTGCTTCTGTTGGGCCTAGTCCGAGCTCAAGGTACAAGAAGTAAGGAACACCCATTCTTTTTTCCTTGTAAAATTTTCTATCGAACCGAACAATCTCTTCAGCCGCGCATAGTGAATCCAAAGAAAAGTATAAGAAAAGGAGCCCTGGAGGGTGTTTAGTATGCACAAATCTCTCGTTGGCGGAGGCAATTTTCAGCCACCTTCTTACATGTTACTGGAATGGTGTTGTCTTGTGCCGAACTGGCTGCTGCAAAACCAATAAATGTTGCAGCAGCAGCCACAGCATAATTGTATTGTGGCTCGTGCATCAATCCGCGCGTCTACCTGACCAATTCATTTCCACCTCAAATATATAGCTCAGAAGAGGAATTGATGTGCTCTTTGCTGATGGAACGTGAAACACAGTAACCGAAACGTGTGCGACAAATATTGGATAGTAACATCGGAATAGTGAAGAGTGATCTTCTCTGGCTAAGAAGATGTCTTATTTATTATGACAGGAGGCACACAATTTTAGCATATTATTCAAATGAAGGAATTATACCGAGACCGCGACATTCAGTCAGCTCGGTTGGGTCGCTGACAAACGATTGTATAGGTACCTACAACGATGGTGAATCGTGAATGTCGATGGTTGAGTGCAGCGCGTTGCAATGGCTCACATTTTGTTAGAGTTATTACCACGAATCAATACGTTAAATCAGTCAGTTCCACAAAGAAATCATAAATTCTGTCCGAAGGCAAATTGTTGAAGTTGATAGAGAGCGAGGATAGTATGTGGCTCTTTGGCGATATGGTGACACTGTGAATGAAGGTTTTGCGTTCATTATGGTAATTTTTTTTTCTTTTATATCTTTTTTGTTCGCATGCGAGAAAATGTTGGGCTAGTGGTGCATTTTTTGTTGTTTTGACTTATTTTTTCTTTTCAAGGTGTGACTTGAAGGAATGTTGGCATGCTTTTGATGAAAACAATACTTTTTGGGAGTGCATGTAAATCATAATTTTACGTACTCACAAAAAGACTTCGATTGGACTATAAGTAAAAAGGGGGAATTGTTACTGGGTACTTTCGAAAGAAAAATTCTTCGACGGATTTTCGGTCCCGTATGCGACGTTGGCAAATGGAGAAGAAGGTTCAACCGCGAACTGTATGAGCTACACCAAGATGTGGATGTAGTCCAGAAAGCCAAGAAAAGACGATTTCATTGGTTCGGCCACATCGAGCGAATGAACGAAAACCCTCCAGACAAGTCTTCTCATCGCAACCCCCAGGTTAGAGACGACAAGGAAGACCGAACCTACGGGACAAGAACCAAGTGACTTCAGATGCCAGAGCGCTTGGTTTCGGCGACTGGAGAGTGCATGCAAGGACCGTTCTCTATGGAAGCGTACACTATCACAGGCTGAGGTCCTGCATGAATTGTGAGTCGGTTATTAAGTAAGTAATGTTGTGTGACATGGCCGTTGAAGGGTAGACAAGGCTACAAAACCTGGTGCCACCATTGCACCATTGCACCAATCTGCCGCCAGAACCGCTAGCCATAGACGATGGAGAATTGCCACTTTGAAAACGTTGATTCAATAACCAGTCAATTGTAGGCTTGCTTAAAATGCGTTTTTCAATAATACTAATGTATGGTTCTAAATAACCTGCAGTACTGCTTTTGCAGCAACAGGTTCGTTGGTGATTTGATGATTAATTTCATCGAATTGTGGAACAAGTCTCTACATCGTTCCTGGATAAAGTGAGAAAGTTACACTTGATATTTCAAAAGCATTTGATAAAGTCTGGGATCCTGCTCTTTCATCGGAAATACGAGCCATCAGTATCGACCATTTCGATCTGTTCTATACAAGTTGAATCACACCACATTAATGCTGGTGTACCGCAGGGTTCTGTTATGTTCCCGACTTTCTAGTCCGGAAAATTGTTTCGGTATGTGCATCACTGACTATCTCTTGTGGAACGAACACATATGCGATGTTGCCAAAATGTCTCTTTTGGTTTCTTAAGACATTATTATTCTTCCAAAGCGTGAATAAAATTCCAGCTACAAACTTAATCCATTTCAGTGGAACACAATCGTACCGTTTCGTGTCTCTTTTTGTTTTATCGTCAAGCTGTAAACACAGCTTTCCCATCATTTGCAATGTCCAGGAATTCAAGGCCAACGTACACCGACCCTTCCAAACCCAAACGTCAACCTTGGCCCACACCGTAAAAAAAACGGAGCGGGGACCCTAAAACCACGCAACTCCCCTAAGTGACTTAGTTTACAAATAGTGAAACCGAGACAAAATGTCCACGTACAAAAATAATGCAAACCAACATTTACCATACTGCCGCATCTTATAACACAACCATATAATAAGAACAGCAACTCGGAAAAACCATTATTCGCATGCGTCCCCCACGGCCAACAAACTCACCCCCCTGATTGAAAATAAAAGCTAGTCAAACGTAACCACATTCTATACACAACGTAACAGCGTACTTCAAATCTGACGAAAAATTCCAGAATAGTAGTGGACCGTAGCTTAGTTTTAGGTGCGATTGGCCTGCTAATCAGAGCGTCGAGTGTACGATTCCTACCGTGCCCATAGTTTTAATTTCATCTTACCCGGGGCACAGCCTCTTGCGAATGAACTTGTACAAAACATCCCAGATTATCATCTGTCAAGAAAAAGTTCGTACATCAACTATTGCCGAACTGTAATCGGGCGTTAACCCGAATAGACGGTGACCTCGACCCATACTATCTCACCCATGCCCAGCACCCTTAAAAGAATGCATCCTCTACCCCTGCCCCAACTTCCAATGGATTCACAACCCTCTCATACTCTGCCCCACCACAAACTAAACATAACAAACAAACAACCCTTACTTCCTTCAACCCACTCCGCCCCCCAAGTACGCTCACCTACCCATCCCACGTGGCCAAACATCCGTCACACAGCCCAACCACTCACGTGTCAGCAATTCAAAAAAAAACCCTTCCAATCCTCCAACACTCGATCAATCCTTACACTCCCTACAACCCAACACCCGGTATATACCCAAAATGATTTTATAATAATAGACAAGCCCGTCACAAACTGACGTCAGACACCCCTTTGACGCTGTCAATATATTAAGCCGTTAAGCTCAATAGCCCGGGGCCGCCAACAAAACAAAAGGACGATACACGCTTCAAATAACCGCAAATAACAAACATAACAATCACAAACCCCCAGTGTAACCCTATTTGCAAAGCCGGAACTACCACCACCCACCAAATATAGTCGACGATAAGCCACTTGTCGGACGCGAAATCCCGCCAAATGTTGGCCACCAACACTCTGAAGGTGTACAATTATAGAATAACAGCATAAACAAACCCTTGCAACGACGCACAAGGAACAACATAACTGGGCTGATTGTAGCCCAAAGTGTTGAAGACAACCCGAGTAATGTTCCTAATGTCCTCGTCGACTTTCTTTGGAATTAGGCAATCCACCAAACAACCATACAACCTGTAATTCCATCACTCTCAACAACAACGAAACAACCCACCGGCTTCTTCGTACCCCTCCTCTCTGCATTCCCCACCTTATACCATCCTAAATAGGCCATCCACCAACACAACGAACTACTAGGCCATAACCACCCTTTTAAAACAACACCAGCAAAGGGCAACAACATCCCAGTTGATCTTGAGTCGGACGAGCACGGTAATTTATTCTTTTAAATCACAAACATGATCCCAACAGCTTGAATAAGTCCCCCAAATACTGTATTACGGTCAGGGGTGGGGAGTGGGCACTGTGTACGACACTATGCAACACTACGACTCAAAAATGTTTTAAGTTAGAACGAACCGTCTTTTGCCAAATTTTAACCATTTATTTATAGTTAATTTAAATAATTTTCAATGCGTTATTGAAGCGGAATCGATTTCCAATTATTATTGATGGCGTCAATGTCCAAACGTCAAAAATAGACAGCTTCAAAGGACAGCTACCGAAATAGCGGGATGCTATTCAAAGAATAAGACCTCATATGTGGAAAATCCATTAGAATTGATTACTTCAATCCTTATTCATATAGTTTCTTAAGTCATTGAAAAAAACCATTCAGCCCTATCGAGGGTATTTTCTTATAGCGGAATTTTGTCCGATTTCATACGTTTCGGACAAGGTTTTTGCTTCGAGTTAATCTTCCGACTTAAAAAATAAATAAATAAATAAATAGAGAGGCGCGACAAGCTCTTGAAGAGCCAAGGCCTAATTGGCTGTCTCTCATCAACAATACTTTCCTGAGGTGCGTGTGAAGGAATTGAGGGGACCTACACAATTTAACGCCGATTCCGTTCGGCCAAAGTTTGAGTAGCACTTTTTCATGACAGATTATACTCCTTGGAAGTTTTTTTTTTTTTGGTCTGTTCTTCGCAAGCGGCAGTGCCCGGGAAAAAGATGGAAATAAAAACTATGGCAATGAAAGCAGTAATGAATCGAACCCACGACGCACTCTGCTAAGCAAGCCAACCACCTCCCCACAAATCTACGACAACTACAATTCTGAATTATATGTCCTGATATGAAGTAACTCAGTACGAAGAGTAAAGAAAGTGGAACGATGACTAGCATTTATTTAGCAATCAATTAAAGAAAGTAAGAATTTCCGAATTGACCGCACGCAAATTGTTTAGACCGATTATTATTATGGAAAGCAATTAGTTTAAAGCTGCGCAGA
>CAKKXW010000002.1:89681100-89706203 GCA_920937365.1 Sphaerophoria rueppellii | reverse complement strand
GACACCAAAGACAGGTTCTACGAGCTCCTCGACTAGACGAATTAAGCTGGGCATAGAAGAAATCTTTGGTGGAATAAATCAGACGACATAGCCTACAGGCTACACGACACCACCTCCGATAACTTCGATATCAACAAGGGGATATGGAAATCTCCTAATCAATCAACTGTCAACCAAATTGGTCACATTGCGATCGGGGCACGACACTTCTCTAGCATGCAAGATGTCCGCACATTCCGCACATTCTAGTCAGTGCTGAGGATATGGAAAAACCACTTTTCCAAGCTGTATAATGGCGATGACGAGAACGATGACAGAACCATTCAATTTCAATGGAGCAGACCACTAATTCCAACCACCCGATCGATAACTAAGTTTAAGTGGAACAAAGCCGCCTGACGCCTGAAGTATGCACCAGCTCATCTGCAAGATTTGGTCTCAGGGCTGCATGCCCGAGAAATGGCACGTCAGCATCGTTCAAATATTCACTCTACGGCAGGTTTTGGAGAAGACCCAAGATCGATAGCTTTTCATCGATTTCAAGGCCGCGTATTACAGGGTATATATAGAGCAATGTTAAGTTTTGGCATCTTAGAAAAACTCATCCGTCTGTGTAAGATGACAATGGAAAATTCACGCTGTTCCATCATGGTCGGAAAAAACCTAACGGACGCTTTTGATGTCAAAAAAGGTTTTATAGAAGGCGATGCGCTGTTATGCGATTTCTTTAACATCATTCTTGAAGATTGTGCAGAGCTCAAACGTCAACACCAGAGGCACAGTCTTTCAAAAGTCTGTCCAGCTACTAGGATACACAGACGACATTGACATCATGGAAAGAACACAACGTGATGTCAGTGGAGCGTTCATGCGCCCAGAGACGGAGGCAAGGAACATGGGTCTAGCGGTTAACAAGGACAAGACCAAGTTTATGCTGTCAACAAGAAAGGATACCAAACATTGACGTCTTGGAGCCAACGTCAGCACAGACAGATTTAACTTCGATCTTCGAGGTAGTGAAGGACTTTGTCTACCTAGGGTCGACTATAAACCCCGACAACAACACCAGCACTGAAATCAAATGAAAGATCACTCTTGCCAATCGCTGTTTCTTTGGACTTTGACAATTGAGAAGTCAAAACCTCTCTAGAGCAACTAAAATGCCACTTTACAAAAACCTCATCATCCCGGTCCAGTGAGGAGACATGGACTATGACAACATTCTATGAAAAGTTATTTTTGGTCCTGTCTGCATAAATGGAGAATGGAGCTAAAGATTCAATCAAAAACTGTACGAGCTGTTGAGCTTCACTGACCCAGCCAGAAAAGTTAAGGTCCAACAACTAAGATGATTGGGTCATGTACAACGAATGGAAAATAATGCTCTGGCTCGTAGAGTCTTTGAATCCAATCCAGTCGCAGAAGAGGAAGACCGCGACTCAGGTGGAGCACATAGATGGTAGAGGAACTGAACTTGGCGTGTCAAACTGGAAACAGCTAACTAGAGACTGAGCTGGCTGGAGACGCTTGTTGGATGAGACCTTAGTCCGCCTGGACTCTAGCGCCACCATAAGTAAGTAAGTGAGAGTGGTGGTTTTGCAAAGTTAGATGAATTGGAATTAAAATTTCATCAGCGGATGGCAAACATTTTGATGGATTAACCCGTTTTTAATGTTTTATAGATCGATGTTGAAGGGTAATATTTAGAATGAAATATCTCACTGATGACCTAGATTCGTATTTTATCTTTCTATTGAGCCATTAACAGTCGAATTTCATCACCGGATTGGATTAAAAATCTTAAATCGATTTGGCGAACCCAGTTGGTAAATCGAGTTAAAAACCGACATAAAAACCAACGCGAGTTAACTTAGCTTTCAAAATAAAGGTTCGGCACAATACTAGTTGTTATAGAATTATGAAATTTTTGTATCGATACATTTTTTTTAGTGCCCGTAGCTTAGTGGTTAGGTGCGATGGCTGCTAAGCAGAACGTCGTGGGTTCGAATCCTACTCGGGCCCAAAGTTTTTATTTCATCTTTCACGGACACTGCCTCTTGCGAAGAACTGACAAAACTTCCAAGAGTATCATCTGTCATGAAAAAGTGCTTCTCAACTTTGCCGTTTGGAATCGGCGTAAAATTGTAGGTCCCCTCAATTCTTCACACGCACCTAGAGAATTGTTGATGAGAGTAAGCCACTTAGGCCTTGGCTCTTCAAGAGTTGTCGCGCCACTCTATTTATTTTTTATTATTTTTACATTTTTTTTATTTGCGTAACAGCATCTCAGTCATAAAAGTGAATGTTTCCTTTCGCCTTCGTAACATTTTCTAATCCCAAAGTGCTTCAAACTTCGTTTCCAACAACTAACTTTTGTATATTTTCTTGAGAACTTTTCACTTTTGAACAAAATGTACATCTCGTTAGGAACCTGTCACCATTTCTACAAACAAATACTTAATTATTTCAATTTACGCAATCTCCCCTGCAAAACATTAACATCGAAAAAAAAAAATAAAACACAATGATAACCCCATCCCCCATTCAAAATTGAACAGCTATCTAAATGCCATGAAACTTTGACTTTTTAAAAGGTCACCTGAAACATGAACTTAACTGCGCCACTGCTTTTTTTATGATAACGTTTCACCGAAGACAAACAACAACGAAAATCATTTTGCTTCACTGAATAATGAATATGTAGAACTCTACAAAAATATTAACAACAATATTTGATTTTAATTTTGCGGTTTTGAAATATTTAAATTAACTTAACATTTTTGAAAATGACTGAACCAGTTATTGCTAGACTAAATAAACCTGTCAAATACTTTTCTATTGATTGACAAATTGCAGGATAGTCAGTTGGAACGTTTTAAAAGCAAGTTTGTCAGATTATTGTTAGCAGTTTTTATTACTGGCCTCATACGTGTAAACTCCGTCACCACATCCCTGCACCTTGCACTTAAAAAAAAGAAAGAAATGACTGCTAATAAAAGAATCATCTTCGATCTTTATAATATTTTTGTCCCTCTGTGGCACAGTCTTGACTGGTGGTAAAATCGCTTCGGTAGTAATCGTAAAATTTAGATTTTATTATGATTTTGGAATCGTTAAAATATCTCGCTACAAAAGTACGTACGAAATGTGTATTTTTGGATTCTTTGATTCTTGCATACTTGACCAGAACATACCACATACACACTCTTCCACAACCAACTAATTAAGACATTGAGGAAACATTATAAAGTCCATACGTTATGTGTAGGTATATTCGGAATGACATGTGTATTATGCAGCACGTTTATAGTATGGAATTACAAGGAACATTAAATTAAAGTATATGCCATAAATGATGAAGGTGCTTTGAGTGTGTGGAGGGATAACTTACCAAATTAAAGGATATCAATTTAAGGGAAACTGGTCATTTAGTATTAAAGGGTTAATTGGATAATTTTCGTTGTTAGAATCGCATTTAAGGAGACGGGAAAACTTTATTTTTCATCAATGAGGTCTGGAATTCGTTGTGGAAGTGTAGGTAGTCCATAAAAATAACCGAAAAAAAGGGTGAGACAAGAAACTGTACGATGAGGGTGGTTTTTAGAGTTAATAAGTCAGAATTTCAGAAGTGAATCATATTCAATCGCTGAAATTCCACATCCTTAAAAGAGAGAAGTGAAGCGCAAGAAGCGCAACTCACGAGGGTGTTCTGTTAAGTGCTTGTGATGTACTTTGGGACTAAGGCTGAGGTTCAGCTCGCCGGTATGTCCAGATTGTTACTAAAGCACTCTCTTTAGTTAAGGATCTTTTCTTTTTTTCTCCGTAAAAATATCTTAAATTAAATCACAAATATATTATGGTTCAACAAGAGTTCCAAGATACTACCTAATTCCTTCTGAGTCCTGGCTCGGTGGCCCTCTGTTTAATTGCTCCGGGTTTATACTGCGACTTCTTGATATGTTGGAAATTATGGTCATTCTTCCAACAGTTTCGAATATACGGTCCCAATCTACCAGATCCGAAAATCAGCATACGAACCTGGCAAATCAACGGGCGGTAAATCACGGATGAATCCGGCAATCAACAGGTATTCAACTGTCGGATCCGGAAAATCGAAGGACGAATCTGCCATTCGGAAGTGGAATCTGGTCATCAACAAGCGGACCTGGCAATCATCGGGAAAACCCGGCAAATCATGGACAAATCCAGCAATCAACAGGTGACTCTGTCAAATCAACGGGCAAACTCAGCAAATCATAAATGAATCCAGTAATCAACGGGCCGACCTGGCAATCAACGGGCGAACTCGGCAAAACACGAACGAATCCAACAAATTAGCTGGTGGACTTGGCGAATCAACGGGCGAACCCGGAAAATCTCGGAAGAATCCAGTAAATCAACAGGCGAACTCGGAAAATTAACAGGCGAAATCAAGCCCAATGTTAAGTACACTACTTATCAGGTAAGGTAATACAGTTTGCAGTGATATATTACAACTTAGCTGGTAGAAAAAATAATGGAAAATGATTCTTCAACTTCTTTAACTCGTCGAAGTTTGCAAAGGAGGCCTCCATGGCGCTGGCATGGAAACAAAAGTAGTTGCAAGGTGAATGAGGTAGCAGTGACCTGTGCGTGGAAGACCACTTTTTTCTTGATAGCGTTTTGTCTTCAACTCGGCTCAATAATTAGGCATAATACCATTTCACTGTGACTTTTTCTGCCTTCTCCAAGTAGTTGATATTTTAAATTCCAGAAAACCGTGGCCATTGTCTTTCTGTCCAATAGGGCAGGAGGTAAAATCATGGAGCTGAAAATTTAGAAAGGAAACATGTTTCCGAGTACATATTATGAGAGGTTCTTGTCAATTTATTGGTATGAACCTGCGGACGTAGGCAGCTTTTGTCTAATGGAATTGACGGATTGAAGCAGGACGTATGATGAAGATTAATGCGATCCTTAAAAGATAATATATCTAAGTATATATTTAATGAGGAAATTACGATCAACGAGTATCGAATGTGGATAAACGTTTATGAAATTAGACGCCCTGTTGGGTGTGTCCCTTGATTGGCTGGTTCATTCCTTCGATCAATGTGGATATACCTGACAGAGGGTGAACAGTGTCCTTCATCCGTCAGCTGGAAAAGCTGCGAAAACTAATAAAAGCATAACATTATAAAGTATGCAATAAATTAGTGCTGTTCAAAATATCACAGAAAGTATAACCTAAAGAGTATACAGGTTGTGGTTGTCTGAGTTTGGCCTCAGCTGCTATTAGTAAATCACGGTTGACGGCTCTTCTTTCTGTAACTGAAAGTTGAGTGCAGTTGCCGTGCCGGTGACGAGCTAGATAGGAGCATGCACCAAATCAAGATATATGGTCAGAAGAATGCATGCCCGATGGATGGAACATCAGTATTGTTTGAACGATTCTGAAAAAGGGAGATCCTCTAAACTGCGCCAACTACAGAGGTATAAATCTACTAAACATCGCTTACAAGATCCTCCCTGCCGTAATATGTGAACGTCTGAAGCCTTTCGTCAACAATTTGATTGGTCCTTATCAATATGACTTCAGGCCAGGAAAGTCAACCATCGACCAAATTTTCACATTGCGGCAGGTCCTCAAAAAGACCTATGAACTCCAAATCGATACCCACCACCTTTTCATCGATTTTAAGGCCGCGTATGACAGCATCTACAGAGACGAACTGTATAAGGCTATGTCTGGTTTTGGCATCCCTGCCAAACTCGTTCGCTTGTGCAAAATGACGATGGAGAACTCGCCCTGCACCATCAAGGTTTTCTTCGAGCTAACGCACTCTTTCGATGTCAGAAAAGGATTCAGACAAGGCGATGCACTGTCGTGCGATTTCTTTAACATCGTTCTTGAGAAGATTATGCAAGACTCCACCGTCATCACCAGAGGCACTATCTTCCAAGAGTCTGTTCAACTTCTCGCGTACGCGGATGATATTGATAAAATGGGAAGAGCACAGCGTGATGTCACTGGCGTTTTTGTGAGAATTGAGACAGCAGCGGCAAAAATGGGTCTGGCACTAAATTATGGAAAAACGAAGTATATGCTGTTTTCAACAGACACAGCACAATAGACGTATACAACTTCAAGGTAGTAGAGGAGTTCGTCTAGCTGGGCTCCGCTATAAACACGGGCAACAACACCGGCGCCGAGTTCAGACGAAGAATAACTCTTGCTAATCGCTGTTTCTTTGGGCTTAGAAAGCAATTGAGTGGAAGAGCCCTCTTTCGAGCAACTAAGGTAAAATTGTACAACGCACCCTCATCATCCCAGTCCTGCTGTATGGTGCAGAAGCATGGACCTTGACAAAATCGGATGAAAGTGCCTTAGGCTGTTTTGAGAGGAAAGTTCTTCGGGTCATCTTTGGCCCCGTGTGTATTGAAAGGGAATGGCGAAAAAGATACAACAGCGAACTTTGCGGGTAGTACAACGACAAAGACCTAGACCAGAAGGGTCAAAGTCCAGTGACTCAGATGGCTCGGTCATTTAGAGCGGATGGACACCAATGCTCCGGCCCGGAAAGCCTTCGACACTATACCCGACGTAGGAGCAGAGGAAGACCGCGACTCAGGTGGCGCACTCAAGTGGAAGAGGACCTCATTCAACTTGGAGTGCAAAACTGGAAACAGCTAGCTAAGGACCGAGCGGGCTGGTGGAGACTGTTGATTGAGACCCAAGTGCACAACGGACTGTACCGCACCCTTAAGTAAGTAAGCAATATAATTTGTTCGTACTTTTTTAGTAGATTTTGCAGATTAACAAACAGACCTCATATAATTTATTCTTATTACACATCATTTGTTTTGTTCATTAAACGAAATGATAACTCAGTTACATTGATACACCGACATATTTGTTGAAAGTTCGACAAGTAGAAATATGCCAAAAGCATTTCAAACTTAACCCATCTGATTGACCGCAGGCGCAGCAAATACAATGACCAGCCGCACCTACAAAAAAAAAATACAATAAAACAATCTCATCTCGAATAAAAAAATTAATTCACGGAACGACTTACTGAGGTCAAATAACTACTTAAAATCAAATCAATTTACTTTATGGCAAGAACCCTGCTTAGTATTTCGTTCACGGGGCGACATTTTGTCAATATCATCAGTCACTGATCAATGCTTTTTTAAATTCAATAAACAAAAAAAAAAAAAATAACATCTTGCTACCTTGTGGAATGTGCATGGTCAATGACAAACACCACAAACGGCTAACAAACGTAAACGAAAACATTCAACACACAACATGGGACTAGTCATATGCTCGTTGTTTTCGTATGTACAATGTACCATTGCGACCGACACAGGAGGTATAGAGGTACTCTGAGTTCGGCCTTAACTTTTCTGGTATATACACTCGGAGAAAAAATTGGAAATTTCTACATCGATATATTTAAATACGACATAAACATTGATTGAGGGTTCAGTTATATTGGTCGGATTTTCGTTAAACAACTGACAAGCATGATTCCTTCAAACATCAATTGAAAGGTCAAAAACACAGTCTTTCTTAAGGCAATTTTTGTTTCTCTCTGTGTAACGGTAATATGGGCCTGAGCCAAACAGACCAACCCGATGGACGGGCGATTTAACGATACGGAGGAGCAAATTGAAAGGAAAATATTTTTGTGATGTGCATTCCGTATAAGGTGGTCACATTTAAATTAGTATTCAACACTCATATTCGAAGTTTGAAGCGAATTCGAAAACTCTGTTCATTTTGTTTGTTTCTATATTACGTTCTTAATTGTTAATTTAAAATACAAATAATCTTTTCCGCTTCAAAAAACAAAAACAAAAAACTTTGATGAGTGTTTTAGAGGTCTTTGATTAATAGCGCAGCAGTCAAGGATGTGATTTTTTTCCACTTGCTTTTGCAGTCTTTCCAAACAAGCTTGTAAGTGCGTATTCATTTCATTCCAAAACTATGTTACTAATACCACTTTTCCGGTGTATATTTGATGGATCTAACGAATTTTTGGCAAATCCCAGGTTAGGTTAGGTTGGAGTGGCACTCACTTAGAGCTCAAGGGTCCATTGAGTTACCACTAAAGAAGTTACTCATGGGAGAGTAATGAACTTAAATAAACCATTTTGTACTATTAATGAAGTTAGAGAGACATTTTATGTCGAACGTTGCCAGTTCAATGGTATTATCGTAGAAGGGATTACCGAGATAGTGATGCCTTCTATTGGAGAGCGCCGAATATGTACACAAAAGGTGTTGGACTGTTTCCTCTTCCTCCTCGTCCATGCAGCTTCTACAGAAGTCGTTTGCGTAGACAGTGTCCTGTTATGGCTCCAATTGTAGAGCTTATATTTTGTCTGCTCAGGGAAATCAAGCCCTTTGACCGTTTCAGGTCTATGCTTGGCCATTTTTGTTTGGTTGCTAGGCAGGTGGTACCCTGTTACCATCTACCATTTGTTGATTATAGAGCATATAGTTTGAGACGATATTTGCATGAAGCAAGTGGTGTTCCTATGTTATGTCTTTGTCTAACGTAACGGTGGTAGAAGTGTTCCGTTTTTGGCGAGCTCATCAGGTTTACAATTTCCCGGGATGTCTCTGTGGCGCGGCACCCAAATGGGGTGAATGTTAAACTGTTCCGTCGTCTCATTCAGAGATGATCGACAGTCGTGGACTATTTGAGAGTTTGTGGAGACAGACGCGAGAGATTTGAGTGCGGCTTGGCTGTCCTAGAAGATACGTATATCCTTACAAGATATAACGTTTTCTTTGAGCCAGGATAGTGCCTCTTTAATGGCCATTTCTTCTGCCTGGAAAAAACCACATTGATTGGAAAGCGTATATGATAGACTGAGATTCACTTGTTTCGAATAGATACCACTTCCAACTCCGTAATCGGTCTTTGAACCGTCTGTATAGAAGTGTACCGCATTGTCTTCCAGGGGTCTCTCTTCTTCCCAGGAAGATCTTGAAAGGATGGAGACATGGAAGCTTTTATCGAATACCATTTTTGGGGTGGTATAGTCTAAGCGATCTGGGATGGATCTGAAACTGTCTAGAATAGTAGCATGTCCAGTGTTGTTACTGACCCATTGAGAGGTGGCTTCTAGCCTTACGCATGAGTTAGCTGCCACCATTTTGGAGAAGATGTCAAGAGGTGTTAGGTTTAAAAGCACTTCCAAGGCTGCTGTTGGTGTTGAGCGAATTGCTCCTGCGATGCACATACCTGCCGACCGCTGGTAGGCTTATTTAGATTTACCATCTTTTCCAGTGCGGTCTACAATACGACAACTCCATAAATGAGATCGGTCTGATAACCGAAGTGTATAGCCTGTGGGTTATTTTAAGGGAAAAGCCCCATTTTGAGCGTATGATGGCCTTTTTACATGTAAAAAGCGCTACAGTAGCCTTTTTCACTCTTTCATCAATATTTGCCTTCCAATTTTTTTTTTTGTCTAAAATTAGGCCTATAAATATTTGGTTTGGTAGGAAAAGCTTAAGGGTATTCCCTTAATCGTGGGTGGACTAATCTCAGGAATGTTGTACCTTCTTGTAAAGAGTACTAGTTCTGTTTTATGTGGATTGACGTCCAAGCCACACTGTCAAGCCCAATTTTTCAGTCTGTTTAAGGGATTTTGTAAACCCTCTGCTTCCATTGAAGTTATCAGGTCATTTACTACCGTGTTCCATAAAAGAGGTGAAAGGACCCCGCTTTGGGGGTGCCTCGATTCACCGTTCTGGTGGTAGTAAGACTTTTCATACTGGAAGTCATTGTCCTGCTTTTAACCATGCGATTCATTAGGTCTATGAATGATTTCTCTCATTTCAGCTTGTCCATTTGGCAAACCCCAACTTGAAGGCAAATAATTTGCAACTTAAATCGATTATTATCAATAAAAAACTGCTCGATTGCAAAGAAGATCATCACTTGAACTCCCCAAAACCTAGTTTAAATCTTGTCTATTTTTGGACGACAGATATTTCAAACTAACGGTAACTTCAAACAGCAAACATAATTTTTGTGTCCATTCACCTGTTTGTAGAAAGGGACATCGAAAACAGACACAAACACGAAACAAGTGCAAAAATCTGCTAGAAGAGACTCCACCTAAAAGGCAACCAACACCATGTCCAGCTCTGGTTTTACACAAATTTCAACCACAGCAACTTTCCATTGTACAAGACTCTATCAGCAAACCAAAGAAAAAAAAAAAACAGTCACCTCATCCGGCCATAACAATCTGGCCGCCCTGAAAAGGAATTCTCTTGTTTCTTCTTGTTTTTTCTTTAATTTTAAAAATGTTTGTTTCACTTTTTTTTTCTCAAGTACCTACTACCTCTTGTACTTGAGACTATTTTCCGTATTCGTTTGTAAAAGAAAAAAAAATAGCAAAAAATAAAATGAAAACAATTTCTAAAACTGATCTGCGCTTGCACATCGCATCGGTTCCAAAACGAATTAACTTCTTTGCCTTTGGAATATAATTAAGCGAGCTGCGCCGGCCGCCGCAGCCGCACCGCGCGCGCTCACTATCCCGGCAGTAGCAAGTTACAGGTCTAAAATGTGGCTTAAAAGCAAAGCAAGGTAACATTAAACGGCCTGGTCGGGTCCGGTCGAACGTCGAATTGGTCAGAGAGTCTCATTGGTGACTTGTCTGACCGCCAAACCCTACTAGGTGATCGAACAGAGGTGATCTGAATGAGAAACATGTAGCACTAGGCGTTTCTGCTTCTGATTCACGTGTGCCACAGTCGCAGCCATACTTGCCCCTTAAACCAAAAAGAAGAAGACGACGGCGATAAGTACAACTACAGTGACGACACACACGAATACAGTGTTTAATGGATGATGAACATGAACAATTGGCTGGGCCGCTGAGTGTGGTTATACTCGTGGTAGCGTTCCAACCACGTCAGTCGATTTCCTTTGCTGGAAGGGAGGAACAAAAGTAAAATATTCGGTGGCCAAGGTTCGTGACTGGAATATTTTTAAAGGTCATCCATTAGCACAGCCATAAAGAAGCAGCACTATTGCTAAAAGTGGTCTCAAGGAAATGGCATTTGGAAGATTTCTATAAAATCTACTTTTTGACCAATCATCAAGATATATACACGTGTTTGTTTGAGGGTTTTGACTTTTGGTTGAGTTTTTTTTTTCGGCCTAATTGACAGTTCTAAACACGATTTTTTACTTGTTTAAGGAACAGAAACAAAAGTTTCTTACAAGAAGTGAGGGAAATTTAAATATTTGTCGAATAAAAGCACATCTGGATGCTTTTATAGGCTAACAAGTCAACAGGTTTCGATAATGTGAAGCCAATTTCATTCTTGTAGACATTACTGACATCACTGTGTTTTGACATTTGTTTAAATAACCTCACTTTTATTTTTAATAATTTTTTTTTTACAATTTCTGTTCATTAGATATATATTTTGTATTCGTTTTCAAATTTCGAATATGAAAAAGACGTCGATTCAAATGCCAAAAAAAATGACGGAAAAAAACCTAATTTTCTATCAATTTATTTAAATTCGGTAAAATTAAGGCTATTCACGATTCGATACAAAAATGTCAAAATCAGTTTGAAACTGACATTTGTTCATTTATAATGACAGCTGTCAAATGTCAACGACATCCATTGAATAAAAAACACAGGAAGGAGTCTTATGAACAAGAATTGAAGCATTTTTCTAAGTAGTGTGAGTGTCACAAACACAAACGCATTACAACAGGGCTGGTCTGCAGTTGAATGGTTAATCTCAGGGGCGCCAAGCGAAATTTGATTAAATCAAGATTTCATCGATTTTGCTTCAACTTTTTTTTTCAATCTCAATTCATTTTTAGGAAGCATGGTGTTTTAACACTTAAGGTGCACTGCACGGTTTTTAATGATTAATTTTTTTATTTTCCAGTACATTTTCTTGATTTTTCATCCGTAAATCATCACGTTTATTACGCCTATTGTAATACAACCGACAAATAAAAACGTTTCGAAATACGATGAAAGAACTATTCAAAACAACCGTGCACACTACGGGAACTCAACGAATTGCAGCGCCCTACCATCACTAACAGAAATAATACACCCCTGAACTCGACTGACAACACAGTCAAAGTTTGACAGCACATACCCCAAAAATTGACAGCACATACCCTAAAAATGTATATCATCAGCCATTTTTGTTGCTTCACTCACGTACACTGTACATGTAGCTAACACCGCTTCCTGTACTTCTTATTCAATGACGACATCAGACAAATTGAACACCATTACATTTTTGTTTTGTAACGGGAATAAAAAGTTAGAAAGTGTTGAAAACTTTGAGTCACGATATTCTCTTGCTACGGTGGTTACGGATCTTAGGAAAATTTGGATTTGTTTTGGAAGGGATAACCCGTGAATACCAAAAATTGATTTGGCGATCATGGAACAGTCGAAACAGTAGCCAAAATGCCAATTATTGAGCCATTAAAATGCCTCCGTCATCGCCACTTCCAAATTGACCGAATCGGGCTTGCATCCGCCGTATTCTCCAGAATTGACCCCGTGCGACTTTTTTTGTTTGTTTCAAAACTTTAAAGGACAATCTTACTTACTTACATAACGTGACGCTACAGTCCGTTGTGGACTTGGGTCTCAATCAACAGTCTCCGGGCTCGGTCCCTAGCTAGCTGCCTCCAGATTTGCACTCCAAGTTGATTGATGTCTTCTTCCACTTGAGTGCACCTGAGTCGCGGTCTTCCTCTTCTTCTACGTCCCTTGGGAATAGTGTCGAAGGCTTTCCGGGCCGGAGTCCTTACGCTCTAAATGACCGAGTCATCTGAGTCACTGGACCTTGACTCTTTTGGCTAGGTCCATGTCATTGTACAACCCGTAAAATTCGCTGTTGTATCTTCTTCGCTGTTCCCCGTCAATGTAAACGGGGCCAAAGATGACCCCAAAAACTTTCCTCTCGAAATAGCCAAGGGCACACTCATCCGATTTTGTCAAAATTCATGCTTCTGCACCAGTCAGGACTGGGATGATGTGTGTTGTACAATTTTACCTTAGTTACTCGAGAGAGGGCTCTTCCACTCAATTGCTTTCTTAGCCCAAGGAAACAGCGATTAGTAAGAGTTATTCTTCGTCTGAACTTGGTGCTGGTGTTATTCCCCGTGTTTATAGCGGAGCCCAACTAGACAAACTCCTCTACTACCTCGAACTTGTATGAGTCTATTGTGACGTTCTGTCCGAGCTTTCGCGTCGTTGCTGGGTGTCCTTCCTCGAAGACAGCATATACTTCATTTTTCCATAATTTAGTGCTAGACCCATTTTTGCAGCTTCTGTCTCAATTCTCACCAAGGCGCCATTGACATCACGCTGTGTTCTTCCCATTATATCAATATAATCCGCGTACGCGAAAAGTTGAACAGACTCTTGGAAGATAGTGCCTCTGATGATGACGGTACAGTTTTGCAGTATCTTCTCAAGAACGATGTTAAAGAAGTCGTACGACAGTGCATCGCCTTGTCTGAATCCTTTTTTGACGTCGAAAGATTCCGTAAGCTCGTTACCAACCTTGACGGAGCAGCGTGAGTTCTCCATCGTCATTTTGCACAAGCGAACGAGTTTGGCAGGGATGCCAAGACTAGACATAGCTTTATTCAGTGCATCTCTGCAGATGCTGTCATAAAGTCAAATCAGATTGTTGACGAAAGGCCTTAGACGTTAACATATTACGGCAGAGGGGATCTTTTAGGCGATGTTATGTAGGCTGATTTTTTTGTAGTTTGCGCAGTTTAGAGGATCTCCCATTTTCAGAATCGGGCAAACAATACTGAGGTTCCATTCATCGGGCATGCATTCCTCTGACCATATCTTACAGATAATTTGGTGCATGTTTTTATTTAAATCGTCGCCTGCTGCTTTGAACATCTCGGGAGATAGACCATCTACTCCAGCGGCTTTGTTGGAAAAGACAATCGCCGGGCAGACATTTCAGTCGAATCGCCGTCGTAGAGGTCTACAATGCTATTTGTATAACTTATGTTCTTCCTACTTTCTCGATACCTCGAATATCGATATTTTCATGTTAAAGTAACAAAAATGTTGAGAAGAAGTTCATGATCTATTTTTAGATAGCTTCTAACTTTTTAAGTGTTTTTCGTTATACTCTTTGTAAAGGCAGTTAACTAACTGTCAAACATTGTAAATCTTTTCTTGAACGGTTTTCGAGAAATCCGATAACATTTTGAATGAAATATCCCTCTGCAGATCGAGATTCATATCTTATCTCTCTATTGCACTATTAACTGTCAAATTTCATCAGCGGATGGTAAAGATATTGAGGAAATAAAAACCGAATTTTGTCCGTTTATTAAGTTTATTGCCCTTTTAACGTTTGATAATCTCTTTTGGATGAGCTCTGTGGGTGCTGGGCCACAGAGACATTCGTGGAAATTGCAAAGCTGATGGACTTGCTAAAAACGGAACTACCATGCCTATCTACCCTCAATCTAAAAAGGTTGGCATACGTGTTGCTAGGCGTAAACTCAAGCTTAAGCAAGATGCCATCAGGGATACTAACCTCAGATGTTATCACATCCCCACTTGTACGGTCACCAAACAGATTTGGCCCACTATAAATCACAGAAGAACAAAGGATCTAATATATCTGAACTGCTAGGGAGCTGTACGTGTCATCACTGGACAATCCCTTATAGGACGTTGTGCCTTACGGCTCGGTGTCTCCTTAAATGATTTTTGCAGAAGCTGCAAGGACGAAAAGGAACACGAAACAATTCATCATTTGCTAGAGATGACACCAGCGAACTGGCCAGCACACGCATAAAAAATCTATTTTGCTTTGTAAAAAGCTCCAAACGATTCAACGAATAAGAAGTAGCCTTGATTTATGTGGTATTACAATGTCCCCGCGCGGCCTATGTCTGAAGTAATTCAGCCACGAAAACCTAAACTAACCTAAGTGTATTCTAGATCGATTTTCGGGCCAATCCGATTTCGCAAGCCGAGTAGCAACTTGGCTTACATAAAAACCAACTCGACTTAACTCGATCTACAAAATGGACTGTTCGGCACATAACTGTCATAACCTGTCTTCATTTTTCGAAACATCAATCACATGACATCCATATCATTCATCTTCAAATTAAAACCCTTCATTTAAACTGTTTCATTACATCAATACACCTTCCCGCACACACACACACACACACCTAAGATTGTAGTCTATCAAGACCGTTATGGGAAGCTCAAACAATAAATAAATATGATCGGACAACAAGTGCTTTTCTAACCCACAACTGAAAAGAAAACAAACAAAATATCTGAAGCACTCACTTCTCACTCACCTGAATAACACCATGTGGGTCGCATATCAGTATCCATTACCTTCACCAAACTAAACAGCACATTTTGACTCTTATTAATTTTGAACTTTTTCTTTCAATAACAACATCGTAATTAATTTGTTTCAGGAAGCTCACTGTGAGTTTTCTTGATAAAATTCCTCCAAAAACAACAAAAAAAAACCTTATCACTCCACTAATTCACATCACACACATTTTTTTCCAAACGCTAATGACTGGACTGGTTTCCTCACAAAAAAGCTCTAAATTTCGGCACATAAATAAATCCAAATTAATACAAGATCATTTCTTGACTTGAATTAAAAACCCCAACTTTGCAATTTGATTCAAAAAATATTAACTGACCATCGAATTCCGATCGAATCTGAAGGCTGATTTTGTGTCACATTGATAGTCTTCTAAGTTAACGGCAATCGCGACCGACCGGACAGCGATACTATAGAACTTAAAACGTACAGACCGTACCGAAGCCGAAGCCCGTAGAATGGTTGGTGACTTTGTGGAACCTTAATCGACTGATAGTTCCACCTACAGTGTTGTTGGAGTCTCTAAGTGTGTGCCCCTTTTTTTTCTTTATTGAACAGAAACACACTCACACTACAACTAAAGTTTCATCCACAAAAAAAAAAAAAAAAGAAATGAAAAGAAAGAAAAGATAGAGAACCGCACAAATATACAACAACAACAAAATATTTCATTTACATTGACATTAAAATGCACTAAAGAAAAAGGGGTTCAACCCGGGTCATCGGTCAGAGTTCAAGATTGTTTCCCCTTCCTTCATCTACGCTATGCGATCTGAGAGTGTTTGAGTTTGTGTGCGAGAGATATGATAAAGTGCTTTCGTACACAAGTCTGCTGGTTGTGTAGTCTGCTGGTTGTGAGTGACCACGACGACGACCGATGAGGCGACGACGACGATGAGCGGCTAGTCGAGTCATCAACGACGACGACGGATAGACGTATAGCAGCAGCAGCAGCTTTTAATATGCATGTCTCTGTCGAAACGAACTGAGACCTAGCGAGTGTCGTCGTCGTCCGTCGCGTCGTGTCGGTCGGTCAGATAGTCAGAGTCACTCTATCTAGGGGTGTTAGAGTTTTTTTTTTACTAGGAGAGGTCAGATAGTACAGTGCACACCAGAGAGACGACCAAACACTTTACTTTTTAATTCTACTTTTGGCTTAAATGGGATTTTGTTTTTTTTTTTTTTGTTTTGCTGTTTGTCCCTTGATTTTGTTTTGTTTTTTTTTCGATTTTCTTGTGTTTATGTTGATTTTTTTTTTGGCAGATTGTCATTTAATTCGACCTAACTAACCAACACGTTCGGTTGGGGCTTCCCGTTGTGCTTTCGTGCGTCGTCGTCGTTGTTCTATGCTCATTGCTGTTAATTGGTTGTTTGGCTGGGAAGTGGCCTTTACGCTGGCCAAAAGGTGACACTGACTTTTCAGTCGATAACCTGTAACAAAATAGTCAGAGTGTTGTGTCATGTATGGACATTGAACATTGTATATGAACGTTGAACAGAATTTTTATTCTTTTCATGAATAAACTCAAGGACTGCTATAGTGTTACTGCAAACATTTGACTGTCGGAAATAAAGGCAATGTCTTAGATTTATGAAGACGCAAACTCTTGAAAATAAGTGATTGTATAGTTAGAATTTCACTAAATCAAGTGACAGACGGGTTTCTTCTGAGGCCTTGTCAGAACAGGAGCGACTCTCTCTTTTGAAAAGTTCTTTTTTTTTTCAAAATTCAGTTGCAACAGATAACGGCTTCTGAATAATCGACTTTGCTGCAGCTCGTCCTCGTAATACGATGTAGTAGCACTAGGTTTTCAAGACGAAAGATCTACACAGCAACCTGGCGATCTCTGGATCGTCAAACCACCAATCAAATCGACCATGTGTATGCAGCATCTTGAACGTGCGCAATTTCCGAGGAGGAGTCGACTCTGACCACTTTCTGGTAGTGACTAAGTTTAGAGCTCGATTATCAAATGACAAAAACACGTGCCGCCCAAAGAAAGACGTTCAACATCGCTTGCCTTAGCACCCCGGAGAATGCCAGAGACTACAGTGAGTGCCTGGGTGAACGATTCTCCGATGCCCTTCTAAATACCACAGATGTCAATACCTTGTATAACCAATATCACGAAATAATTAAAAAAGTTAGCCGAGACCACCATAACACCCCCGAAAAGGAACCTGTGGTATGATGATGAATGCTTTCTCAACTCAAAAATCTAGAAGAGTCTCGGTCCAAGAACCAACCCGACGGTTCTTAAAAAGGTCGAAGCAATAAGCTTCTAGTATCAGAACCGGGGCACAGGCTCTTCGAAACAGTGAAGGAAACCTAGTCTACGAATCTTAGGGAATTGTAGATGTTTTCAAGCAGCACTTCCAATAGCTGCTGAATGCGCATAATGTCGAGCGAACCAATGACGAAAGACCAACACAGAAGAGGTAGAAAGAGCCATGCAAAAGCAGGAAGGATTACCTGCGGAACTCTTTAAATATGGAGGAGGTATTTTGATGAACCGCATGCACTAGATCATCAAAAAAGTGTGGGAGGTAGAATGCATGCCCACTGACTGGTCCATAAGCTCGATATGCTTCAACTACAAGAAAGACGATCCTATGTCATGCAAAAACTATCGAGACATATCATGCTAAATGTTGCATACAAAATCCTGTTCAACAATATTCACACTGGGGCAAATCCTGGAAAAGACCAACGAATTTCAAGTGGAAACCCAGTGTGCTTGAGGCCTTCAAAGCGATTCAAGAATAAACGAAACTAATTTCAAAACAAGGAATATGTTATAAGCAAACAAAAGAACATCTATGTCCAATACCTATGACAAAACGTCACTGCTGGTAGCAGCAATTCCGAGGTAGTTAAGCGGTTCACCTACATCAATACCACAAACGACACCTTAGTGAGGATCCGACGAAGAATCACACTACCAAACCGCTGCTACTTCATTTTGACAAAAAAAAAAACTAGGTTCGAAACTCCTCACTCGAAAGACAAGGTTTCTGCTTTACAAAACTTCGATTTTATCAGTCCTATACTCTACGGCACCGAATTGAGGACGATAAGGTAAAAAAGGACACTTTCCAAAGAATAAATCTTCGACGGATTTTCGGTCCCGTTTTCGACTATGGCGAAAAGAAGGTTCTACTACGAACTGTTCGAGCTGTACCAAGATGTGGATGTTGTCCAGAAAGCTAAGAAAAGACGACTGCATTGGCTCGGCCACATCGAGGGAACGGACGACAAAGCTTCAGCTAAGAACGTTTTCTCATCGAAGGAAGGAAGACAGAACATACCGTACAAGGACCAAGTGAAGAGTGAATGCGAGGGACAGTTGCCAATGAAAGGTTGCAGTATCTCAGACTGAGATCCTTCAAGGATTGTGAGCCGGTTAATTTAGTAAGTACGTAAGAAACAGACAAATCAATACTCACAGAATATCGAAGGATTAACCTTTATTCTGTGGAATAAGCGGAAAATGCTATTAATGGTATAAAATATCTTCTTACGTTTACTTACTTATTCCACCTTTTAGGGTAGTTTAGCGAAGGAATTAAAAATATGTAAGAAAACTGCTTCCCAGTAAGTTCACTAGATGGCACCACAATCGATTGCCAAAGAGATTTTTGGGCAGACGTCACTTTACTAATTCGGAATGTATGTATGGGTTGACTAACCGGTGGAATGAGAGAAATTTCTAGTTTACTTTAAAACCGTTCCAAATCCATTATTTTCAAAAATATATTCTCCTTCCGAAAACATTCAAATGTTCAGTTTCACTGAGTTTTGAAATGGTTTTCCTATTTACATTTTCTCGTCGTCAATTATTAAACATTCTTAATTATGTGTACGTCTGTGTCAAATAACAATTAAATGTCTGATTCCTACTCGAGAGTAGATATCATCTCATCTTGGAATAAGTACATCGAGTTTTTAGATTCTAAAAATAAAATGTATATTCGCCAAAAAGTCCGCAACAAGTCAACACCGCTGACAACAACCGACCGACACGGACACCCATCAGTTGATTGGCAAAAAAAAAAAAAAGCGGCCGGGCGTTTCGAAGAACTCTTCACCTCTTGGTCGTCGTCGTGTGTCGGTCGGTCGTCGACGAACGTGGCTTGCTTAGAAAAGAGTCGTCCTAGAAGAACGACCGACCGAAAACTACGACGACCACCACCGCTACATCAGATTTTATGAGGTCCGTGTTTAGGAACACAAAAAGAAACAAATATTCATTTCTCAGCTAGATTCAAGTAGCTAGCCCATAGTGAGACCGCTGCCATGCCGCCTATAGCTGCCAGCTTTAGCATTTTAACCCGGGCGAATAAATATATATTTTGAACTACCCACCTCTCGGCTCTAGCGCACAGCAAGCAAGTTGTGTCGTTGGCATTCGTTTTTGCTGTTTCGATGTTTTTTTCTTTTTCTTTTCATATTAGGTTTTTTTGTTTATAATTTTTGTATTTCAATTTTATTTTGATACTTTTTTAAATCGACTACCTACACACGTCTACGCAACAGCAATAGCCAACGTCGAGCGACGTTGTCGCTGTCATCGTCGTCGTCGCAGTCGAGAGCGAGAGATCACAGACCTTATGACCTATGTTCCCGAACGTTTCGACATTTTCGTAGAGATCAACGAAAAGTCGGAATATATTCTAAAAATATACTCGCATTCGTTTAAGTTTATACACATGAAGATCTAGTGCCTGATGCTGTTGTGCCTCGTGGCGGGCGGGCAGTCGTATGTCGGTTTGTATAGATACATCAGGCAGTAAGATACTTATTTGGGATTTTTTGTTGAATGTATTTCTGTGGGCATAATATTAAATTCAATATACACATATGACCATAAATACAATAAGTGAATTGCTATTCATATACCTACGCCTGATGTGTGACAAACATTTTACAAAAATTCTTCTCGCCAAAAATTGTAACGAAAACATTTGGTTTTCTTTACGGAAACAGCTTGTTTTTAAGTGAAAACTAGGAATCATAGCTGCAGGTTCTTGTATTGTTTTTATAAAATAACCTATAAAACTGCTATAAAAATGTATTTAAGGTTCAAAAGTAGGTGTACCCATTGGGATGATTAGACTCGCAAAAATGTTTAAACAACGAGGTTTATGTACATACAGCCTCAAATTTCTTGGCGGTTAATAAGTGGGGAACAAAATTGGAAGAGTGAAATATTTAAATTCTCAAAATAATATTATTCTTGACCTTTTTCTAACCGACACTCCACTCATTAGCTCTTTCCATTTGAACCGCTGAACCGATTTAGATCAAATTTGCAAGGGAATCAATAAAATAGACCTCATGACTGTTATCTATTAAATATTTGTTTAAAAGAAGAATGTGTACTTGGGTGAACTGTTCTTACGTATCGTTTAGAAGTTAAATGTCAAAGTGGAACATGACTTTCCAAGTTTTAGCTTACATTTTGATAGAGCTATCCAGTGTACAAGTAAACGAGTCCCCATAATTCATCTCAGGTCAGATTCGTGAGGACTTTTTCGCCCTTTTTTGTATGAGCTACTGAAGCTACTACCATCGAATATTCACCCTACGGCAGATCTTGGAGAATCAATACCTAACACCTTCTCATCGATTTCAAGGCCGCGTATGACAGCGTCCATAGAGACCAACTATAAAGATCAATGTCTAGTATTGGCATCCCAGAAAATCTCATCCGTTTGTGTAAGATGACAATGGAAAATTCACGCTGTTCCATCGGTTGGAAAAAACCTAGGAGACGCTTTTATTGTCGAAAAAGGTTTTAGACAAGGCGATGCGTTGTCACGCGATTTCTTCAACATCGTTCTTGAAAAGATTCCAATGTCAACACCAGAGGCACAATCTTTCAAAAGTCCGTCCAGGTACTAGGATACGCAGACGACATTGACATAATAGGAAGAACGCAGCGTGATGTCAGTGGAGCTTTTGTGAGTCTTGAGACGGAGGCCAGGCAGATGGGTCTAGCGGTTAACAAGGGCAAGACCAAGTTAATGCTGTCGACAAGAAAGGACTACCAACATCGACATCTTGGAGCAAACGTCAACATAGACAGAGATAACTTCGAGGTAGTTAAGGACTTTGTCTACCTGGGATCCGCTATCAACTCAGACAACAACACCAGCGCTGAAATCAAACGAAGAATCACTCTTGGCAATCGCTGCTTCTTTGGACTAAGAAGGCAATTGAGTAGTAAAGTCCTCTCCCGAGCAACTAAAGTGATACTCTACAAAATCCTCATCATCCCGGTCCTCATGTATGGTGCAGAGACGTGCAGAGTCTTCGAATCCAACCTGGAAGGACGTCGCAGAAGAGGAAGACCGCGACTCCGGTGGAGCACACAGGTGGTAGAGGACCTGAACCAACTTGGCGTGCGAAACTGGAGACAGCTAGCCACTGAGCGAGCTGGCTCGAGAAGTTTGTTGGGTGAGGCCCTGGTCCGACCTGGACTGTAGCGCCACCATAAGTAAGTAAGTACTTAAGAAGAAGTTTCGGCGATTTTGGGTCATTACTTATTACTTCCAACAGTGGGTGATTTTCATGAAAAAGAAGTCTCAAGGGCAGTAGCTGCGTTAGGAAATGGACGCTTTATCCAAAAATGTACGTCAACCATCAGAAGAGCCATTCCGTGGTTAATACAGGAACAAACACTGTTTTTGGCTCCAAGCTTCAGGTTGGTTGAAAGTTTCAAATGTGCAAATGCCAATCCTTAAATGGTTAGTCATACTAACCGACAAAAAATAACGTCGAACAAAAGTTCAAGAACAGGAAAATCCTTCCTATTTGTTAGTTGTGGTAGTATGAGTGTAGAACTGCAGCTCGGTCGATGTGCAGGCATATTCTGATAAATTAGTAAACATAGAATAGCGAAGTGCCCGTGGCGTAGCCGTTATGTGCGTTGGCTGTTACGCAGAACGTTGTGGCTTGTGGGTTTGAATTCTACTCGTGTCCAACTTTCCCAGTTAGGGAAGAGCCATCTTTCGGATCCATATTATCAGATCTTTTTGAGTACTTCTACTTCAGTTTACGGTAAAGCACAGAACGATGCCGTCTAGAGTTCGCACTGCACAGCGCAGTAAACTTGAAGTATGTACGTATCAATACCGTCCTCAAAAGAGACATTCAGTAGTCAATACACTGAAATCTCGACTCCTAGAAAATTACCCTCAACCCTTAAGAAGGTAGAGTACATTGCAAAAAACACTGTTCGCTTTACCGAGAACTGTTCAAAGTTGGACAAGCTTGAAAATTTGATTAAAATCTACGACGTCTTTCCACGTTAAAAGCTTTTAAAATTAAACATAAGGCGGTTTGCATAACTTAAAACAATTTTAACACCGTGGATTTCGTCATACACTGTACGAAATTTAAGATTAACAAATGCACGATTTAAACCTCTGCAACTGCTGAACAAAATAAGTGGGGTCACTTTCCTATAAGGGCTCACTGAGGTTAGAATTTGATGTTTTCTTGTTTTTTGTTTGTTTTAGCTGTCAAGGTGTCAAGCTGTTAGTGTTTGCAGATGAGTAATATTCTACCCAACTTTAGAATCTGAACTGATGGTAAGAAATTTCGGATGATATTTTAAAATTTTTATTAATGAGGAAATGTAATTTAATATGAGTTTAAGTAAAAGTTTAAAATTTCACGCGAAATTTGTAACTATTGAAATTTCGCGCGAAATCTTAAGTAATTAAAACTTCACATTATTACTACAACTCGCGTGAAACTTTAATCATTATTTTTTCATGAGAAAATGCTAAAATTTTCTTTCATTTTATAAATTTTAAACGTAAATCTGATGGTTTCCCCCCGTCTATGAGCTTTTCCAATTCGACTTCCTCGGACTCAATAACGATATCAAATCTATTTGCTTCCTTCTATAGCCAATCTTATTTTAAAAATTCTCGAAACCCCGATCTTTGTTATTTCAATTATCTGAATAACTGTACTCAAACTGCTCTCCCTTCGGTTTTAAAGAAAATGTTGATGGTGTCCCATCAGTTGTATTAAAAAAATCCATTCATGTTCTTTCTAAGCCCTTAATGGCGCTCTTCCAACTATCTCTTTCCCATGGCTTGTTTCCACTTATTTGGAAAGATTCATTCATTTTTCCGATCCATAAACAAGGTAATAAAACTGAAATCATTAATTATATACCAATTGCTAAGCTTTCATGCATCCCTAAACTTTTTGAGAGCCTAGTCTATGATTCCGTTTATTTTTACTATAAGCCCTTGTTTTCTCCCGCTCAAGACGGGTTCCTTAAAGAAAGATCTACTACTACAAATTTAGTAGAATTCGTTTCCAAAGTCCTTACAACCCTTGAAAATGGCACAAAGTTGATGTCATCTACACTGATTACACCAAAGCTTTCGACAAAATTTCATATAGGTAAAATCATTTACCTCAAACTCACTGCCCACCTAATCTCATTAAATGGATTAGCTCCTACCTTGAGGACAGAACGTATAGAGTCCTTTTTGTTTTTCGCGATTGAGACCATTTTAATCTTCAAATTCAGGAGTCTATAAAGGAAAGTCGAGCCTAAAAAAGAAAGAAAATGTTCACAATTTTAACTAAAATAGAAAATTGTTTCCTCGGTAAATTAGAAATTTTCCGGCATTTCATTTCATCCGTGAACCTTTAAACTTTCTAATTTCCACGCAATTCGAAATAAATTAGAAACATCAGAATTTTCTGAAGAATATTATGCGTGTTTTTTTGGCACAGCTATCCGCATCTGCAGTTGGAGCTTCCATGTATTACAAATACAACACACAGTTGCGGATAAAACTTAAACTTAAATCTGACTGCGGATAAAAAATTGAATTTTTTTCGATCGATCGGAGTAAAATTGAATTTCTTAGGTTGGTAACTCGGATAATCGGATAACTCAAAGCTTAAGTGCGTTCTTTTATTAAAGTTTATTTTGAATTAAAATTGGAACGCACAAATCAAGGAACGAATCGCACATAGTTGCCTTATGGTGTTTAATATTTTTCTTCTGTAATGTCGTTTTCTATTTGTGAGATTTAAGGTATAACTACAACGGTCACTTTTTTTTCAAAAAGTGCGAAATTTGCAAAATTAAAGTTTTTGTTTCCTTGTAGCGCCATTTGAATTTGAAAAAAAAAACTACAAAAATTGTTTTTCACATAAAAAAAGCTTTCTGAATTTGAAGTCATACCTTTAGAGTCGAGTCAAATTTGTGAATCTGACAACTAAATAGAGGTGGTGGAAGTGAGAAAAAAGTGGATAAATCTCTGATTTCATGATCTATTTGAGACTTGAGATTTAAAAAAAATGGATTCAAGATTCAAAATCTGAATCTTGTTTTGTATCAAAATTCACACATACATACAAGCACACACACTTTCAAACACACTTCTCTGTTTGACATTTGTTATTGTTATATTTAATTGTTTATTGAACGACGATTGAAGAAATCTATACGAACATACCCCAACATGTCAAAAACTTATCCGAAAGTAAAACCAAAATAACAAATCAAACTTTGAACAAATGCAGATGGATGCACAAATTTAGAGTTCAGAGTTTATCTAGTACTTTAGTCTCTAAATAGGTGAAAAAAGAGTGAAGGTGGTGGAGATAAATCAACAGTCTAAGTGTTTAAACTGAGCTGAGATTTCCATA
>CAKKXW010000002.1:89663789-89680241 GCA_920937365.1 Sphaerophoria rueppellii | reverse complement strand
AAGACGAAAAGTTTTAAGACCTAAAAAAAAACAGACCAAATGTTTTAAGACGAAAAGTTTTAAGACGAAAAGTTTTGAGACGAAAAGTTTTAAAACCTTTAAATATAATTTTTTTCTTAAGACGATTATGCTTTTCGTTTTTTAATTGTTGTTATTATTTTTTGTTTACATTTTGTTTTTGTTGTTGTTATTTTTGCTCTATTTTCAGTTATTGTTTATAATTATTAAAAGACAAAATTTTGGTTTTTTTGTTAAAATTGAAACAAAAACCATGTTAAATTGACTTTTCCGTTAATAAATATACTATTAAAAAAAAAAAAGCAGAATTAGCAGAATTCTTTTTTTAATATAAATTTCCAAAATTTTGAAAAGCAGAGTTTTGAAAAGCAGAATTTTGAAAAGCAGAATTTTGTAAACCAGACAAAAAAAAATCCAGAATTTTGAAAAGCAGAATTTTCGTTTAAAAAGCAGAATTCTGAAAAGCAGAATTTTGAAGCCAGAATTTTGACCCGATCCCCTTAAAAATATTTCAACGAAAATGAAAATATTACAAAACCGGTTAAGTCGTTCTTGAGATATGGCCAAGAATGAAGACACCTCATTTTCCCTATTGAATTGTTAACCATACCTTGCCTATGATCCGTAGCAAAGTTGTTGTGTCTAAAATGATACTCTATTCGATTAATTTCTTAAAGTGGAAAAAAACTTAGGTTTTTTACTCTAACTTTGGCGAACGTCACGTTGACGTAGATCCCCTCCTCCCTTTTGTCATATCTTGCCACGCTCAGCATGACCCCTCCCTCCCCCTAAGTGCGAACGTATTTTATGGACGGCCTCCAGGGGCAACTCTGTGTTTAGCCTGATCAGTGCTCACGAGTTGGAAAACAGGGTTGTCCATTTTGCGGTTTCAAAAGTAAACGTAAATAAAATACATATAAAATATTTTTTATCATAATATTCTTCTTTTATTATAAAATTTTGAGCGTTGACATTATTTGTGAAGCACTACATCATTTAAATGACCACTATGCGAATTTTTGCAAGCATCGATTATTTTGAGGTAATTTTCGACCACTTTTTGACACACATTGGGCGGTATCTCAGGCATAATTTGACGAATGTTGGTTTTTAAGTGCTCAAGAGTTAAACGTTTATCTGCATAAACATGGTCTTTTGCGTAGCTTCACAAAAAAAAGTCGAGTGGTGTCAAATCGCACGTGTGGTGGCTAGTTGATATCGCCACGACGAGTAATTACGCGGCCAGGAAATGTCTCTTGCAATAAAGCCATATTCGCTCGAGTTGTTGAGTCATCTATCTTCAATTTTTGTGTGAGCTGGACGTTATTCAATTGTAGGAGATCCAAATGCAACATACGCCAAAATGTAACGTAAGACAGTTCTTATTTCTGAGAGGGACGAGGAATCGACACGATCGGGTCTTCGTCAACACATTCACTTACAGCAGCGATATTTTCAGTGGAACGAGCGAAACGATGATCCAGTGTCTTCACAACCAATTGCTTGCGTAGTGGGATGATTATGTAAAACATAATCTTCTCTTAAAGACCGATATGTGGCTGTGTCAGACCCACCATTTTTGTTGCAGGTTTCAACAAATCTTATAAAATCTTATCCAACGTACCTACTATGTGAGCATCTTAAACTATTCTGCAGCACAAAAATCGGCACGTACCAGTGTAGCTTTAGGCCAGGCAGAACAACGATAGACCAAATATTCATATTGAAGCAAACCCTGGAAAAGACCAACGAATTTCAAGTCGAATCCCACCATCTTTTCATCAACATCAAAGCTGCTTATGACAGCATCCACAGCCAAGAGCTTTTGATGGCGATGTCTGCATTCGGGATCCCGAACAAACTGACCAAGTTGTGCTGCATGACACAAAAGTTACGCAGTGCAGTGTGCAAATGGGTAACAGTTCATCCGAGATGGTTCAAACATGCGTAGGGTTTAGACAAGGAAGTGTCAAGTGATTTCTTCAACATAGTCCTAGAGCAGATTATGCACACGGCAGGTGTGAGCAGCAAATCCGACCCGCTCCTAGGCTATGTGGACTGCATAGACATCATCGATCGATTCAAGAGAAATGATCTTGAGGCCTTCACAGCGATTGAAGAACAGGCGAAACTCGCTGGTTTTGAAGTGAATGACACAATGAAATGACACCTTAGTGGAGATCTGAAGAAGAATTACCCTAGCAAACCGCTTCTGCTTCGGTTTGGCAAAACAACTGGATTCAAAACTCCTCACTCAACGTTGTGCGTCAGCGATCCATTTTCGTGAGCTATCAACTGAAAAAAAAAAATGGTTTAACAAATTAGTTTGACAGATGGATAACCCGTTAAATCGAAATGAAACGAAGCTCTGTAATGTCACAAAAAAAATCTTATTAAATTCGTTTAAACCTCCAAATTTTTGTTGAACCTGAAAATGATGAAGGAGCTGACAAAATGGCCCGGGTATTCAGCTTATCTGTGTTTCTGACTCTTCAGTCACTACATGTCCGTCTTTCATCGTCCCCGCGTCAAACTAACTTTTTTAGTTTTTAATTTAAGGACTTAACATAATTTTCATGTTCTTTAAAGCAGCTTCGACGGTTTTCACACGTCAACATCTGACGATTTTGTTTTTAATTATTATTTTAAAAACTTATAAATGAAATAATGCAATTTTGAGTGATATGAATTGTTTATAGTCTTATAGTTTGACTTTTAGGTTGGTATTCATCGAACACTAGCTTGATAGCTTCGTAAATCTATTTCATCGATGATTGTTAGTGCTGATTTGCGAGCGCTCTCAAAAGCTAATAGTGGTTCTTATTTCTATTAAGCTTAGGGCAAGACCTACAGGGAATTATCAGAAATAATTTCTGAAACAACATCAAATATCCTTTTGATATATTTTTGTTTTCCCAATTTCGATTAAGCAAAGCCAAGAACCTAATAGTGCTTGGTGAATAAAACCCAATAACTTATGATTATAACTAAAAGGCTCTATAACTTTAATAGCGCTATTAGTATCATCGGTGAATACCTAACAGCCTTAGAATCGTGATGAAATTTTTCGCTTTCGGAACATGCAAAAATACTCGAGCAAAGTATGACACTTCCTGTTAGTATGTATGCTCCTAAAGTTGAGAGACCCAAACACAAACAGTACACTCAATAGTCAACATTTTTGAAAACAATAAAAAAAAAATAACGCTTTTTTGTCGTCCTTTAAAAATGTTTAAGCATTTATTTAAACTTTTTAAAATGCATTGAAAAGAATGTGCTTAACCATCTCCCCTTAATTACATTCCTCAATCAGCCACAATGAACGCCTTTGATTTTCACACTAATGTAGAAGTGGAAGCAAAAAAAAAACATCGTATCTTCATGATCCAAAAAGCTCCTGTATACACTCATGAGTAATACTTAACCCTGCTCATACCCAGCCACACACATTGGGTTGGGGAGCGTAGTTAGTTAAAAAAAAAAAAGAAGAAGTGATCCAAATATGACCCGCACAAAACAGAAGATAGGCAAAAGAGAGCGATCGAGAAATATGAGCGAAAACAAAAAGAGAATCGGAGATGAAAACAAATTCTTCTACTATAAAGTACTAGTAGTGTGCCAGAGGGTGGAACAGTCCTGTCAACTCGAGTACAATGGAAGTGTTGTATATTTTTCGTAAGCTGTTTTTTTATGAGATTAAAAAAAAATGTTAAGACAGACTAAAGACTGATTTTGAAAAATTAACATATTTCTAGTTAAGTATTTCTGGTTTCGCAAAAATATTATTCAAAAAGTTGTTCTTTCAATTAAAGGCTATTGTGAAAAATAGAAACCCGATTTAGTCCGATTGACTCCACTGGTTTTTTGCAATATTATTGCAATAAAAAATGTGTCCAGCGTGCATTTTAATTATCTGCAAGTCAAGGTTGGAAAATGCTGTTGTTGCTTTTCTTCTGCATTCGAGAAGGTTTAGGTAATAACTATGCAAATATTCTGTGCATGTTAAGGCTTCTTTAAGATTTTCCCACCTCAAAGGAAGTCCGAGTACGGAGGTATTTCATAGGTCATCGATTCGCTGTAACCTGTAGGGTTTCTGCACTTTTATAAAGCCGTTGAAAAATGGTGAAAAAATTCTGTTTCTTCTACAAAAAAAAAATACTTCAAATTAATCTAAAACGGAAACTCAACATAAATTGATTCTGTGGCGGAACGGCGATCACTGGGTCAGCTAGTCAAGGATGATAAAGTGACTCACTTAGAATGTGCTTGAAATGCTTTTAATAAATAAAAAATATGCAAACCCTATACGCAGAAAAAACAAACTTACACAACCTGCGACAAATTTGCATGTAACTAGCTGGCCCGACAATCATGCTTCTGTGGATATTTATTTTATTTTGATGCTGAAATAGTTGGAAATGTTTAAAACAAACAAACATATTTTTTTTAAACATTTAATACTTGCGTACAGAAGTTGTTTGAGAAATTGCTTGCAGAAACCCTGGATGGTTTTGACATTTCAAGTCAAATTTTTGGAAATAGCAAGAACAAGAACAAAAGTAACATCAAGTTTCGAAAAAGTTGCCCAGTCGGTAGCAGGTTGTTTTCAAATGCGCCCACCCCTGCAGTTATTGAGTTCGTTGTGTGTTGACCGAACCGCAAAGAAATCTCAGCCTTAACTTACAAGAACAAGTGGCCACGGCTGTTTATAACGACAGAAATGATATTGGCATGCAAGTCATGCCACGCTCTGCACATACTTCACTTCTGATGGCGATGGTGCGGTGCTGTTGCACTAAGCAGTAACTGCAAAGGATGGATGCGCTATGCGGCTGGTTGTGCTCTGATTTTTTTCAGTCGCTATTTAAAAGAGTGTTTGCGGGTTCGTCGGGTAGATATGGTTGCCATGTTTCTTTTTTTTCATAACAATCTTGTATGCCATTCTTTAAAGCAAATACTGAAAATCTACCAGTTTACAGATGAAAAAATGCTCATAAGAAACCGTATATCAATGACACTAGTTTCTGTTCAATTTTAAGTCTCTTGTAGTAGGTGGCAACTCTTGTTTGATCCCAACTATTGAATGCCAAAAGTAATGCTCTGTTGCTGACTGCTGTGCTGTAAGACAAGTTCTTTTGATGATATTTCTGAATCTGATCAAATAGTTGTTATAAACAGCAGTTTTCTTGATCTTATGGGATGTCTTCAGTTCTGTTCCTGCAGCAGAACAAAACAATATTACATTTTTTTTTTTTTTTTTTGAGTAGCTAACCTAGCTGCTTTAACAATGGTTCCTTTTGCTGGAGTTGAAAATACCGCTCACGGCTGGGCACCATCCTTTGTATAGTATTTTGGACAAAAACTCTAAACACAAGCGAACCAAATCGAACATCAAGACGATGGTAAAATTAATGAAGAGAAAAAGCAATTTCCACAGTAGGACGGATGGACACAAAACATAACAACAGCAGGAGCAACATTTTTGAACAGATTTTCCAAATAGTTTCAAGCCATTATATTGGTGGCCGCTGAGTCCGCCCAATGAAGCCGAAGCATCGTCGCGTCGTCGATCAGGCTGACGATGATGGTTTCTTAAATGTTGTATGTTCAATGTGATGGCTGCTTGTCATAATGGTTTTGTGTGAACTACACAATAATATATGAAGACGAACGCGACCGCAACGGACGCGACAGAATCGGACTCTGACGGAACGCGTTCTGTTCAAGGTATCTTGTAATCTGAGCACTAACCTGCGTTAAATATTTATGAGTTCACTGAAGAGCTAATTATTTCTTTTAAAATGTTTGCTGAATCTAGTGAGCAAGTTTTACAATACAGTGGCTAATAAAATCTCAACCGGAGGCATCTCTGGGGCTGAGTTGATGATGGCTGTTGACAAATAATTTATGACTGCATTTAGCACATTTGCTGCTGTATGGAGGTTGGGACCAGGATTTTTATCTCGCAAATGTTTAGGATGAAAATGGGCGATTATAATTTTGATTAATTCATAGACAAGGGAATTTTTGTTGAATAATATATTTATGGATGAGAATTCTTGAAATGTTTGCTTCTGAGTAACATTTTTGATTTTCAATGTTCTCAGTTGCTGGACAAAATATTTTGCAAGACTTTTTTCTTGTAGTTTTGCTTTGATGTTGAAAAATAGGTGAGGATTTACTATTGTCACTGTGGCCTTTAGAGCCCTTCAATCCAATCCCAGAGGACGCTGTTTGGATCCATTGCATTGTAGGTAGGGAGGGCTTCGCGATATTCGATAAAAATATCGGTATCGTATCGTATCGTATCGAAGGTCGATACGATAATCGATACCATATCCAGTACCTGAGATACCGATATAGATACGATAAACGTGTTTATAAAATTGTCGATATTATCGTATCGCCGAAAAGCACTGGCTGATTCGAATTTTCTTTCAATAGCATTTACTAATAGTAGTTTACTTGTAGTAATACACATACTTGATCGTTTTTTTACGCGTTCGCTCGTGCTTTCGTTGTCGATCGTCTTTTGTAAGAACCCGATGAACATCGATACTGCAACGAAACGCGTCATTTGTTTTCGAGACATGTTAGTAGCCGTTAGATTATTATTTCATTTAATACTAATAGGTGTTTGAAGAGTTAGCTTCATCTATAGTCATATATGTATATAAATTCACTTATTAAAATAAAGTCTGTAAGGGGTTGGAATATCAAAGTACACCGTTCTATATTTTTCTCTTAGAACGGTTATGGGATTGTGCGAGCTTTTAACAAATGTCGATTTAAAATTGGGGGTTCGGATAGTATAAAGTCAAATAAAATTAATTTTGAATAGCTTGCGTTTCACTTTTTGCCTCACTAATGCACATTTTTTTCTTTTTTCGATATTTTATCGAGTATCGTATCGGTATCGTATCGATACTGACGATACGATAAATTTGTCTTAAAATTATCGCCGATATCGATACGATACAATAATTGGTATTCGATACGATACCGATATAATCGAAAAAATATCGGTATCGTATCGTATCGTGAAGTCCTAATTGTAAGACGTGCTACATACATAGACTACGTTTTTATAGAGAAGTAAAGTATATAAATCATGCCATTCCTTACACATTTGCCGTAGGAATCTCGAAAAATACACTTTTCATCAAAAAGTTAAGAAGCCAAGAATCCTTACAAGCTTAAAAGTCAACTAGAATAAAAGCCAACTAGCGAAGCATGAAAGGAAAAGAGAGAAGGAAGATGCTGGTGGGTCAGCTTTCTTCTACTTTCCTATCACTTGTACCGTTATAACGTATATTTTATTATAATATCGAGCTCAAACGTTTTTACTTGTCATAACCTCCCCTTGTGGTTAGTCTACACGACACTAACTTTGTCTGCTCAACGGGTCTGTGCTGACGTGCTTACTTCCTTAATTAGTCGACTGTTAATCCATGTAGGATCTCAGCCTCAGATCAGGTAGCCTTCCATATTGAATGGTCCCTCGCAGACAGCCTCCAGTAGCCAAAACAAAGCGCTCTGGTATCCACAGTCACTTGGTCCTTGTACCGGCGGTGCGGTCCTTCTTGTCGTCTCAAATCTAGAAGCTGAGATGAGAAGACTTTCTTGGCTGGAGCGTTGTCGTCCATTCGCTCGATGTGGAAGAATCAATATAGTCGTCTTTTCTATGCTTTCTGGACTACATCCACATATTGGCACAGCTCGTACAGTTCTCGGTTGAACCTTCTTCTCCATTCGACATCGTCGCATACGAGACCAAAAATCCGTCGAAAAATTTTTCTTTCAAAAGTACCCAGTAACAATTCCCCATTATTATTGTTATCGTCCAACATTCGGCGCCGTAAAGTAAGACTGGTGAAATCAAAGACTAGCATAGTAGGCGCCTTGTCTTTGTTCCAGTTGTTTGGCCCTCCACGGGGAAAGCCTTGACGTGGCGGAGCAGCTCACGGTAACAACTACTATTAAGCTTAGAGCTGTGCGATCGCGAAACTTGTTTTCGCAGAAGGGCCTCCCATGGTCGACAGGTCGAAGCGAAGTAGGCTGTTACTACTAATTACCCCACAAAGAAGGAGTGTTCCCACCAAGGCACTCCCACCGAGGGACGGCCAGCGAATGAATTTCTTCTTTGGAATCAACGGTGGCGTCTCCAGTTCCAGTTAGGCCGCACTACTTGGTGAACACCTTTACAGGCTACTTCGACTTATTTGAAGCCCAGGTCGTAAAAGGTGTGGTTCTTCCGGCTCTTGCACTTTGAGTCACACCAAGTGCCTGGTACTCCAGGTTGAGGGTTGTGCGTTGGGGTGACTTCCCGACCACGTAGAAAAGAATAGAGTTGTGAAACAACAACAGGCCTCGGAAACGGACGGATAAACTGTTGACGACCAAAGCAAATGTCATCTGTAAGATATGGTCAGAAGAATGCATTCCCGATGAATGGAACCTCAGCATTGTTTGCCCGATCCTGAAAACGGGAGATCCCCTAAACTGCGCCAACTATAGAAGAATAAGTCTACTAAACATCGCCTACAAGATCCTCTCTGCCGTAATATGTGAAAGTCTGAAGCCTTTCGTCAACAATCTGATTGATCCTTATCAATGTGGCTTCAGGCTAGGAAAGTCAACCACCGACCGAATTTTCACGTTGCGGCAGATCCTGGAAAAGACCTAGGAACTTCAAATCGATACCCACCGCCACCACCATTTCATCGATTTTAAGGCCGCGTATGACAGCATCTACGAAGACGAACTGTACAAATCTATGTCTAGTTTTGGCGTCCCTGCCAAGCTTCGCTTTTGCTTGACGATGGAGAACTCACGCTGCTCCAAAAAGGTTGGCAACGAGCTTACGGAATCTTTCGACGTCAAAAAAGGATTCAGACAAGGCGATGCACTGTCATGCGATTTCTTTAACATCATTCTTGAGAAGATAGTGCAGAACTCCAACGTCAACACCAGAGGCACTATCTCCAAAAATATGTTCAACTTCTCGCGCACGCCAATGATATTGATATAAAGGAAGAACACAGCGTGATGTCAATGGCACCTTTGTGAGAATTGAGACAGAAGCGGAAAAAATGAGTTTAGCGGCAAAAGAGGGAAAACCGAAGTATATGCTGTCTTCGAGGAAGGACACCCAACTCCGACGGCTCGGACAGAACGGCACAATAGACGCATATAACTTGGAGTTAGTAAGGGAGCCAGTGCCGAGATCAGACGAAGAATAACTCTTGGTAATCGCTGTTTCTTTATGCTAAGAAAGCAATTGACTGCAAAAGCCCTCTCTCGAGCATCTAAGGTAAAACTGTACAACACACTCATCATCCCAATCATGCTGTACGGTGCAGAAACATGGACTTTGAAATAATCGGTTGAAAGTGCCTTAGGCTGTTTCGAGAGGAAAGTTCTTCGGGTCATCTTTGGCCTCGTGTGCATTGAAAGGGAATGGCGAAGAAGATACAACAGCGAACTTTGCGGGTAGTACAACGACATGGACCTAGCCAGAAGGATCAATGTCCAGAGACACTCAGATGGCTCGGCGGATGAACACCAATGCTCCGGCCCGGAAAGCCTTCGACACTATTCCCGAGGGACGTAGGAGGAGAGGAAGACCGCGACTCATGTGGCGCACTCAAGTGGAAGGGGACCTCAATCAACTTGGAGTGCAAAACTGGAGACGGCTAGCTAAGGACCGAGCTAGCTGGCGGAGACTGTTGATTGATGCCCAAGTCCACAACGGACTGTAGCGCCATCTTAAGGAACTCAGTAGCAGCTAAAATGTGGTTTTTTTTTTAGATGGATGTTCCAATGTAGGTGAACCGCTCAACTACCTCAAAATTGCTGCTACCAACAGTGACGTTTTGTCTAAGGGGGTGGACAGATGTCCTTTTGTTTTTTGATAGCATGTCCTTTGTTTTGTTAGACGAGTTTCGTCTGTTCTTGAATCCTCAGGCACTGCTCTTTGGGAGGAACCAATGATGTCTTTGTCTTCCGCCTAGCCTAGAAGCTGGGTGGATTTGATGAAGATAATGTTTTCCGTGCTGAAAACATTGAAGAAATCGCATGACCTGCTCGCATGTTTGAAACAAGGATGAGCGTTTATCATTTATACACTGCACTTCGTATTGCTAAGCATCATGCGGCACAGCTGGATCATTGTGGGGTCCCTAATTCAGACATCAACATTATAAGCTCTTGGCGGTAGATGCTGTTGAAGTCAATGAAAAGATGGTGGGCTTCGACTTGAAATTCGTTGGTTTTTTCCAGAATTTGCCTCAGTGTGAATATTTGGTCTATCGTTGTTCTGCGTAGCCTAAAGCCACACTGTTACGTGCCGATTATTGTCTTACAGAACGTTCTTAAGACGCTCACACAGTTCGTTGGATATGATTTTGTTTGCAACATTAAACAGGGAAATGCCTCGATAACGCTTCCATTTATGAGCATTTTTAACTCATAATTTGGCTTCAAATGCGAGTTCATCAAGGCTCCTTAAAGTTTGACAAAAACAACATCTTGAGAAATATTTTACTGAATCAAAAACATAAATGTAAAATATACGATCAACCTTTCTGTTAATTAAATTCCAAGACTAAACTTCTTTATTCAATTCAGGGCAATCTCTAGAACAGGAGCTGATTCACAAGTTCAAAATCAAAATATATAAAAATACCTAGTTGCAATTCGCAATGGGAAACAGCATTCAAGAATGTGGTAGCCACTTGTTGAGTTCTTGTTGTACGTTCCTCTGGCTGTGTTTAATGTCTTCGTCGTTGTTGCTTCGTCTGTTTTCGAGTTTTGTTCAATCGTCACGCGCAGGTTTTTTTCCTCTTCTCCGTGGTTAGTACCTTTGGACAGGCTTCATCTTACATGCTCCCACTGCGTTCATTACACACGTGTTTTTTTTTTTTTTTGCTCGCCGAGAACGTTTGACCACTTGTTTGGGAAGGTACATGGATCATGGTCCTAACTGCCTACTTATCAGCACACAGGTCAGTCAAATAGTCAATCTACTTACGAGTAAAAACAAAATCAAGTTCTTACCTCAAATCTTTTGTTTTATATTTTGTTTCTTATTTTTGAACAACAGAAGTTCACCGTCAGCATCAGGAAGTTCTTCATAAATTGCCAAAGCCACAGCACCCAATATTAAATAAACTGTCTGAAACAATGACGATGATAATGGTGATTCTGTGGCCGGATCTCTTCGATGCCACTTCAAGAAATAAGAAAAACTGGTGCAGTTTCATAGTTACAGCCAGGATTGCTGACGGCGGCGGTGATGGTGCTGTCGAGGCGGTGGTGGTGCTGAAGCTGGTGCAGAGAACGCAGTGATCCCAATGGTACAGGTGATTATAGAGAATGAAGAAAAAACAGTTGGAGAAGGCAAAATGAAGATCGTTGTTGTTGATTATATGTGTATGCGTGATCTGGTTCAACCTGCACCAGCAATCACTATCAAAAGTATAGAAGTCCACCTCTTAAGTTGTGAACTTTGAGGCCGAAAATGGAGAAGAAAAAAACAGACCAACCGAATAACTTTAGCTAGACCTAGACTTTTCTCCAGGACCGGATTGACAATTATGCGTGGTTTCAAAGCAGTATGTGAGCGGAAAACTTAACAAAGTAAAAACTGGTATGATCCGCTTGTGATCAGTGCAGACACTGACCGCTTCACTTATGAAGATGATTCGATGTGCAACGACGTCGACTGCGGTGTCGCGGCGGTGGTGGTAACCAATCAACCATACCCGAACCTCTAAGTTCCCGCAACCTACGACTTGGCCAAGACGACCGAAACTGGTACATCAGGGAGCAATAGAAGGAAATGCCTATGTTAAATTGAATTCAATTTTTTTTTCTTCATTTCTATGGGCTGCTGAAGCAGAGAGTGCTATTGGGCGGATGTAGTGCGGTCTAAGAATGTCGCCGAAGATAGAGCGACAGCAAAAGAAGGGGTAGGCAATTTAAGTTGTTCTCAAAGAGGTTTTGGTTTGCTGTTTTTTTTTTTTTTGTGTTCCTGGTCTGGTTTTATAATTGCATGCAGTTCAAAATACATCATTAAGTGGAGAAAAAAATAATAGATATCGCTATCTGACGGCATATATTCGTTCTTCTGGACAAGTATACAGTATTGGGCCGACGACGCACAACGAGATTGAAATTGTCATTTCAATTCTGGTTCTTCAATTTGTTGGACTAATGAAAATTTCACGTTGCTTTGGGAGTGTGCATTTTATTCGTTGCACATCTTTTATATCAAGGTGCATAAAAAATCGTAGCTAGCTCTTAAAAATTGCTTTATTTCGAATATATCATCAGCCAAATGGGTTGTTACTTGAATGGAATGTAAGGTTCACCGCAAACATTAAGTTAGTTTGCTTTTCAGAAGCGATAGACAGCGATGAAAACAACATGACAATTTTTGGACTCTTGACTTAAGGTTTGCATTTTCCATAGGGGAAGTATTTGTGCTTGAAAAACGTTATGACATTCCGTCTCGGAATGGCCATGTGGGTCCATGAGTGGTACATGCTGACATTAAACATCGACGTCTTGAGACAAACGTCAGAATGTACAGATTTAACTTCGAGAGATCTGTCAAATAATTCAGACAACGACATCTTCCATGAAATCAAACGAAGAAACAGTCGCTGCAATTGGGAATTGAGTGGTAAAGTCCTCACTCGAGCAACTAAAATATCCTTCTATCAAACTATCATAATCTCGTTCCACACTTTTAGAGCAAAGACATGGACCCTGCACCTTAACTAAGGAGAATAGAGACAAGGATTCAACCACAGACTTAGCCAGAAAAGTAAAGGTCCAACGACTAAGATTTGCAGATAGAGTGGAACCCAGAAGAGGAACTCCGCGACTCAGGTTAAGCATACACAGGTGGTTGAGAAGATTAACAAAATTGGAGTGTGCGGAACTGGAGAAAGCTGGTTATAGACCGAGCTGGCTGGAGACACTTGTTGGATGAGGACTTTATTTGAGTTTTACTAAAAGACATCGCAGTTTATACCTGTGAGTTCCTGCAAGGATGAACTACTTAATGAGCACCCAGGCCTAAAAAAGAACGGTTTTGCCGGCTCCCTGTCTTCGGAGTTAAAATAAAAACCTGGCTCAACTTGGGGCTTGTGCGTCGGGTCGTTGTGACTGCCCGGCCACATAGAGAAAAGATAGTTCCGAAACACCAACAAGCTTCGGATACGGACGGAATAGAGACCAACTATATAGAGCAGTGTTTTTCAAAGTGTGGGTCGCGACCCCCTGGGGGTCGCCAAAGGCCACCAAGTTAGAAAGAGAACAAATTTTGCCTTAAAAAAAAAATAAATAAAACATACTTTCAATAGCTATGCTAAATGAGCCTGGTTTTTTTCACTAAAAATTCAAATCTTGGTTGTATCTTTGAAACGTTTACAATTAAGTCATTTTCCAGTTGAAGCTTATTGGTTTTTAAGTTAACCATTGAAGAGAATGTAAGTTCACATAGATATGACGTTGAAAATGGCACAAACATTTATAAGGCTTCATTTGCCAATTGTGGATATTCGTTTTTCCTTTCTATCCAGAAATTCTTTGGAATTGAACTCCATTCGAAGCATTTCATCTGCAGCTAAGTCAATAAGTTTTTCTTTCATTGTTACCAATGGAAGTACAGCGTGTTGGGCGGACATTTCTAAGAAAGGATTTAGTATCCATCTTTGTCCATTTCCATCAGACACCAGTACTGAGCAATAACTCAAAAGTTTCCCTTTTAAGTTGTGCAGACTCTGTGTCATCAGCGATATGTTTCTGTTTAAATTTTCCGATTCACATCTGCAAGTTTCATCGATGGCTTTTTGAAGGCAGGGAAAGGATTCACACACTTTTTTGGCAGAGACTCTGACCAGAAACAAAGATGAATCTTCTGATTTTGCCTCTTGCAGACAAAATGTTTTCTTCTCTTCCTTGGAGGCTTTTATTCAAGGTGTTCAGATGTTCGAAGATATCAGCAAGAAAAGACAATTTAAGTAGCCAACTGGGTTCAGAAAACAAATGTGCACATCCAGAGCTTGAATCTTCAAGAAACATCAATAATTCTGCTTTCAATTCAAACACCCAGGTCAAAACCTTTCCTCTTGAGAGCCATCTGTCTTCAGTGTGGTACAGTAAGTTTTAGTGAAGGGAACCCATTTCATCACAAAAGATCCTAAATAGTCTTCTTTGCAAAGCTTTTCCTTTAATTGAGTTCACAACTTTGATGACATCTTAAAGGAAATCATTTAATTCTGAAGGCAAAATCTTAGCAGCTAGAACTTGTCGATTGGGGGAAGCAATGTGTCCATGAAACGTTTGGCATTATTGACTTGAATTTAGCTATGAGTCCACGGGCAGGCTTTTGCACCATAGCTACAAATAGCAATACAACTGGTCCAATTCAGATCATAGTCGTGGCAACTTTCGAAAATCATGTCGAACAAACACTGTTCTGAAGAATACGGAGGAAGAGGTTTACAAAAAATTAAAATCTTTCCATCAATCTTGTCATCTGCTTCGAATCGAACAAATACAACAAACTGTACACAAACAAGACTCCAACGTCAACACCAGAGGCACAGTCTTTCAAAAGTCCGTCCAGCTACTAGGATACGGAAACGATATTGACACAACACAGAAGAAGAACACAGCATGTTGTCAATTGAGCGTTTTTGAGTCTTGAGATGGAGGCCAATAAGATGGGTCTAGTGGTTAACGAGGACAAGACCAAGTTAATGCTGTCATCAAGAAATGACAACCAACATCGATGTCTTGGAGCCAACGTCAGTATTGACTGATTTAACTTCGAGGTAGTTAAGGACTCTGTCTATGAATTATCCGCAATAAACTCAGACAAATGAAGAATCACTCTTGTCAATCGCTGCTTCTTTGGACTTAGAAGGCAATTGAGTAGTAAAGTCATCTCTTGTCATCTCATCATCCCGGTCCTAATGTATAGTGCAGAGACATGGACCATGACAACAATCGATGAAAACAGTTTGAGCTGCTTCGAGAGAAAATTCTTCGACTGATTTTTGGTCCTGTCTGCACAAATGGAGTATGGAGACGAAGACTCAATCAAAAACTGTACGAGCTTTTCAGCGACCTAGCCAGAAAAGTTAAGGTCAAACGGCTTAGATGGTTGGGTTATGTAGAGCGAATGGGAAGTAATACTTCGGCCCGTAGAGTCTTCGAATCCAACCCAGAAGGACGTCGCGTCGCAGAAGAAGTAGACCGATACTCAGAAGGTAGAAGTTGTGGTAGTGGACCTGAACTAACTTGGCTTGCAAAATTGAAGACAGTTAGCTAGGGAACGAGCTGGTTGGTGACTTGTTTGCTTGTTGGATTAGGCACTGGTCCCACTCGGACTATAGTGCCACCATAAGCAAGTAAGTAAGGTTTGCTCTATGATGGAAAGATGTCATTGGTTCAAGCTCATGCGATAAAAATCATACAATTTGCCACCGTTAAGACTTTTCTCTGTGGGGCTTACCCCAATTCTCCGCGAACTCAAGCCGCATTAAGAACAAAAATTTATCAAGTTTTGGCTTAGATCCCGCCTGGTATGTGCGAAAAAAGGTTAAAAATCACCTCAACAGCATCGCATGCTGTGAAAACTCCGGAGACGCCAATTTGGAGGAATTTGTTTTTTACGCTTAATTGCAAAGTCCAAGTTTTATAATGAAATCAAAGTTGGTGCCGAAAATCGAATGACCCTATACGTCAATAGATTTTGTGTATAAAAGTAATAGAAAGGGTTTTTTTAATACTTTAAAGTGAATTTGTGTCATTAACTTTAAGAGTTGTGATGTACTCAAAATCCGCAAAAATGCAGATCAATAAGTCGAACATTCAGATGTCAAACCGATTTCTCTTTAATGTTTAAGTGGTAGCCAGGAATCTTTTTCTTTTAATTCACCGCAAAAGCGCAAACTGTCTTAGAAATAAATTAAATTTTTTGTGTACGCTTCAAAGTTCCCATGATTTTTATTTTTGTACAAAGCTTTTTTTTGTAAAACAAAAAATAAATAAATTTTGACAAAAACAATTTAAAGCATAACCTTAAACAATAATAATTAGAAATCTGTGAATAAATGTTTTTTGATATGCACAATTATTTATTAAATAAACTCTTCAATACACATTTTTTTACTTAAAGTATTTGAGGTTAGTTTTAATTGTGAAACATATAAATATAAATATTTTTATATATATTAAGTGAAGCTCTCATTTATGATTAACACGACCGAAATAATAATAAACCAAGAAATTTCCTTACAGTAGACAATAGACACTGAGATAAAAGATATTTTTGTTTATAATTTTAAGCCAAAACGAAATTTAACAAAAACAGTTTTAAATAAATAAAAAACAAAATGTTTTTTTTCGAAACAT